>CAUYUJ010004755.1:63052-67107 GCA_963575745.1 Prorocentrum cordatum | reverse complement strand
CAAAATTACCCTGGCGACGTACCCAACCCCTGCGCAATGCGGGGCATGAGTAGCTTGGGAGACGTTATACGGAGGTGATGACGTGACATGGGCGCATATAGTTCTGCAAGCGGCATTCGTGATGCTCGCATCCCCCCAGGGATTGCGATGTCCCGCTCAAATCTGCCTGGTGCCTCGCTCCGCTGGACCCACCAGCAGCCCTCGAAAGTGGCGACAATTTCGCAGATCGCAGCCCCCCAGGGACGGCGAGGTCCCGCTCAGAACCGCGCGGTGCCTCACTCCGCAGGACCCACCAGCAGCCCTCGAAAATGGCGACAATTTCGCAGATCGCAGCCCCCTAGGGACGGCGAGGTCCCGCTCAGGCCCGCGCGGTGCCTCGCTCCGCAGGAACCACCAGCAGCCCTCGAAAGTGGCGACAATTTCGCAGGTCGCAGCCCCCCCCCCACAAGGACGGCGAGGTCCCGCTCAGGTCCGCGCGGTGCCTCACTCCGCAAGACCCACCAGCAGCCCTCGAAAGTGGCGACGGCTTCGCAGATCGCAAGCCACCCCAGGGACGGCGAGGTCCCCGCTTCGGTCCCGCGGTGCCTCACTCCGGCAGGCACCCACCAGCAGCCTCCGAACGTGGCGACAGTTTCACAGATCGCAGACCCCCAGGGACGGCGAGGTCCCGTTCAGGCCCGCGCGGTGCCTCATTCCGCAGGAGCCACCAGCAGCACTCGAAAATGGCGACATTTCGAAGGTCGCAGCCCCCCAGGGACGGCGATGTTCCGCTCGGGTCCGCGCGGTGCCTCGCTCCGCAGAACCCACCAGCAGCCCTCGAAAGTGGGGACAATTTCGCAGATCGCAGCCCCCCAGGGACGGCGAGGTCCCGCTCAGGTCCGCGCGGTGCCTCACTCCGCAGGACCCACCAGCAGCCCTCGAAAGTGGCGACATTTCGCAGATCGCACCCCCCCAGGGACGGCGAGGTCCCGCTGAGGTCCGCGCGGTGCCTCACTCCGCAGGACCCACCAGCAGCCCTCGAAAGTGGCGACAATTTCGCAGATCGCAGCCCCCCAGGGACGGCGAGGTCCCGCTCAGGTCCGCGCGGTGCCTCACTCCGCAGGACCCACCAGCAGCCGTCGAAAGCGGCGACAATTTTGCAGATCGCAGCCCCCCAGGGACGGCGAGGTCCCGCTCAGGTCCGCGCGGTGCCTCACTCCGCAGGAACCACCAGCAGCCCTCGAAAATGACAACATTTCGCAGATCGCAGCCCCCCCCGCAAGGACGGCGAGGTCCCGCTCAGGCCCGCGCGGTGCCTCACCCCGCAGGACCCACCAGCAGCCCTCGAAAGTGGCGACAGTCTCCCAGATCGCAGCCCCCCAGGGATGGCGAGGTTTGATTTGTGTCCGCGCGTCGCGTCACTGTGCTGGGCCCCCCAGCAGGCCTCGAAAGCGGCGACAGTTTCACAGGTCGCAGCCCCCCAGGGATGGCGAGGTCCTGTTTGGATCCGCGGTGAGTGCCCTCTCTGCTGGCCTCCCCAGCAGCCCTCGAAAGTGGCGACAGTTTTGCAGATCGCAGCCCCCCAGGGATGGCGAGGTCCTGTTTGGATCCGCGGAGAGTACCCTCTCTGCTGGCCTCCCCAGCAATCCTCGAAAGTGGCGACAATTTCGCAGATCGCAGCCCCCCAGGGATGGCGAGGTCCCGTTTGGATCCGCGGTGAGTGCCCTCTCTGCTGGCCTCCCCAGCAGCCCATCGAAAGTGGCGACAGTTTCACAGGTCGCAGCCCCCCAGGGATGGCGAGGTCCCGTTTGGGTCCGTGGTGAGTGCCCTCTCTGCTGGCCTCCCCAGCAGCCCTCGAAAGCGGCGACAGTTTCACAGATCGCAGCCCCCCAGGGACGGCGAGGTCTCGTTTGGGTCCGCGGTGAGTGCCCTCTCTGCTGGCCTCCCCAGCAGCCCTCGAAAGTGTCGACAGTTTAGCAGATCGCAGCCCCCCAGGGACGGCGAGGTCCTGTTTGGGTCCGCGGTGAATGCCCTCTCTGCTGGCCTCCCCAGCAGCCCTCGAAAGTGGCGACAGTTTCGCAGGTCGCAGCCCCCCAGGGACGGCGAGGTCCCGTTTGGTTCCGCGGTGTCTCGAGTACCCTCTCTGCTGGCCTCCCCAGCAGCCAGCGAAAGTGGTCGACAGTTTCGCAGGTCCGCCAGCCCCCCAGGGATGGCGAGGGTCCTGTTCTGGATCCGCGTGGGGTACCTCTCTTCTGCCCCCCCAGCAAGCCCATCGAAAGGGCGACAGTTTCGCAGATGCGCAGCCCGGAACCCAGGGAGGGAGGGTCTCGCTCAACTCTGCGCGGTGCCTCAACCCACACGGCGAGAGGAGACAAGAGGGAGGCGGGAGGCGGGAGGCGGGAGGAGAAGGACGCGACCACACCCCTCTATTCAAAACGAATACCCAACCAAGGAGGGTTGGGAAAAAGTGTTTTTGTCCCCTCCTGAACTGTGGCTGGCCGCGCCTCCACGCGGCGCGTCCAAACCAGGCTCCGGCTCGGGCACCGGAAGAGGTTCCGCACGCCCAGGACCTTGAACTGCCGCAGCACCTATGGAGGAGCAGGCAGCGGCAGCAGCAGGCACCGCCGGAGGTCCTCGCCGGGCGAAAGGCCCAGACCCCCTCGAGCAATGAAAAAATCACGACGGGAGGTTTTTCCTAATTTTCGGCCTCCGGGGGCCCTCACCGGGCCTCGGGAGCCTCAAAAAACGACTCAGGATGCAAAGCCGGTCATGGGGAAAGGGTCGGGACCTCTGGAGGTCGACGTAATGAAAAAATCATTACGTCGGGGGTCTGGGAGGGGGATAGCAAAGGGGGGGTTTGAGAATCGGCTCACGTATATAGCTGATTTTCCTGGCGCCTCCCGGCGCCGGAGGCGCGGCTATGTATCGAGGAATGGGCCCCCCGGGAGGGATCGAAACCGGCTGCATGCAGCAGATTTCGTACCCCCCCCTTTCCCAATCCCCCCCTTCGTCCAGCCCGATCCTCGGACCGGTCCAGCGACGATCCCAGGAATCCGCGTGGGCCCCCGCCAGAAAGGCACCCATACCGCTGCTCCCCAGACCTCTCCCGGGGCGCGCTCTGAGCAGGATTTCGAGGCGGATCCAGCGGTGGCAGCGATGGCCTTCCGGGAGGCCCAAGAGGGGGACAGCAACGAGGGAAGGGCAGCGGTATTGAGGTACCTCTTCCTCTCCTGGGCTTTTGTCCCTCGAGCGCCGAGTCCAGCCCGAGCTGCAGCATCTCGCAGCTGCCGAACACCAGCGACAGCCTGGCCAAGTCCAGCAGGTGCCGGTGGCGCCGGCCGCCCTCCGCCGGCCCGTAGGACGCCAGCGCCTTCACCTCGGCGGCAGCCCTCGGCTTCACGCCGGGGTTGTAGGCGAAGAGGGCCATGGGGAAGGCCTGAGGGGCAACAGGAAGCACGCAGGACCATTGACCCCACCGTAAGACATCCAGGAGATCTAGGGGCACCTCCTTCCTCGACGCCGAGCTTCGCGAGGTGCCTCCGCGGCTGCGCGGCCCCATCGGGGGGTACGAGACTATAGTGGGGCGCCCGTCGGTGCGCCAGTTCTTCTTATTGGATGTGCCTGCTGCCAAGGGGGGGGCCGGCCCAGAGGCGTGAACATCGAGCTGGAATCGGTGGCGCATTGCCGACAGCTCGGCGTCATGCGGGCCCCCGATCGCGAACAAACCGCGCGCTCTCCAGAGATGGGGCAGGCTGTCGGGCGCCCCTCGGAGGTCACCCTCGGAAGCTCTCTCCGGGTCCCACCCAGAGTTCTTCGACCAGCCTCTCCACGTTCTTCGGGCGCCCTGCCATCCGGGTTTGGGACCCCGCTGGGGGCCGATGCCGCGAGCCCCTGCCCCGCAGAGATCTGCGTCTCCCAAGTTTTCGGGTAGTGCCTGGGGCTCACGGGGCCCGCACGAGACGATCTGGGCCCCTCCTCCTCCTCCTCCTCCTCCTCCTCCTCCTCCTCCTCCTCCTCCTCCTTGGCGGCCTGCGTTCCCTGGCGGCCTCGGCTCCCCCGCGCGTGTCCTGGACCTG
>CAUYUJ010004755.1:53052-58052 GCA_963575745.1 Prorocentrum cordatum | reverse complement strand
TAGCGCAGCTTAGCATAGCATAGCATATCATGCCATAGCTTAGCATAGCACAGCATGGTATAGCATAGTATAACATAGCGTAGCATATCATACCATAGCATAGCGCAGCTTATCATAGCATATCATAGCATAGCTAAGCATAACACAGCATGACATAGCATATCATAGCATAGCATAGCATAGCATAGCGCAGCATAACATGGCATGGCATGGCATAGCATAGCATAGCAACTATTGCTGCTTTCCTAGGGGCTCCAACTTCTAGGTAGGGTCGCACTGGGGTAATATTAGTATTTGTACTGTTACTCTATTTCGGAAGAAGACCCCCCGCAGACATGGAAGACATTCGCGGAGTCGAGGGGTGACTGCCGCGTGGGAGCGCCTGCTGACGCCCTGCACGCCACCACGCCCGGGCAGGCTGTGCTGCGCGGCGGAAGGGGACGAGGAGGGGAGAAGCAGGCAGACGACGACGAACGCGCAGGCGGAAAAGGGGCCAGGCGGAGACAGCAGGCAGGCTCTCTCCCCTCCCTCCCCCCCCCTCCCCCCATCCCCTCCCCCCGGTGTTCTCCCACCTCCCTCCTCCCCCTCTCCCTCTCCACCTCCCCCCTCCCTCGCCCACCCCTCCCCCATCCCCTCCCCTCCTCCCTCACCTCCCACCCCCCCGCCTCTGTTTTTCTTGCCCCCCCCCTCCCCCCCTGGTGTTCCCCCCGAGGGCCTCGGGTTTCTCTGCCACCTGGCCCGGAGGCCAGGCGCCCTGCGAGGGCGCCACCAGGGCCTGCAGCTGCTCTTGGGCCTGCCGCGCCGAGTCCAGGAGGTCGTCGAGGTCATGCTCGAGCTGGCGCACCGGGTTGGGCTCCAGGCTTCTGCTCGCGCCGCGCGCCTCGTCCATGAGCCTGTCGCGTCGTCCTCCCCCTCCCCCTCCCACTCCCCCTCCTCCTCCTCCTTCTCCTCCTCCTCCTCCTCCTCCTCCTCCTCCTCCTCCTCCTCCTCCTCCTCCTCCTCCTCCTCCTCCTCCTCCTCCTCTCTCCTCCTCCTCCTCCTCCCCTCCTTCCTCCTCCTCTCCTCCTCCTCCTCCTCCTCCTCCTCCTCCTCCTCCTCCTCCTCCTCCTCCTCCTCCTCCTCCTCCTCCTCCTCCTCCTCCTCTTCTCTCCTCCTCCTCCTCCTCCTCCTCCTCCTCCTCCTCCTCCTCCTCCACCCTCCTCCTCCTCCTCCTCCTCCTCCTCCTCCTTCCTCCTCCTCCTCCTCCTCCTCCTCCTCCCCTCCTCCTCCTCCCCTCCTTCCTCCTCCTCCTCCTCTTCCCTTCCCCCCTTGCTCCATCCTCCTCCCCCTCCTCCCCCATCTATCGCCCTCCTCCTCTTCCTCATCATCATCATCATCCCCCTCTTCCATCATCATCCCCCCCTCCCCCATCCACATTGTCCATACCCACACTCCTCATCCATCCCTGTTCCTTTCGGATGACTCCTCCCAGTCGTACCCCCAGACGTGTCGGTAAAAGGGCCGGGCCTTTCGCCTGAGACTTCCCCACTGTGTATAATTCTGAAGCTTGAGATGTGCACCAAGATTGGGATCTCACCTTAGCGCAGCGCGCACTCGTCTTAAAGCTTGCGTTCGTCACAAGGACGGAGCGCAAGTCCTTTTCTAAGTGGGGCTCTCCCCTTAGCGCCACGCGCTTTCGTCTTGAAACGTGTCAGCAGGTACCGCGACGGAGGGGGACCGTGTTCAGAATGGGCTCTCCCCTCAGCGCTGCGCGCATTCGTCCCAAAAGGTTGCAGCAGCTACAAAGATTGAGGATGGTTCCTTGTCAGGGGTCGGCTCTACCATCAACGCCGCGCGGATTCGTCTTAAACGTTTGCAGCAGTTCCATTGGTGGGGGACGGTTCAAGTTCAGACTAAGACATTCGCCGGAGGCTTCCTCAAACTTACATACCAGAGGCTGGAGCTCACTCGCACCCACACGTAACTTCTGCACGGACGGAGGACCGCTCGTCTTCAGAGTGTGGCTATCGCTTGAGTCTTCCTGGAAGCCGATCACCAGAAAAGCAAACTTGCGCACCAGTTGCACATCTGGGGCGGCACCTGTTCAAAAGGAAATCGCCGGACACCTCGTTAGACATTATGCCCATACAGTGTCGCATTCCCCGTTCTTGCTTGCATGCCAGTCACACGCAAGGCAGTTCATTCTCAGCGCGGGGCTACCGCCTGAATGGTAGGCACGCAGGATGCTGGTCGTTCCTCCTCCTCCTCCTCCTCCTCCTCCTCCTCCTCCTCCTCCCCCTCTTCCTCCTCCTCCTCCTCTTCCTCCTCCTCCTCTTCCTCCTCCTCCTCCTTCTCCTCCCCCTCCTCTCCTCATTGTTCCTCCTCCTCTCTCCTCCTTCTCCTCCTCCTCCTCCACCTCTTATGCTTCCTCCTCCTCCTCCTCCTCCACCTCCACCTCCTCCTCCTCCTCCTCCTCGTCCTCCTCCTCCTCCTCCTCGTCCTCCTCCTCCTCCTCCTCCCCTCGTCGCCTCCTCCTCCTCCTCCTCCTCCTCCATCCCCCTCCTCCCTCCTCCCCCCTCCTCCTCTCCTCCCCCCACCTCCTCCTCCTCCACCTACCTCTCCTTCCCCAAAAAAGATATAAAAAAACCCCTCCTCCCTCCTCCTCCTCCCATCCTCCTCCTCCTCCTCCTCCCCGCCTTCTCCTCCTCCTCCTCGTCCTCGACCTCGTCCTCGTCCTCTTCCTCTCCCTCATACTCCTCCCCTCCCCCTTCCCCTATCCCATCCCCCTTTCTTCTCCTGTTCCGCCTCCTTTCCTCCTCCCTACCGCCTCCTCCTCCCCTCCTCCTCTTCCTCGCCCTCCGCATCCTCCTCCTCCTCCTCCTCCTCCTCATCATCATCATCATCATCATCATCTCTCGTCCTCCTCCTCATCCTCCTCCTGCTCCTCCTCCTCCTCTCCTCCCCTCCTCCTCCTCCTGGAGGCCTCCTCCTCCTCCTCCACCTCCTCCACCTCCTCCTCCTTCTCCTCCTACTCCTCCTCCTCCTCCACAACCTTCTCTTTCTCCTCCTCCCCATCCTTTTCATCTTCCTCCTCCTCCTCCGTCTCCACCTCCTCCTCCTCCTCCTCCACCTCCTCCTCCTCATCATCATTGTCGTGATTAACGTCGACGCTGTACTTTGCACGATGAGATGTGCTGTGCTCGTCCGTCGAGCATCTGGCGCCGGCCCGTGCCGGCGAGCGTGTCTGCCGCGCTCTCTGCACAAAAGAGGGGGCCCCCTCCTCGATCCCATACAGCCGCGGAGGCGGCGGCAAAAGAGAGAGAGGAAGGAGAGGTTGACTCAAAACTTCGCTCGAGTCGCCTCGGCTCGACATGAGCCTAAAATCCTTCTCAACCGTTCCGACCGAACTGGATCAAAAGAGGGGCCCTGCACAGTACGAATATGAAAAGGAATGATGAGGAAGAGCCCGACCCTATCCTCAAGATAGGTCGAGAAAAGCTAAAGCGTCGGCGGCCTCGGCTTCAGCGTCGGTAGATGCCTGCGGCTTGTCCTGAGCGAGTTTGTTGGCTCGCTGTCGCTTCCTGGCTGACATGAAATCCTCATCGTACCTGATGATCCAGGTACGCCGTGCAAGCCACAGAGCCAGAGGCTTCCTTGCCTCGGGACTGTCCTTCGTGAGGCCGTCGGTGAGATTGAGGTCCGAGGGGACCCAGGCCAGGTGCTGGTTCTTCTCGGGCCCGCAGTTCGCCTTCACATGTAGAACCTCCACGCCGGTCCTCGCATCGCTCAGGCCTATGCCGAAACTCTCCTTGTTGTGAACAGAATCATAAACTCCTCGGCTGTCGATCACAAGCACCGAGGTCATGGATTGCGCCGCCTCCTCCTGGGTGTGCGCGGTGACTGGAACTCCGTGCATGACTGACCACAGCATGCGCATCAGGTACGCCGCGTTCTCGCCGTCGTACAGAGCCTGTCCCTCGCAACCGTTGGTGCCGATGCCGGTGCGCTTGAGCTTGTACGATCTCCAGTCGGCGATCGATACTGCACATTCCTTCTGCTTGAGGATCTCGGCCGTGGTGAACGCCACGATGTAGCCTCCTCGTTGTAGTAGTCTGCTTGCGTCGACCCACGTCACGATCACTAGGTCGTCCCACTTCAGCTTACCGCCACCGTTGCTATTGAAGTTGTGGAACACCAGGGAATCACGAGCTGTCCGCTTCACATCGCGTATGAGGGCGTTCGTGTCCTTCAGGTCTCCGAACGTCGCCTCGTTCACCCGTTGAGCCAACAGTGACACCCGACATGAGAACTGTGGTGCTGTCTGTGTCGCTCTCCATTGGCATTTCATCAGGCCTGCCCTGAACTGGGTGACGTCCTCCGGCTTGAGCTTGTCATCCTTCGAGAGGTACTTGCCGGACTCGACCCTGATCTCGAGGAGCTGGTGACAGAACTCCTCCTGGCTAGCATGGATCTTGCCCGATGGCTCCTGGGTGATCCACATGCCTGCCCACATGCATGGCGTGTTTCGCCATGGAGACCACCGCAGCATCTCCTTCAGCATGTTCTTCATGTCGAGGTAGAACTTGTTGTCGCTGTCGCCTGCGATGCCAAAGTCGTCCACGTGCGAGCCAATGACCCCGCGCACGGTGCCGTTCTGGTCCTGAATGATCCAGATGCATGGCTCGATGAGGACGCTCTTGCCTCCTGCTTCGTGGATCTTGTGGTCCACGTACTTCCAGAAAACCCACGGCGCATTCGTGATCCCGTAGATCGCTGCCAAGACTCTCATGGACTCCTCCTCGTTGATCTGCAAGGCCTGCCGGAGCTCCTTCACGCCCTTCGTGTAGAGCTTCCTCCACTCCTCGGTGTGCCCGGCCTGCAGGAAGGCGGACTTCGCGTCGGCTAGCTCGAAGGTCCAGCCGTGGAAAGCAGCCATCTGAGGAGTGCCAGCTTCCCTTTTCTTGAAATGGTTGGTGACGCCGTGGGAAGCACCCGATCTCCGAACTTGTCGCGACTGACAA
>CAUYUJ010004755.1:40000-47500 GCA_963575745.1 Prorocentrum cordatum | reverse complement strand
GTGTGGCGAGCGCCACAGGCGGGCAAGAAGCGCGGCCTCACCTGAGAGAATCTCCGCTGGGAGCGGCATGAACTGGGCGACGTACGTCAGGACACTGGTGACCCTTGTCGAGTAGAGCTGAGCCGTCACACGATGTGGCCCTTGTTGTTGTGCCAGGATCAAGCCACGGTCTCTCCATTTCTGGATTGGTGCGCGCCAACTATGAAGATGCACTGCGGGTCCGAGATAAAGACCAAGATATAGAAGTTCTGGAACAATCTTGAAAGAGGACCATGTCGGGATATGGTCGGCGATCCATCGTGCGTATCGGTCGTGAGTCACATCTGAGAATGAGCCGCATAACGGAACAATCTTGCACTTTGTCGGCTTGAACACAAGGGCAGCCACACGAGCGGCAACCCGAAAGATACGGAAAAAGATCTTGAGCACCCTGATGGTCCTGATGGCAGCACCGACGTCGTCGGCGCAAGCACGAACCAGCCCGAGGGCACGACGATTGATACTCCAGTCGAAATCAAGCATGAACGGGTCCGCGGCCACTGCGAACAAGAAGCCCGAGCCAGGGCAACCTTGCACTATGCCGCTCTGGATGTAGTAGAGCAGCGCAGCGTTTCCATAGACAGAGTTGTTGATAGACGAGGAACACGCATTGGCCGACCAGCATTGGACGCAGCGGTACAGCTCGGCGAAGAACCAACGTAGCGCCTCGGGCAAGCCCGCGCGACGGAGAACCAAGAAGAGCCATTGATGGGCCACACTTGGGAAGGCCTGCTGAAAATCGAAACTGACGAGCAGAGGCATGGCTACGGAGACGTCGTCCTGCTGGGAGTATTCCCTCGAGGCCCCATCGAGCTCCACAATGTTGTTCCCAAAGTTCCTGGACGGCACGAACCCCCTCTGATTTTTGCACACCACCTCTGGGAGAGCACGAGATAGCCGGCGTACGATCGTCCCCGCGATGATTTTGACGTCCGTGTTTTCGAGGCCAAGGGGGCGCAAGTTGCTGGGGGCCCGCACACAGCCTCTGAGAGTGTCCTCGGTCTCGGAGCCTTTGGGGATGAAGACGCCTATCATGTCGTTGAAACCTACCATCATAGCATTTCCACCCAGAATCCACCACATGACCGACAGTAGGACCGATGAGGAGAAAGAGGATCGTTGGTACGCGGCGTATGGGAGACCGTCGGGGCCAGGGGCTGAGTGAGACAGCCTCTGCATGTAAGACTCCATCTGGGGCTTCGTGGGCGGGGCGATGTTAGCGAAATCGATCTTGGGGCAGAATCTATTCAAATACATGTTGGCGGCAGCCTCGTCGATATTTTTGTGTTGGAAGACGGGGCCCCAGTGCGTGGCAATCTCGTGGTGCATTTCCTCGGATGACGAGACAATCGGGCCATTTTGAGATCGAATTCCAGTAAGCTCCGTGCGCCGACCGAATGGCGCCCATATCTTGGCTCGCTGTATGAGCCTCCGAAGCCGCTTCCTGAGCTTCGCACGGGCGTGAGCGGGAGCCTGCTGGGCGTCTGCAGCAGCAAGCTCGCGACGGAGAGAGGACCGGGCGGACTCGGCTTCTGCAAACTGGAGCTCGTCCAGCAGAGTAGAAAAGCGTGCAGGGTCCACGAAACGCACACGTCCCTCCTCAGAGACCTCCAGGATTTCTCGAGCAAATGGATAGCGAAGGAGACGTTCAGCTAACCAACGATCTTGGCGCCATACAGCTCTGGATGAGGAGCGCATAACCAACAACTTCGAAGTGGGGTTCGAGGGTTCGTCCTGGAAGAGCGCGTCCCTGGCGTACCTGGCCCCCTCCTTCAGGACGGTTTTGTACATTTCCAGGGCCAGTGGGGGTGAGAGCTCCGAGATATCAATAGCGGGCCAGGTGGCATCCACATACTTCTGGAACTGCGGGTGTTCAAACAGGTATCTGGGAATCGGCCTGTCGTCCAGGGAAGGGGGAGGTCGAGCACGCAGCGAGGCCAGGATGGGAGCGTGATCTGAGAGGCCCCGTTGTTCTAGTGATTCAGGGAGGTCCCGAACGTCCGAGGTCAGATGTAGCAGAGTAAGGATCCAGCCAGGCCAGGATATGAAGATGCGGTCGATGGCGGATGTGTGTTGGCGAGAGCCATTGTAGTGCGTATTGTCTTGCGGGTCGAGCTCGACCATCGCATTGAAAATCTGCTGCCAAGGTGAGCGGAGCAGCCGGCGGAACTCGGGCGCGGCAGGGTCTTCAGCCAGCCCACCAGGAAGGGGGTGCGCAGGCAGCGGGGCGTCACGCGGAATGTTGAAGTCGCCCGTGACCACGACCAGGTAGTGTTCCGTGTCGCGGCTCGCGATCTCGAGCTCGTGGCGGATGACGCTCAGGATGCGGCTGGTCTGGGCGGGGGTAAGCCCGAAATTGTGGATGTTGAAGTGCGAGATGAAGTGGAGGGAGCCGTTGACGGAGCCGTTGACCGAGCCGAGGCAAATCTTCGTGTGCAGGGCACGCCCCTGCACAAGCACGGTGGAATCGACGTACTTACCATCCCCAGGGAGAGAAGAGATCCTAGGCAGCAGGGTGACCACGCCGCCTTTGTTCAGCTCGGAGAAGAAAGAGTGGTGTGCCTCATACCCCGAGGCTGAGAAGTGTAAGAAGTCGGCTACGTCGAACTCACTGCCATGCGTCTCCTGGAGCGCAATCACTCGAAAGCCCTTGAGCATTGCGCCGAGGTAGGTGGTCTTCAGCGACCGCAATCTCTGATCATGATGAAAGAGAGCTCTCCCATTCCAGGTCCCGAATCCGAGCTCAGAAACAGACGCGCGACTAGTAAGTCGGAACCAGTCGTTAAAGGCACCACTGTGCCCCAGAAGAGGAGGAGGCAGCGCCAGAGGAGGGAGAGGCCAGGGCGGCGGTGATGCGGGCCTCCAAGTTCTCGCGGGACATGTTCGCTGCGGTGAGGTTGGTCGTCTCCCACTCGACCAATGTCGGTTCAGAAAGCCTGGGCGTGACCCTGATGAGCGGCTTCCAGTTGGAGCTGATGATGCCCGTCGACTTGTCGGCGTGCAGCTGAACATTCGGGTAGGTCTCGGACATCGCGCGTCTGGCAAGTTTGGTGGCCAGCTCACGCCGCACCTGGCACAAGTTCTTGTCCGCCGAGACGTAGAGGGGGCTCGACTCCCCCGTGGTGGTTTGTGCCTGAAGGCGACGGAATTCGCCATCTCCCACCCGCATAGCTGATAGGGCTTGTGAAACCATCCTGGAAGACCAACCAGGGGCACCACGAACACGTACGATAAATCTCTTGCCAGCGGGCTGCCCCTCCAGGCGCCAGAACGAATCTTCAAAATTGGCGTCCGCCAGCCAGGGGGTGATGGCGGTGCGGACCGAGGCCATAGTGACGAAGGAGTTGGAGCGGAGGACGAGGACGGAGGGGTCGGTTTTCCGCTCGAAGTTGCTGGAGGCTGCCTCAGGGGAAGGGACGGGGTCGGAGCTTTGGACGAGGAGCAGGGCCTTCTTGAGTTCGGAGATCTCGCCCGCCATGATGTCCATGCGGGTCTGGAGCGTCTTGGTGGTGGCCTCCTGCTTGGCGAGCCGCTGCTCGACCTGGCAGCTGAGTCCCTGCACGTGGACGGTGATAGACTTCTCAAGCGCGGCCATGGCTTGACGCATAGCAGACATGCCTGAGAGGACGCTGGTCTTGGTGCTCTCGACGTAGGCCCGAAGTTCGTCGATGCTCCCAGGAGGAGCGGCAGGAGGAGAGCGGTCATCAGAATCACCCATAGCACCAGCCGGCGGGGTGGCTGAGACGAGCTGGCTCTCGGTGAAGTAGCCGTCGTCGCTGGAAAGCCATGCGGTCTGCGTGGAAGAGAGCTATGCGGCGGCGGCGGCCGCGGCAGCGACGGAGGAGGCCTGCGCGCGGGCAGAGGCGCCCCCGCCTTTGCCGCGGCCTGCACCAGTGGGGTATGGGTCGGCGGAGCCCTTGCTGTCGGCCTTGCCTTTGGTCTCCACGAGAGTGAATCCCTCCGAAGCAGATGCATGGGCCATGTGAGAAGAGAGACGTGCAAAGAAAGGTGTCCGCCAGCCTCTGACAGCTGGAATGCTCTGAAAGGAGAGCTGCCTCACTCAACCTCGGGCCTGTCCCGAACCTTGAGCCAAAATGGCAACGGACCTCCTCCTCCTCCTCCTCCTCCCTCCTCCTCCCTCCCTCCTCCTCCTCCTCCTCCTCTCTCCTCCTCCCTCCCTCCTCCTCCTCCTCCTCTCCCCTCCTCCTCATCCTCCTCCTCCTCCTCCTCCCCCCTCCTCCCTCCCCCCCTCCCTCCCTCCCCCCTCCTCCCTCCCTCCCTCCCTCCACAATTACTCAATATGAATAATACTACTCTCCTCTTCTCCTGATGACGGTTTGAAAGTGCTCTGAAAATATTCGCCCCCCCCCCCCGCGTACTGTTTTTTACACAGAAGTTTCCCTGGAGTTGGGTTTTCGCCTGCATTTTTTTCCGAAACGCTGCTTTCGCTGAGGCGCTGGCCTCATTTTCGGGCCCCGCTCGTTCCGAATCGTGCTCCCGCTGCAGCGCTGGCATCATTTCCGCCGGCGCCCGGGCCGGACGCCCGAGCCGGCGCCCGGGCCGGCGCCCGGGCCGGGTCCGGAGCCGGTTCCGGCCGGCGCCGGAAAATCGAGTTCAGAGGCGGCGCCGAAAAAACGCCATTCCAATACACATTTTTCTTTTGAAAATGCTGAATTTCTGCTTCTGGCGCCCAGGAAGCCTCCCAGGCCGATTCCGGCGTGCTTCCGCTCGTTCCGAATCGTGCTCCCGCTGCAGCGCGGGCCTCATTTCCGCACTTCCGCTCGTTTCGGCTCGTGCTCCCGCTGCAGCGCTGGCGTCATTTCCCGTGCCATGCCACGGCATGCAATGCAATGCTAGGTTGATACTACGCTTCGCGGTGCTCTTCTACGCCATGCCATGCCGTGCTCTACAATGCATCGCGTACCCTTTCGGGATCATTGCCCTGCTCGACATTCGACTGTGCGAGTAGAGAGGGGATCTGCGCCATGGTAAGGGATGGGAGGGAAGGGTTGGATGTCAGATATGACGCGAGCGCACTAGCTTGCCCCCCCTCCCCCCCCCCTCTCCCCCTCTAACTCCTCCTCCTCCTCCTCCTCCTCCTCCTCCTCCTCCTCCTCCTCCTCTTCGTCCTCCTCCCTCCTCTTCCTCCTCCTCTTTCAGGCGAGATCTGGGAAATCCCCGGGGGGGGGAGAAGTAGGACGAGGTGGAAAAGGAGGAGAGGGAGGAGGAGGACGAGGAGAGGAGGACGAAGGGAGTTGGAGGAGCCAGAGGAGGAGGATGAGGAGGAGGAGGAGGAGGAGGAAAAATAATTACTCCGATGGTAGGACCCCACATGAGAATCTGTTTAGCTTACCCTTTGCCCTTTCCGCCTCCCCCTGGCGGACACCCTCTCCTCTCGCCCCCTGCACTGCCCTCTCTTCCCCCTTATATTTCTCTTCCTCCTCCTCTTTCTCCTCCTCCTCCTCCTCCTCCTCCTCCTCCTCCTCCTCTTTCTCCTCCTCTCCTCCTCCTCCTCCTCCTCCTCCTCCTCCTCCTCCTCCTCCTCCTCCTCCTCCTCCTCCTCCTCCTCTCGCGCCATCACTTCCTCGTCGTCGGCCTCCCCCATGCCCCCTCCCTCCTCATCCCCCTGCCTTTTCTCCATGTGCACCTCCCCTTCCCCCTCGTCGGGGCAAGCAAATCCATTTTCCTCAGCGCCGTCGCCGCCTCGGCCAGCGCCTCGGGAAGCGGGCCCCATAGGGAGGGGGCTCCCGCCTGAGACTTCCTCGCAATTCACTCACAGACAAGGCTCCCGCTCGAGACTTCCTCCATATTCACGTCTCAAGAGCCCAAAAGTGACGACAGTTGCACGTTGCGGATGACCCGCTCGGATTCGAACATGAAGTGCGGGCCCCATAGGGAGGGGGCTCCCGCCTGAGACTTCCTCACAATTCACTCACAGACGAGGCCCCCGCCTGATACTTCCTCCATATTCAGGCCTCAAGAGCCCAAAAGCAACGACAGTTACACGTTGCGGATGACCCGCTCGGATTCGAACATGAAGTGCGGGCCCCATAGGGAGGGGGCTCCCGCCTGAGACTTCCTCGCAATTCACTCACAGACGAGGCTCCCGCCTGGTATTTCCTCCATATTCAAGTCTCACGAGCCCAAAAGTAAACAGTTGCACGTTGCGGATGACCCGCTCGGATTCAAACATGAAGTGCGGGCCCCATAAGGAGGGGGCCCCCGCCTGAGCCTTCCTCACAATTCACTCACAGACGAGGTTCCCGCCTGATACTTCCTCCATATTCAGGCCTCAAGAGCCCAAAAGTGACGACAGTTACACGTTGCGGATGACCCGCTCGGATTCGAACATGAAATGTGGGCCCCATAGGAAGGGGGCTCCCGCCTGAGACTTTCTTGCAAGACTTTCTTGCAATTCGCTCACAGACGAAGCTCCCGCTCGAGACTTCCTCCATATTCAAGTCTCAAGAGCCAAAAAAATGACGACAGTTGCACGTTGCGGATGACCCGCTCGGATTCGAACATGAAGTGCGGGCCCCATAGGGAGGGGGCTCCCGCCAGAGACTTTCTCACAATTCACTCACAGACGAGGCTCCCGCCTGATACTTCTCCATATTCAAGCCTCAAGAGCCCAAAAGTGACGACAGTTACACACGTTGCGGATGACCAGCTCTGATTCGAACATGAAGTGCGGGCCCCATAGGGAAGGGGCTCCCGCCTGAGACTTCCGCACAATGCACTCACAGACGAGGCTTCCGCCTGAGACTTCCTCCATAGTCAGGTCTGAAGAGCCCAAAAGTGACGACAGTAACACGTTGCGGATGACCCGCTCGGATTCGAACATGAAGTGCAAGCCCCATAGGGAGGGGGCTCCCGCCTGAGACTTCCTCACAATTCACCCACAGACGAGGCCCCCGCCTGATACTTCCTCCATATTCAGGCCTCAGGAGCCCAAAAGTTACGACAGTTACGCGTTTCGGATGACCCGCTCGGATTCGAACATGCAGTGCGGGCCCCATGAGGAGGGGGCTCCCGCATAAGACTTCACCGCAATTCACTCACAGACGACGCCCCCGCTCGAGACTTCCTCCATATTCAGGTCTCAGGAGCCCAAAAGTAACGACAATTGCACGTTGCGGACGACCCGCTCGGATTCGAACATGAAGTGCGGGCCCCATAGGGAGGGGGCTCCCGCCTGAGACTCCTCACAATTCACTCACAGACGAGGCTCCCGCCTGATACTTCCTCCATATTCAAGCCTCAAGAACCCAAAAGTGACGACAGATACACGTTGCTGACGACCCGCTCGGATTCGAACATGCAGTGCGGGCCTCATAAGGAGGGGGTTCCCGCCTGAGACTTCCCCACAATTCACTCACAGACGAGGCTCCCGCCTGATACTTCCTCCATATTCAGGTCTCAAGAGCCCAAACGTGACGACAGTTACACACGTTGCGGATG
>CAUYUJ010004755.1:25000-35000 GCA_963575745.1 Prorocentrum cordatum | reverse complement strand
GGACGGCTTGGCGAGATGTATCAAGGGTGTTTCTCTCGGCAGCGGAAGCGGCATGCGGCCGCGGGCAGAGACAGCGCGGCATGCCTGTGCTTGCGGAGTGCAAGCCAGACGTTCTCAAGAGCAAGCAGAGGGTGGCCGACAGCTACGCATCGCACTGTTCGGCGCGCGGCACCCCCACCGTGCGGCAGACGCTCGCGAACTATCGGGTTGACGAAGGAGACAGAGAGGCAGTTCGGGCGCGACCTCAAGGGCAAGGCTATCAGCTGTCTATGTCAGCAGCTCGAGTGGGCGGTGACCAATCACGAGATGGGATAGCATTGTTCTTTGTTGCGAGAGCTTGGCGTTTATATAAGCTACGATTGGATCAGAGATGTCGAGCAAGTCAAACCCGACGACTGCCGCAAGCACTTTCAACAGATCAGTGGTACGACGGCTACGACGTCGATCGATGTTTCCAGCAACCTTCCCCAGAGGCCGGCGTGCGAATCTCTGGGCGCCATTCCCTCCTTCGAGGAGTTCCAGACGACTATCAAGAGGATGTGGGTTTCAGCAGCGGGCAAGGACGAGGTCCCAATCGACATGATCAGACAAGCACCAGCGGAGGAGCAGAGGGCCGTCCACGAGTTGACTTGCAGGATGTGGTCGGAAGCGGATTTGGACGGACCCCAACCTCGCTGGGACATATCAGCCCACGAAGCAATAGTCCTAATGGTATACAGGAGAAAAAGTTCCAGAGACGACTTGAACAACTACAGGGGAATCTGTTTGCTCAGCATGATTACTCGCATTTTGGCACGCTTGGCAGTCAGGCGAGTAGAGAAGTACCTCGAGGGCTTGTCCTTCTTCGAGAAGGAGCAGTGGGGCTTCAGACGTGGGCGATCGACCAGAGATGTTATATTCATCGCACGTATTGTATGCGAAGTGTATGCCGATTGGGAACGGTTTTTGCTAGCTCAACGCGCCAAGTACCAGAGTGCGGGTACTTGGGACAAGCACCAGGCCGCCTGGACTACATCATACCAGCAGTTTCAAGACAGTCAGGCAGTGCTGTATCTTGCAGACATTTAGAAAGCATATCCGACTGTTCCCCGCGAGCCTCCTTGGCGCGCTCTGCACAAGGAGGGCCCCCCTTCGAACGTCGTGGCGATCTCCAAGAGACTTCATGGCGAAACGAATTACCAAGTTCGCCTTCATTTTGGGGAGTCGGATCCGTATCTTTTATATCGTGGGCCTCGAGAGGGATGTGCCAGCTCTTGCACTTTGTTCAACTGTTATCACACTTATTCCTTACGCGTGCTGAAAGAAGTGCTGCCGGGCATCGGACTCAAGCTGACCCCGTCGCTTCGGCGTTCGCTTGGGCGCGGGGCGAATTGGCGAAATGGCGAGACCGCGAATGCAATTGATTTCAAAATCATGGGCTTCGCCGGCGACACATCAGCGTGGACCGCCATGCCGCAGTTTCAGGAGACGGTGCGACAGGTTGGGAAGGCACTCGGTGGTCGAGGAGAAAAAGGTCCATCCAGGCAAGGACGAGTACATGAGAGCGGGAGTTTACGACGTCTCACAGGCTCTCCCAGCTGGCTTTCACCACTCTGTTCGAGCACTAGGTGGGTGGGTAGACACGGACGGAGGATGGAGGACGGACACTTCGAAGAGGATTCAAGCCGCGCCCAGGGTTTGGGTGAAACTCAGACACCAGCTTGGGGCTTCCAAACTGCCTCTCAGAATCCAGGGCCAAATATTTCAGGCGTCAGTTATTGGGCGTTTGCGATACGGGGCCGAGGTCCGAGCTTTCCACCAGCAGGAGATCGACCGATATCACATTTTTGTAGGCCGGTGTATCAGATACCTAGCATATCGATCTCGTGGGACCACCCTTCGAATAATGGACGAAAACCATATCATTATGGACGTATTCTATGGGTGGTTCGGCCTGGACCTCATCGAGACCCAGATCACTATCGGAGCCCTCTCCTATCTAGGCCACCTTGGGAGGTACTCTCGGGGGCGGTGGGAAGTAGGGGTGCTTGGAGCCGAACTCAGAGATGGCCCTGGGGCTCTCGAGCCCGACAGCAGACGTATCACAGTACGGAGTTGGTACTGGAAACATATTCAGTCATTGATGAAGTTCAGCTCCAAGCCCGAGCCTCAGTGGCACCAAGAGTGGCTTCAGATTGTTCGCGAAGAGAATGGCCAGCAGCGGAGGAAACATGCGATCTTGCGAAGCAAGACCTCCGAGGGCGTCTCAGGCCGGCACGGCCAGCAGAAGCCGACCGACCCCTCGAGGAGAGGCCTTCTCTAGCAGCACAAGCCCCAGAAGTGGGCTCAACATATGGTGGCACTTTGAGAGTTTGTCCAAAGTGCCAAGACCTTATTCCGTGCAATGGCTATCCCAAGCATGTGCGTTTCTGCACTGGGAAGATGCGGCCAGACCGACAGCGCTTCATATGCAACGCCGCGGCTTGTCCAAAATGTGGTTCCTTGGTGCATCGAGCGTCGTGCGACTCCCGCGTGGCCAGATGTCCTGGTGTGATTGCTCTGCGTCGTCCAGCTGCTGCTGCTGCCCCACTTCCTTCCCCAGCATCGGTTATTCGACGTCGTCTTCGAGAGAAGCAGGTGGTGGAGGCCCCGAGGAGGACTCGAATGAGATCGAAATCGGCTTCGACGATTTACCCTCCTCCGCCTGTTCCTGTGGCCCCTGTATTGATCCAGGAGGCCCCACCGCCTGCGCCCGTCAAGAATCGTCGCAAGCTCCAGCAAGCGCAAGCCAAAGCGAAACGGGCCCCTCGGAAGACAGAAAGCAAGACTGGGTACAGTTCTACCTGCAGAAATTGTGGGCAGCTAGCAAGTTACGCAAATCACATATACGCTTGTGCCAAAGCTCCGTGGGACGTCTGGCTAAAGGGGGTTCAGCAACGGATTCGAACACGCGACAAGAAACGCACCCCCGAGCAGATAGCCTCCTAGACTGTTCAGTGTAAGTGTTGCAACATCAAATTTCCCGACCAATGTCATTTTGCCAGGCACTTCAATGTATGCAAGAATCGACGTATTCAGAGCAAGCTCCCCGTGTAACAATTTGGCTCAGCTGCGTGCCCCTCGTGGCGTGTTGCGAGTACCATACGCTATGCTTGAAGCTCTCCGTGCTAAAGCTGTCGAGGGAGGTGCGGCAGCTGGGTCTGATGGACCGAAAGAAGCACGCGGTGCTGGACCTGCCCCGAAGGATGCGACGACCAAGACTGTCGTCAACCAGCTTATCCCCATTGTGGTGTCTCTGGGCCGCAGGGTCGCTACTCTTGAGGATCGTGCTTCCTTCGTGTGCGTGGTCAAGAAAGATGATGCCAATAAAGAGCTCGAGCAGCTGCGTGCGATCTGGAAGGTGGAGGAGAAGGAGCGCCGCGCTGCGTTTGACAAGGCCAAGGAGACAAACATGGAGGACGCTAACCTTGCTCCTCACAGTTTGGGCGGTGGTCTGCGTTCTGTCCTGTTCGAGGCTATGGTAGAGCAGATCGGCCGCGCCCTCCAGGGCAAGTTATCCGAGGGTGATGCCAAATTCGTCAAGCACACTCAGTGTGGCCGAGCTTGATACGCAGTTGTCCAGAGCAAAGCCTAGGCACCCTACATGGAAAGCGGGACGCCCATGGGTGTGGGCTTTCATGTTGCAAGAGGAGAAGGCGCCCGAGTTCACCCGCTCCCTGCGGGCTTTCTACAGCATCAAGTGTGAGGACCTCTTCATCACGGCGCAGCATACTCTTGACGGTCCTCTTCTCAAGTGACTGTTGGAGTTCAAACGCAGCTCGGGTGATGATGCAGACGGAGATGAGGATAAGCCTAGGCGTCGTAAGGTTGCCAAGCGCTGAGCAGTCTGACCCCGGTCCCCCTTCGGGGGCAGCGGGGCTCCGAGCCCAGGCGCACTCGTGGGCCGCCAATTTTGCATGCAGTTGCCTGTTCCTCCACAGGTTGTGCGACTATCTCGGCGGGGGTTCCGCCTTCCTGGCCAGTGGGCCCCATGTTCCTCATGATAGTTGTTGTGGGATTTTTTTGTCTGGCACTGTGGTGGTATCGAGACTCGCCCTATGGGTGTTCACGAGTCTCGCACGAGGAGCAATAGGAGGAGAAGGAGGAGGAGGAGGAGGAGGAGGAGGAGAAGGAGGAGGAGGAGGAAGAGGAAAAGGAGGAGGAGGAGGAGGAGGTGGAGGAGGAGGAGCGAGGAGCGAGGAGGAGCGAGGAGGGGGAGGAGGAGCAGGAGGAGGAGGAGGAGGAGCAAGAGGAGGAGGAGGAGGCGGAGGAGGAGGAGGAGGAGGAGGAGGAGGAGGAGGAGCAAGAGGAGGAGGACGAAGAGGAGGAGGAGGAGGAGGAGGAGGAGGAGGAGGAGGAGGAGGAGAAGGAGGAGGAGGAGGAGGAGGAGGAAAAGAGGAGGAAAAGAGGAGGAGGAGGAGGAGGAGGAGGGGAGGAGGAGGAGGAAGATGAGGAGAAGGAGGAGGAGAAGGAGGAGGTGGAGGAAGAGGAGGAGGAGGAGGGGAGGAGGACAAGCTAGGTGCGCTCGCGTCATATCTGGGTTCCTACCCCTCCCTCCCATCCCTTACCATGGCGCAGATCCCCTCTCTACTCGCACAGTCGGATGTCGAGCAGGGCAATGATCCCGAAAAGGGTACGCGATGCATTGTAGAGCACGGCATGGGATGGCGCAGAAGAGCACCGCGAAGCGTAGTATCAACCGAGCATTGCATTGCATGCCGTGGCATGGCACGGGAAATGACGCCAGCGCTGCAGCGGGAGCGCGAGTCGAAACGAACGGAAGCACAGAAATGAGGTCCGCGCTGCAGCGGGAGCACGATTCGGAACGAGCGGAAGCACGCCGGAATCGGCCCGGGATGCTTCCCGGGCGCCAGAAGCAGAAATTCAGCATTTTCAAAAGAAAAATGTGTATTGGAATAGCCTTTTTTTCGGCGGCGCCTCGGAACTCGATTTTCCGGCGCCGGCCGGAGCCGGCTCCGGACCGGGCCTGGGCGCCGGCCAAGGCCCCCGGCTCGGGCGTCCGGCCCGGGCGCCGGCTCGGGCGCCGGCCTGGGCGTCGGAATCGGCCGAGGAGGCCTCCCAGGCGCCGGAAGCAGAAATTCAGCATTTTCAAAAGAAAAATGTGTATTGAAATGTCCTTTTTTCGGCGCCGCCTCGGAACTCGATTTTCCGGCGCCGGCCGGAACCGGCTCCAGACCCGGCCCGAGCGCCGGCCCGGGCGCCGGCTCGGGCGTGCAGGCGCCGGCGGAAATTCTGCCAGCGCTGCAGCGGGAGCACGATTCGGAACGAGCGGGGCCCGAAAATGAGGCCGGCGCCTCAGCGAGAGCAGCATTTTGGAAAAAATGCAAACGAAAACCCAACTCCAGGGAAACCTGTGTGTAAAAAACAATACGCGGGGGGGGGGGGGGCGGCTACTCCCAAGACGTCATCAGGGGAAGAGGGAGAGTATTTTTCATATCGAATAATTGTGGAGGAGGCCCAGCGTCGGAATGAGTTCGTCAACCGCGCCTACGCCTGTTGAGCATTCATCGCTCTGGCAATCGAACGCCACCCTCCCATGGGGGTGTCCGTCGCCAACTGAGCCGCTTTAGCGAAATCTCGCGCCTGGTCGGCGGATGGAATCCAGTTCCCTCTGCGCCTCCTCGCCTGATGGAGGAGGCGGTGGAGGTGAAAGAGAATGACAAGCTGTCGGAGCCGCAGGAGGGGGGGCTCCAGGATGGCCAACCGACGGGGAAGGGACGGGTCCACCTCGGACCCCGACACGGAGCGAACGAGGAAAAGGAATCCAGGGCACCGCACGTAGTGGGCGAGGGAGTCTGGGCATTCACATCCCATCCAACAGGAAAGGTCAGGGTTACGCATGCGGGTGTCCGTGGCCCAGCCTCCCGTCCATGTCTTTACGGCTGCCATTCTCCAGGACGGGGGGGAACGCTTCAGAAGACCCACCACCCCATCACAGCTCGCAGCCCGACAGACGTCCTCCCCGACCTGGAACCACTTCTGGAGACGTTGGACCAGGAGAGGGATGAGTGAGAAGGCAGAGGGGTAAAGAATGGGGGCAATGCCCTCCTGGAGGCGCTTCTGCGTCTTGACGGGCGGAGCGGGCCTGCCCGCCGCCAGCGCCTCCCGCAGGGCCGACTGGCGAGCGCGCAGGAGGGCGAGGCCCGCGCGGGCAGGGGAGGCGAGGGGGCCGAGAGCGACTGGGGCCTCCGCCGCGCGGCGGAGGTTCCAGGCCAGCGGGGGCTCGACCCAGAAGCTTGGCCAGGGGGTGTGCTCATTCCCCCGCCCGACCCACTGCGCCAGCGGGAGGTGCACCTCCGCCTCCGCTTGAAGCCTCGGACAGAGCGATCTCCAGACCGTCGTCGTCTCGAGGGCGGTTCGCATTCGGGCCGCGAGGGCGACGGCACGGAGCGGGGGGGGCGAGGGGCCACCGAGGGAGTGGAGGTCGAAGAAGCAGCGGAGGGGGGGCCGCGATCCAGGCGCTCGGAAGAGACGAGTAAGATAGTGCCGCTCATCCGCAACTTCGGCACTGGGAAGCTCGAAAAGCTGCGATTTATACTGCATGACGCTCACCGCTCTCTCTCTCTCTTTGTACAGCACGCCACATGCAGCCGCATCGGCGCCCGTGCTTGCGATCGCGCGCGTGCGGTCTTTGTATTTCTGCGCGGCAGGCGCCCACTGTGTGTGCAACGTGGTGGAGGGGCCTGATGCACATCCTAGGTAGTCTAACTCCGAGACGCCCTGGAACTGCCTCCACTCACTCGAGGTTTCCTGCAAGTACTGCTGGGCTTGACTCTGGATGGTTGGCGAGAACGGGGCCCACAGGGGGGCGCAGAAGCATTTGCTAGGCCGAAGATGCAGGTTCGCGATCTGTCCCGAGACCGAGAAGACGCGGCGCAGATCTTTGCGGCCAGGGGCTCCCCAGGTCACAGCTCCACAGCCGCCCGCGCACCATCTGGCGAGCCCCTTGCCCACACTATTCCCGCCCGAGAGAGCCGAGTCTAGATCACGGACAAAAGGGTCGACTCCTAGAGCGAACATGCTGCCAGAGGGAGGGTCTCCCTGCATCACTCCCCCTCGCACGTTATAAAGCGGGACGCGAGCAGAGCATGCGCTGAAAGTGGTGGCATTCACATAAGTGCCCTGAAGCGCCTCGAGGAAACCAACAGGAGCCTTCCAGGCCTCGAGAGTCCTCCACATCCAGGCGTGATCCAAAGAGGGAAAAGCTTGGCCGTAATCGAAAGCTAGAAGCATAGGCGACGACGACGCAGGGGGGCAGCCCTCGGGGTCGATCGCCCGCATGCTCGCGATGCGAGCCCAGGCATCGAGCTCGACTAGGTTGGACAAAAAGTTTCTCCCGCGGGCGAAGCCTCTCTGCGAGGCCGAAACCGTCTGTTTGATACCGCGGGCAAAACTAAAATTGAACGCGCACGAGATCGCCTTCGGCCCCGTCGGTTTCAGGGAGAGAGGACGGGTGGCGCACGGGGGGCACGAGAGAGGGGATCCATCAGACGGGGCCTGCGATTTCGGGATGAACACGCCAATGGCGCAGTTGAAATCGGACCGCATCGAGTATCCCGAGCGAAGCCAGACCGACGCGCGATAGAGAATTTCAATACCCTGCTTCGCCGCTCCCCACGCAGCAGCAGGCAGGCCGTCAGGGCCAGGCGCCGCAGGCCTGGCGCGTGCCACCGCCTGGCGCAGGGCCTCAGGGCCGGGCGGCGGGAGCGAGTCCCACTCGGGGGCCGGCGTGGCGAAGTGCTCGAGGTACAGCTTCTGCATCCTCGCCTTCCTCCGCTCGGAGTCAGGGTCCTTGGGCGGGTCGAAGACAGGCTTCCAGTGGGCCGCCAGCGCTTCGGCCATGCCCTCTTGCGTGGTCACCGCGCCCTGGGGGAGGTCCACCGCGGCCAGGTGCTGCCTGGCCCCCCGATGGGGCCCAGAGTTGTGCACGCCGTTGGAGGGCGCGAATTTGTGCGATCAGGCGCTTGCGCAGCTCCTCAGCGGACTCCTCCTCAGCCTCTGCCTGCGCCTCACGTCTGCTGGCAGCCGCCTCCCGCCGCTGGGCCAGCGCGACGCTCGAACTCCGCGGGGTCCTTGAGCGCCACGCGGTGATGCTGACCCTGCGGCCCCAGCTCAATCATGTCATTCGCCCAGGGGTTCTGCGCCATCACCACCCTCGCCAGCGCAGCGTCCTGGCGCCAGAACGCTCGGGCCAGCTGCCTCCAGATCACGGCGTTGGGGCCCTTCGCTCCGCCGTTGGTCGCCAGCAGCTCGGTCTGCAGGAGCTTGGCTGCTGCCTGGAGGGACATGACGTACGCCGCGTACGCGTCGGGCGGGGTCAGCTTATCCCAGCGCACCTCCGCGCAGTAGAGCTCCACGATCTCGCGGTAGCGCGGCGTCATGACCAGCCGCCTAGGGATGGGGGCGGGGCCCCGCGAGCGGGGCCGTGCCACCCTCGGCGCGACCGATGCGATGACCATCGCGCGGTCGCTCACCTCGTTGATGTGCAACTCCCTAGGCTCGCCGCATACCGAGGCAGATTGCCAGAGCTGGCACAGGGCGCAGCGAGGAAGCTCACCATGACTTTGTCAATCCTGGAGGCCCGACGCAGGCCTTGGTGCCAGTGCGTCGCTCTGGCGGGGGCCAGGTCCACCGCCAGGCGCGTCGCCTCCTCCCAGGCGCGTTGGGCATGCGCCCTCGGCCCAGACGGCGCAGGCCCAGGAGGCTGTGCGCTGAACACTTCCTGCTCCAGGATGTCGCCGTAGTTGAAGTCGCCCGCAGCAACCGCTGCACGGGCCGCAGGGCCGGCGTGGGCCCAGGCAAGGTCGGCTCGGATATGCTGAAGAAGACGAGTGCGCACATCCGCCGTGAGGCCATGGTTGCGCGCGTTCCAGTGGCGGAGCTCGGCGCCTGACATGGAGGCCGTAACCCTGAGAGCGCGGCCTGGAACAACGTCGAACGGGGTGTAAGTGATGCGGTCTCCGCTCGCCTGCGCAGGGAAGACAGTGGCCATCCCGCCCGCGTCAGATTGGGCTCCGATTGGTGAAGAAGCAAAGCAAACAAAATCTCGGGCAGTACGACCAAGCAGTTGGTGCATGGTCTCCAGGCCCGCGCGCGTCTCCTGCAGCCCCAATACGACTGGCCCCCGCCAGTGCGTCTGCAGGTAAGGCAACTTCCCCTTGATGAGCCTCGGCAGATAGCAGGCGAAGGCCCTGGTGTTCCACGAGGCGAACTGGGCCACCCCGTCCGCCGCTCCCCAGCAGCGGGCCATCCTGCTAAAGGCAGCACCACTCCTGCGCTTCGGGGCGCAGCACACGAGCCGCCTCCTCTGCCAATGCGTCCTTGTCCAGGTTGAACTACCTGATGCACGCCATGTTCCAGAGCACCTGGGGGCATGACGACGGGGACTCAATCTGCACCCGCAGCAACTGCGTCCACTGCAGCGACAACGCCGCTGCGTCCTTTTTCCACGAAGAGCTTGTGCGGGAGCAAACCTTCAATCCCTTGCTTGATCTTCGTGAGAGTCAGCTCGTGACTGACTTGGCGACGGTTTCGATCCTTGCCCAGATTGAGGATGACCTGCGCTCCCGTCGGTGCCGACGGGTGGATCTCTCGCCAATGGCCCTGCTCCACGCGCATGAGCTGCAGCAGCTTGTTGACCCGCCGAGCCGCCAGAGCTGCCGCGCCCTTGCAGCGGAGGAGGAAGCGCTGCGACACCGCGTCGCCCTCCAGCGCGACGTGGTCGTTGAGCTGCGCCTCTGCCACCAGCGGGGCCAGCGCCTGCTCCACCGCCTGCTTGGAGAGCGCAGCTTTGGCGAATACCGTGACGACCGCGGGGTCGGGCGTCCTGTCCCAGTTGCCACCCGATGGCGCCGCAGAGACGCCCGCGTTGAGCACCACCAGCTCTTCCTTGAGCTTCTGAATCTCTTTCTGCATTAGGTCGACCTGCGCCATCTTCTCCTCTATTGGGGTGTTGCGGTCC
>CAUYUJ010004755.1:12500-20000 GCA_963575745.1 Prorocentrum cordatum | reverse complement strand
AGGTCAGAGTTGCGAGGATGTCCGCCGGGAGCCAAAACAGCCCGCTGCAATCAAGGGGTTCCTAAGACCAGCGGGTCTGCTCTCCCTCGCGGACGCTCCCCAGAGCCACAAGGGCCCGCTGCATTTGAGGGAGTTTCAAATGCGGCGGACCTGCTCTTCCTTGTGTGGGCCTCCCAGGAACCGTCTGAACCCTGTGAGGCCTCTGAGCCCTACGAGCCCTATGAGCCCTGTGAGACCCCCTTAGAGCCCTATGAGGGCCGCCCGGGGCCAAAACAGCCCGCTGCACTTAGGGTGTTCCTAAGTGCAGCGGGTCTGCCCTCCCTCGCGGACCCTCCTGGGAGCCAAAAGGGCCCGCTGGATGTAAAAGAGTTTTATGTGCGGCGGATCTGCTCTCCCTTGTGTGGGCCTCTGGGGAACCCTCTGAGCCTCTGTGAGGCCTCTGAGCTCTACGAGCCCTATGAGCCTTGTGAGCCCTATGAGCCCTATGAGCCCTGTGAGCGCTATGAGCCCTATGAGCCCTATGAGCCATATGAGCCCTGTGAGCGCTTCGAGCCCTATAAGCCCTATGAGTCATACGAGCCCTATGGATCTCACCGTCAGTCTCCCCCATCAGTGCGTGCACTGAACTGATGCGGGGGGGGGTAAATCGTGCCGCCTCCCCCCGCACCCCTAACCCCCCCAGAACCGGCGCAGGCCGGGTCGCGTGCCAGCGGATCATCCCCGAAAATTACTTTTCTAACCTTTGTATCCTTTCGTAAACTTTCGGGGATTCCACTTTGCCCGGCTTTCCGACAACTTTCCAGCGTCTGGAAAAATTACCCTGGCGACGTACCCAACCCCTGCGCAAAAGCGGGGCGCAAATAGTTTAGGATACTTTATAAGGGGGCGATGACGGAGCGAGGGTTGCATATGTCTGCAGACGGAATTCGGGAGACTCGCAGGACACTGGCTACAGGAAAAGGGCTTGATAAAGCTGATGAGTTACAATTCCTGGGCACTCCTAGCCACTTCGAAAATGGTGATCACAGCAGGCCTCGAAAGTGGCGACAGTTTCACAGATCGCAGCCCCGCAGGGATGGCGAGGTCTAATTTGGGTCCGCGCGTGGCGTCACTGTGCCGGGCCCCCCAGCAGGCCTCGAAAGTGGCGACAGTTTCACAGATCGCAGCCTCCAGGGGATGGCGAGGTCTCATTTGAATCTGCCCGTGGCGTCACTGCGCCGGGCCCCTCAGCAGGCCTCGAAAGTGGCGACAGTTTCACAGATCGCAGCCCCCAAGGGATGGCGAGGTCTCGTTTGAATATGCCCGTGGCGTAACTGTGCAGGGCCCCCCAGCAGGCCTCGAAAGTGGCGACAGTTTCACAGATCGCAGCCCCCCCAGAGATGGCGAGGCCTAACTTGAATCCGCGCGTGGCCCTCACTGTGCTGGGCCCCCCAGTAGGCCTCGAAAATGGCGACAGTTTCACAGATCACAGCCCCCCAGGGATGGCGAGGTTTCAGAGGAATCTGCCCGTGGCGTCACTGTGCTGGGCCCCCCAGCAGGCCTCGAAAGTGGCGACAGTTTCACAGATCGCAGCCCCCCAGGGATGGCGAGGTCTAATTTGAATCCGCGCGTGGCCCTCACTGTGCTGGGCCCCCCAGCAGGCCTCGAAAATGGCGACAGTTTCACAGATCGCAGCCCCCCAGGGATGGCGAGGTCTCATTTTGAATCTGCCAGTGGCATCACTGTGCTGGGCCCCCCAGCAGGCCTCGAAAATGGCGACAGTTTCACAGATCGCAGCCCCCCCAGGGATGGCGAGGCCCGTGGCTCACTGTGCTGGGCCCCCCAGCAGGCCTTTGGCCAGTTTCACAGAGCGTGGGAGGTCTAATTTGAATCCGGCGTCGCCCTCACTGTGCTGGGCCCCCCAGCAGGCCTCGAAAGTGGCGACAGTTTCACAGATCGCAGCCCCCCCAGGGATGGCGAGGTCTAATTTGAATCTGCCCGTGGCCCTCACTGTGCTGGGCCCCCCAGCAGGCCTCGAAAATGGCGACAGTTTCACAGATCGCAGCCCCCCAGGGATGGCGAGGTCTAATTTGAATCTGCCCGTGGCCCTCACTGTGCTGGGCCCCCCAGCAGGCCTCGAAAATGGCGACAGTTTCACAGATCGCAGCCCCCCAGGGATGGCGAGGTCTAATTTGAATCTGCCCGTGGCCCTCACTGTGCTGGGCCCCCCCAGCAGGCCTCGAAAATGGCGACAGTTTCACAGATCGCAGCCCCCCTAGGGATGGCGAGGTCTAATTTGAATCTGCCTGTGGCCCTCACTGTGCTGGGCCCCCCAGCAGGCCTCGAAAATGGCGACAGTTTCACAGATCGCAGCCCCCCAGGGATGTCGAGGTCTAATTTGAATCTGCCCGTGGCCCTCGCTGTGCTGGGCCCCCCAGCAGGCCTCGAAAATGGCGACAGTTTCACAGATCGCAGCCCCCCAGGGATGGCGAGGTCTAATTTGAATCTGCCCGTGGCCCTCAGTGCTGGGCCCCCCAGCAGGCCTCGAAAATGGCGACAGTTTCACAGATCGCAGCCCCCCAGGGATGGCGAGGTCTAATTTGAATCCGCGCGTGGCCCTCACTGTGCTGGGCCCCCCAGCAGGCCTCGAAAATGGCGACAGTTTCACAGATCGCAGCCCCCCAGGGATGGCGAGGTCTAATTTGAATCCGCGCGTGGCCCTCACTGTGCTGGGCCCCCCAGCAGGCCTCGAAAATGGCGACAGTTTCACAGATCGCAGCCCCCCGCAGGCAAGACAGGAAGAGGCAGGGAGGGAGGAAGGGAGGGAGGAGGGACGCGACCACACTGCTCTATTCAAAACGAATACCCAACCAAGGAGGGTTGGGAAATACTTTTCCCCTTCATGTGACTTGCGGAGACCGGGGAAAAGTAACTTTTCCGATTGTTTCCAACTTTCCGGCAACTTTCCCGCGTGCGGAAAAGCTACTTTTCAATTTTGTTGACTTGCGGAGACTAGTGGCGAGCTACTCTCCGGACGGGGAAACATTACTTTTCCGGAGCGTGAAAACTTGATTCGGCATGGACGTCGCAGAGTGCTGGAGGGCCCCCTCAACTTTCCAGCTTATCGTAACTTTTTGACAACTTCTGCATATTCAGGAAAGTCTTCAGGAGCCCCTAATTGCTCAAGGCGAGCGATTCGGGTTGCGCACAGACAGGCCCTCGTCGGGTAGTCCTGGCTGGTCTCCGCAGCCCTCCGCGTATAGTCCGAGGCGGTGTAAAGACGAGCGATGCGGGTTGCACACAGACAGACCCCCCTCAGGTAGTCCTGGCTGGTCTCCGCAGCCCCCCAGAGTATGGTAGGTTCGTGCGGCGTCGGCGCGCGGAAAGGTTTTTGACAACGCGTCGATCGTTCAACCTTGAATCGATCACGGCCCCGATCGTTCAAGGTCGAATTCCGTCGGGCCGAGCGGCGTCACCGTATTCCTCAGTGCCTCCTCGTCTTGAGATCCGACGCTGCAAGACAATTGCAGCATCACACAACAGCAAGACTGGAGCCCCACGACCCCATCTTTTTGAACACCCGAAATGGGTACCGAAAGAATGGGTACAATGCCCAACAGCAGATGTTGTCCCAAACCAACAGCGGCCGCTGTTGGGCAGGCGGCCTCCTGTCTCGAATGGACACAGGCCGCGGCGGCGCGGACAGCGAGCCCTGTTCAAAATGAACAGGAACTGCTGTTGGGCATTGTACTGTCCTCCTTGGAGGCGCGCGTCCGACCCAAGCATATAGTATACCCATCTTGTAGTATATCGTTTCCCGAGCGGTGCGGCCAGAAAGCGCACGCCGCGACGCATTTACTACAAGATTTCTCGGTGCGCGCGTCGCCCCTGGGGGGGCGACGCACGCACCATCTTTCTGCGTCACTTTCCGAGCCGCATCGATCTGTGAGGGCCCCGGGGCCCGAAAGGGAGCGAGAAAGCACGCCCGCTGCGAGAAAACCGCAGCGGCAGGATCTCGAGGACACTCCGCCACGCGCAAGGGGGGGCGAAGTCCTCCTCCTCCTCCTCCTCCTCCTCCCCCCTCCTCCCCCTCCTCCTCCCCCTCCTCCTCCTCCTACCTCCTCCTCCTCCTCCTCCTCCCTCCAGATTTCGTAATAAAGGGAGGGGGGTCTCATTTCGGGGGGGGTCTCTTCCAGGCCATCTTGGAGGGCCTGGGGGGTCTGGGGACGATGCTTTGGAGGGTTCTCCCACGGGGGGGGGTCTGAAATGGCTTGTCTTGGAGGGTCCAGACCCCCTCCCTTTTATTACGAAATCTGGAGTATTGAGCAGGGACCGACCGTCCCGGCATTCCTATAGTCCTCCCACGGAATGTTCTTAGAACCCCAAAAACGCTCTAAGAACAAAAACACTGTTCTCAGAACAGGACCCCGATATATCAAAGCAAGACAGACTCCCAGCCAGAAATGCTCTGAGAACATTGCGTGGGAACCACAAGTGGTTCTGAGAAAATTGTTTGGTGGGGCTATAGGCGAGCCCAGACATCCAACGTCTCGACTTTTTCGACTCGCGGACCCCCGTCCTCCCGACCACTTCCCTGGGACCGTTTTTTCATCCCGAGTCGTTTTTTGACGGTCCCGAGGCCCGGCGAGGGTCCCGAGAGGCCGAAAACTATGGAAAACCCCCGCCTCGTGTTTTTTTCTACCTTTAGGACGACCTTTAGGACTACCTTTGGACTACCCTTGACCCTTTGGGGCTATTTTGGGGTATTTTTGTTGGGGGATATTGTTTGCGGGCTACTTTTTTGGGGGGGCTATTTTTTGGGGCTATTTTTTGGGGGGGTATTTTTTTGGGGGGGTATTTTGGGGGCTTTTTGTTGGGGCTGGGCTCCGAGCCCAGACCTCCTCGAGTAATGAAAAAATCATGACGGGAGGTTTTTCCTAATTTTCGGCCTCCGGGGGCCCTCACCGGGCCTCGGGAGCCTCAAAAAACGACTCGGGATGCAAAGCCGGTCATGGGGAAAGGGTCGGGACCTCTGGAGGTCGACGTAATGAACAAATCATTACGTCGGGGGTCTGGGTACAAAACACGGCGCTCGACCATGGGCATCTACGGTCAAAAACCCTACTGAGGGCGCGCGGTAAGGACACAAGACCCTCGGAAGCCGAGGTTGGGATTCTTGGGGCGGCGGCGGCGGCGTAATGAAAAAATCATTACGTCGGGGGTCTGGGAGGCGGCCTGCCCACGAGGCGAGGGGGAGAGGCCAGCGAGAGTGGTGCAGAGGCGGGACAGGGAGGAGGAGGAGCGAGGAGCGAGGAGGAGGAGCGAGGAGGAGGAGCGAGGAGGAGCGAGGAGGAGCGAGGAGGAGCGAGGAGCGAGGAGCGAGGAGGAGGAGGAGGAGGAGGAGGAGCGAGGAGGAGCGAGGAGCGAGGAGGAGCGAAGCGCGCAGCGCCCACGGCCCCCAAAACGGCCGGCCAGCCTCGGAGGGCCCGCGCGCCGCCCCCGCGCGCCGCGCGCGCGCGGGCCCCGCCCCCGAGAGCCGACGCCGCGAGCACAGCGCGACGGCGCGACGCGTCGCGACAGCGCGAGCGAGCGACCCACTGCGACCTCCTCCTCCTCCTCCTTCCTCCCTCTCTCCCTTCCTCCTCCCTCTCCTCCATCCTCTCCTCATCCCCTCCTCCTCCTGCCTCTCCTCCTCCTCTTCCCCTCCCCACCTCCTCCCCACCTCCTTCCTCTCCTCCTTCCTTCTCTCAGGCGGGATCCAGAGATCCAACGCATTGAAAGAAGCAGGAAGGAGGTTTTTCCTATTCTTCGGCCTCGAGGGGCCCTCGCCGGGCCCCGGGGCCAGCAAAGAACGACTCGGGATGAGAAACCGGTCCCAGGGCATGGGTCGAGACTTCTGGGGACCCCGTATTGCTCCCAGACGTGCTCGCGTCGTAAAAAAAATCGGGACGAGAGGTTTTGGGCTACTTTCGGCCCCGGGGGCTCCTCGCCGGGCCTCGGGGCCGTCAATCAACGATGCAGGGTGAAGAGCCGGTGCCGGGGAAAGGGTCGGGACTTTCAGGGACGCCGTGCTGAAAAAATCAGGACGTCGCATGTCTGGGCTGCGACGTCGCAGACGAAACGCTGTGAGCAGCTGCGACGTCGTGACAGGACGCAGGCCCCACTGGGACGAAGCCGGGACGAGGACAGATGCGGGTGGAGTAAAAAATCGAGAATCTCTGAGATCCGGCGGCTCTGGAGGATGTCTCGGGCGCGGCGGCCTTCTCAGAACGTTCTGGAACGCCCTGAGGGCCTTCCGCTGCGAGGGTGTTCCGCAGCGCTCTGGAACGGATTGATCCTCGTCCCAGCCCCGTCCGACCTACAGGGCAGTGTTTAATACAAAGGATGTTTGAATATATTGGAAGGTTTAATACATGATTAATGTATGAATGAACTCATGCATGAACTCATCTTTGTTTTTAATACTAAATCCCTGCATTATTAATACATGATCCGCACGCGGAGCATGTATTAACAATGACACTGTACAGGGTCCCCAGAAGTCCCGACCCTTTCCCTGGGGCCAAGTTTTCACCGCGAGTGGTTTTTTGACAGCCCCGGGTGCCCCTCATGACCGAATACATCCAAAAACCTCCCGCCGCTTTTCCACGGCGCGAGAGTGCCTAGGCTTTCGGGTCATACCTCGGCTCTCTGGCGGCCGTTCGGGACGATCCGGGCACACCCACAACGCCCTCGGCGTGGCGCAGCTACTGGGGAGTTTCCCAAGGCTGGAACACCGCGAGCACCTTCTGCTACGGCCGGACCACGGATAGAAGACCATCCTCCAGGAACATGGAAGATGAGATCCTCCGCCGGCCAAGCTGCAGAACATTCGAGGGTACCCTCCCCCAGGAGTCACAAAGACATAAAAAAAACACGAAGCACACTGGGGGTGCCCTCCCCGAACACCGACCTCGATCTGATGCATCGGCCAGCTCGTGGCGTGCCGCACCGAGGCGCGGCGGGCCAGGACCGGCGGAGCGACGCGCTGCCCAGAGGTGCCCGAACGTATAGGCGGGCGCCAGCTGCGGTGAGGGCGCTGGGCAAGGAACCCTTGGATGCGCAGCCCAGCCAGGGTCCAAAAGCTGGCGGAGCACCAGCGGAGCGACGACCAACAAGGGGCATTGCTTATGCGAGATGGCACGGCGACCCTGCGCGGTGGCCTTCGCGGGCCGCCAGCGCGGCACGCCGCACTGGAAACGAGGGCCCTCACGCGCGACCCTACGCGGGCAACTTCACGCACGGACGTCGGCGCCGACGACCCCGTTTTTGTTTTTTTTGCGTCGCTCGACTGCGGCTCAGACATGCGACGTCCTGACTCTTTTTTTTCAGCACGGCGCCCCTGGAAGCCCCGGCCCTTCCCCCGGCACCGGCTCTTCATCCCGGATCGTTTCTTGACGGCCCCGAGGCCCGGCGAGGACCCCCCGGGGCCGAAAGTAGCCCAAAACCTTTCGTCCCGATTTTTTGTACGACGCGAGCACG
>CAUYUJ010004755.1:0-5000 GCA_963575745.1 Prorocentrum cordatum | reverse complement strand
AAGCTAAGCTAAGCTAAGCTAAGCTAGGCTAAGCTAAGCTGAGATGAGATAAGCAACGCTAAGGCAAGGGGACGTAACTGGGGGAACCGCGGGGCGGATACTGGGGGAACCGCCGGGGCCGGTTCCCACTGCCCGGCCCTTTAAGCCAAGAGAGTAAGAACCCTTCTAGGCAGAGCCTAAATAGGGAAATACTCCCAAAATAATCAAAAAATGCAAAAATAATATGGGGTCTATTTTTCCCTACCTAGGCTCTGCCTAGAAGGGTTCTTACTCTCTTTGCTTAAAGGGCCGGGCAATGCTAACCGCCCCGGGCGGTTCCCCCAGTTGCGCCCCCTGGGTTCACCCAGCTTAGCTTAGCTTTAGCTTAGTTCTAGCCTAGCTTTAGCTTAGCTTTAGCTTAGCGTTAGCTTAGCTTTAGCTTAGCTTCAGCTTAGCTTCAACTTAGCTTTAGCTTAGCTTCAGCTTAGCTTCAGCTTAGCTTCAGCTTAGCTCTAGCTTAGCTCTAGCTTAGCTCTAGCTTAGCTTCAGCTTAACTTCAGCTTGGCTCTAGCTTAGCTTTAGCTTAGCTCTAGCTTAGCTTCAGCTTAGCTTTAGCTTAGCTTTAGCTTAGCTCTAGCTTAGCGTTGGCTTAGCTTCAGCTTAGCTCTAGCTTAGCTTTAGCTTAGCTCTAGCTTAGCTTTAGCTTAGCTTTAGCTTAGCTTTAGCTTAGCTATAGCTTAGCTATAGCTTAGCTTTAGCTTAGCTTCAGCTTAGCTTTAGCTTAGCTCTAGCTTCGCGTCAGCTTAGCTTCAGCTTAGCTTTAGCTTAGCTTCAGCTTAGCTTCAGCTTAGCTTTAGCTTAGCTCTAGCTTAGCTGCAGCTTAGCTCTAGCTTAGCGTTAGCTTAGCTCTACCTTAGCTTTAGCTTAAGCTTGGCTTTATCTTAGCTTTAGCTTAGCTGTAGCTTAGCTTTAGCTTAGCTTTAACTTAGCTTTAGTTTAGCTTTAGCTCAGCTTAAGCTTAGCTTTAGCTTAGTTTTAGCTTAGCTTTAGCTTAGCTTTATCTTAGCTGTAGCTTAGCTTTAGCTTAGCTTTATCTTAGCTTTAGCTTAGCTTCAGCTTAGCTTTGTTTTAGCTTTAGCTTAGCTTTACCTTAGCTTTAGCTTAGCTTTAGCTTAGCTTTAGCTTAGCTTCAGCTTAGCTTCAACTTAGCTTTAGCTTAGCTTTAGTTTAGCTGTAGCTTAGCTTCAGCTTAGCTTTAGCTTCGCTTTAGCTTGGTGCTAGCTTAGCCTTAGCTTAGCTTTAGCTTAGCTTTTAGCTTAGCTTTAGTTTAGTTGCAGTTTAGCTTTAGCTTAGCTCCAGCTTAGCTTCAGCTTAGCTTTAGCTTAACCTTAGCTTAGCTTCAGCTTAGTGTTAGTTTAGCTTCAGCTTAGCTGTAGCTTAGCTTTAGCTTAGCTTTAGCTTAGCTTTACTGTTACTACTAATGCTGATTTCCTAGGGGCTCCAACTCCTAGGTAGGGTCGCTCTGGGATAATTTGATTATCTTTGACCTTTTTGGGGTATGTTTGGGGTGTCTTTTATTTGTCGTCGAAAATCCTCCTGTAGGGGGACACGCCCGACATAAGCCTTGGCGCCACGCGCACTCGTTCCAAAAGTTTTGCAACAGCTTCGCGGGCTCGTAGACTTCAAAAACCCGGCAAGCGAATCCTGGCACCATTGAGGACTGTCAGGACGCAGCATTCACACTGACTCGCTGCGTTGAAGTCCAAGGAACTGTTTTTTTTGGCACGGCTGAAGACTCTCAGCCGGGTACTTCCCGCAACGAACCCAGGTCGTTTGCACGGCGCTGGGGCCCAGCGAGGGCCCCTGGAGACCGAACAGCCGCACGCCACGTGACACCCACGTGACACACACAACACACACACAACACGCACAACACACACACAACACACAACACACACAACACACACAACACACAACACACAACACACACAACACACAACACACACACACAACACACACAACACACAACACACACAACACACACACAACACACAACACACAACACACAACACACAACACGCCACACCACACCACCACACCACACCACACCACACCACGCCACGCCACGCCACGCCACGCCACACCACGCCACGCCACGCCACGCCACGCCACGCCACGCCACGCCACGCCACGCCACAGCACAGCACAGCACAGCACAGCACAGCACAGCACAGCACACACACACCACACACTCACACACCACAGCCACACACACAAACACGCACACGCACACACACAAACACACACAAACACACGCGCACACACTTTTTGCGTCGGCGGCTGGGCAGAGGGACTGCTCCGGCGATGTGGAATTAGTGGGTCGCACAAAACGTAAATTAAGCCGCAGGGCACGCGGGAGGAGAGAGGAGGCCCAGCGCGGGCGGGAGGGAAAAACATACACACACACACACACGCACACGCACACGCACACGCACACGCACACGCACACGCACACGCACACGCACACGCACACACACACACAAACGCACAAACACACACACACACACACACAAACAAACAAACAAACAAACAAACAAACAAACAAACAAACAGACAGACACACTGCACGCAGGGAGGAGAGGGATGCCACCTGGCGCGTGTTACTCATCATACATACACGCATGTACAGCCACCTTAGGGGGTGCGCAGGGGGGGTCCCTGAGTGCGGCCGCTATGCGGCCCTGTCGTCAAGGCCACAGCAGGCGTGGCATTTTTTCGACACCATAAGGGGGTGCGCAAGGGGTGGGCCTTGAGCGCGGCTGCTGTGCGCCCCCGTCGTCCAGGGCATAGCAGACGTGACAATTTCTGGACACAGTAGGGGGTGCGAAGGGGGTGGTCCCTGAGTGCGGCCGCTATGCGCTCCGGTCGTCCAGGCCGCAGCAGGCGTGCCAGTTTCTCGACACCATAAGGGGTGCGCAGGGGGTGGCCCCTGACCGCGGCCGCTATGCGCCCCGCCCCGGTCGTCCAGGCATAGCAGGTGTTGCACTTTCTCGACACCATAAGGGGTGCGCGAGGAGCTTTCCCTGAGCGCGGCCGCTATGCGCCCCAGTCGCCAAGGCCACAGCAGGCGTGGCACTTTCTCGAAACCATAAGGGGTGCGCTGGGGGTGGTCCCTGAGCGCGGCCGCCATGCGCCCCGGTCGCCCAGGCCCACTTACTCGACACCATAAAGGGTGCGCAGGGGGTGGTCCCTGAGCGCGGCCGCTATGCGCCCCAGGCATCCAAGCATAGCAGGCGTTGCACTTGCTCGACACCATAAGGGTGCGCGAGGAGCTGTCTGTGAGCGCGGCCGCTATGCGCCCCGGTCGTCCAGGCCACAGCAGGTGTGCCACTTCCTCGACACCGTAAGGGGTGCGACAGGGGGTGGTCCCTGACCACGGCCGCTATGCGCGTCGTCTGTCCAGGCCATAGCACACAAGGGCGTAGCGCGCGTGGCATTTTCCCGAAGTCGATGCGCAATACGACCAAAATTTTTGCGATCTGGCTCGTTGAACGCAGATCTATCCGGCAATGCTGAAACATCTGGTCCCCGCGTTTTGGACCGCGCGCGGCTTCGTGGTTGCCGATAATGGTCGTGGCCAGATCGAGGCTGTCGTGTTCGTCGCACGGGAACACAATGTCCACGTGGAGCTTGTCCAAAAGGCCCGCTGGTCTGTCCCTATAGTAGTGGTGGCAGCCTCACCAGTGGTCTAAGTGTTAGCAGTGATGTTGGCCACATCTATCAGATATGAATGAAGTATGAGGGGCTCCTCGGTAGCATAATCTGTTGCACGACGCGATCACGTCTGGTCTGGGATTGCGAGAGAATCACGACATCGGAGCGCTGGGGACCGACGACGACGACGCGCCGCTGGCCTGGCCGCAGCCGTCTTGGGGCCCTAGGGGGCCGTCTTCGGGCCCTGGGGGCCGTCTTGGGGCTCCCCATGGGGCCCCTTCGGGCCGTTTTGGAGCGTCGGAGACCCCGAGGCGAGAACGCTCACCCGCCGGTCGGAAGAAGTGGGTAGAAAGATGGAACCCAAACATGATCGCGTCGTAACAAAAATCAGGACGAAGGTTTTTCGCTATTTTCGGCCCCTGGGGACCCTCGCCGGGCCCCAGGACCGTCAAAAAACGACTCAGGACGACAAGCCGGCCCCGGGGAAAGGGTCGGGACTTCCAGGGACACCGTCCTGAAAAAATCACGTGGTCGCATGTGTGGGATAGGAGAGCGTTGACGTAGATCGGGCTTCAGTCCGCTCCCTGAAGAGGAGGGAAGAGGGACAACCGTTGGACTCTTGGAAGTAGGAAGGTGCCGAGTGTATATTGGAACCCAGGAATCCCCCCAAATACCTACTCTCAACGACCGACAGGGAAATCCTCCGACAAGAATAAGGGGAAATCTATGATCCCAGACCCCCGACGTCATGACTTGTTCCTAACGTCGACCCCCAGAGGCCTCGACCCATTCCCCAAGACCGGCTCCTCATCCCGAGTCGCTGCTTGACCCTCCCGAGGTCCGGCGGAGGCCCCTATAGAGGCAGCAGGCAGCGACGCACCTCCCGCCGGGATTTTCTTTCGTTGCTCGAGGGGGCCTGGGAGTTGGGCCCCTAGGGGCCCCCGTTGGGGGGCCCTGGCTGGCCTGGCCGCCGCCGCGCTCTCCTCCTCCTCCTCCTCCACCTCGCTCCTCCTCCTCCTCCTCCTCCTCCTCCTCCTCCTCCTCCTCCTCCTCCTCCTCCTCCTCCTCCTCCTCCTCCTCCTCCTCCTCCCCCTCCGCCGCCGCCGCCGCCGCCGCCGCCGCCGCCGCGCCGCCGCCGCACCGCTCGCTGCACAGGGGCGCGCACTGGAGCTCGCCGCCGGCGGGGGAGCCCGCGAGGCGTGCCTCCGCCTCGGGCTCGTCCTGCGGCGGGCATGGGGTGGCCACGGCCTAGCCCTGCCGAGGGGCCTCCCAGGATGCCCCTCCTCCCCTCCTGCTCCTCCTCCTGC
>CAUYUJ010004754.1:32500-67114 GCA_963575745.1 Prorocentrum cordatum | reverse complement strand
TCCAGACCTCTGCTTAGTGCGACTGTTTGAAGCAGTGCGGCCGATGGGGGAGGGACCCCTCCTGCTCGAAACATGCACCAAAAACAGCCAAGATCTAATCCATGGGGCGGGGGAGGAGGAGGAGGAGGAGGAGGAGGAGGAGGAAGGAGGAGGAGGCGAGGAGGAGGAGGCGAGGAGGCGACGGGAGGAGGAGGAGGAGGCGGGAGGAGAGGAGGGAGGAAGGAGGAGAGGATGGAGAGCTCACGCGGCCGTGGATGCGACGGGGAGGAGGAGGAGGAGGAGGAGGAGGAGGAGGAGGAGGAGGAGGAGGAGGAGGAAGGAGGAGGAGGAGGAGGGGGTCGGGGTCCTACACTGCCCTGGGAAAGGAATGTAACTATGATCGTCGATTCTTTGTTCTCGTCGCCCTCGGCTCTTCGTAGTTAGTGTCTGGCATCCGGGCGCCCTGGCTCCCGACTGAAAGGGCTCCGCGACTGTGCCGCCAGATGCGCTGGGCAAGGAAAATCACTAAATTTCCCTGGTTTGGAGGGTCGGTGTCCTACGGCAGGTTCGCGTCGCGTCGACCCCGGCGTCGGTTTCTGACGCCGCGTGGATCGTTCAACCTTGAACGATCGGCCGTTTCCTAAACGTGCAAATCGTTCCACATTGAGCGATTCTGGGTCGCCGCCGGCGTTCAACGTTGAACGCCGGCGGCGTGGTCGCCGCTGGTCGACACGACGCGAACCTACCGTATGACCCTGGCGGCGCGCTCCTGGAGGAACGCGACCAGGGGCTCCTGCGAGCGGTCGGAGCCCCGCAGCTCCGCGGAGACGTCCAGCTCCCCAGCGAGGTCCTGGGGGGCAACGATAGGGGGCGAGGTAGGCCTAGGGGAGGAGCATCGACCTGGAATCGGCGATGCATCGCCGATGGATCGGCGATAGGCCCCCGATAATGGATCCGCACGTTCCTGGGCAGTTTTGGGCAATTGGGCCCCTTATCGGCGATCAATGGGCGGTTGGGGGTCGGTGCATCCCCTCCTTGTGCCTGTCCCCCCCCCTATCGTTGCCCCTGAGGTCCTTGATCCTCTGCTTGTGGCCGTCCAGGGCGTTGGAGATCCTCGCGAGGCCCGAGACCAGCATCTTGTCGAGATGCTCTATGAAGGACTCGCCCTGCGGGGCCCGTCGGCGGGGGGCGAGGGGGAGAGAGGGGCAGGATATCTGGCTGGGATTCTGGACTTCGGGATTGGCCATGCGCGCGCCCGCTGAGAGTGCGAGGCCCGGGCAGAGGAGACAGGCGGCACCGACACAACGACCGAAGAGGAGCAGGAGGGAGAGGAGCAGGAGAGGAAAGCGAGGGAGGGGTGGGGGGTGGGGGGAGGGACAAGGTCGGCGCGCCCGAACCACACCTGAGATCCGGCCCACCCCAACCGCCCCTTCCCTTTTGCGCCGACGGGGATATCCTGGAGAACCTCGGTGCCCAAATGGCAGTTGCAGGACTTGACACATGGTTTGCTGCGTAATCGGAACGGTGGAGGTCTTGTACACTGGAGGAGGAGACGGATGAGCAGGAGGATCAGCAGGAGCAGGAGGGAGGGCAGCAAGACGAGGGGAGGGCGGAGGAGGGGAAAGGAGGTGGGCAGCAACAGCGTGAAAGGGAATCGAGCATCGGATCCAGAGACGTGGCCCGCGCAGGCGCGAGAGCGCCAGTCTTTACAAAAGGAGCAGAGCACTGATCCTGAAACGTGGCCAACGCTGCTGCGGGAGCACCATTTCGAGGGACAAAGGACGCTCCGATTGTCCCCCCCCCCCCGTGCCCCCGAGAGGCCCCCAAGACGGCCCCGACACTGGCCCAGTAGACCTCCAAGGCGACCCTTTGGGGCCCCAAGAGGGCCCCAAGACGGCCAAGAGAGGTGCACAAGATGGAATCCGAAGGCAGCAGGCTGCCCAAGAACACCCCAAAAAAGACCCAGAGGGCCCCCAAGAGGCCCCGAGAGGTTCCCAAGACGCCCCAAGAGGCACCCAAGAGAGGAGGAGGAGGAGGAGGAGGAGGAGGAGGAGGAGGAAGAGGAGGAGGAGGAGAAGGAAGAGGGAAGCAGAGGAAGAGAGGAAGACGACGACGGACACGAAGGCACCCCGACAAAATGCTTAACAAGGTGTCACATCTTACGGCTCGCCCATGCCTCGGGACACGAGATGACAACCGCTACGGCCTCTCGCACGCTCCTCCAGCAGTCGCCACCGACTGCCTTGGCTGGCACGGTGGTGGGGCTTGCCGCAGGCGGCTGCACAGCAAAACAACGCGCTCAAACATTGAAACACACCGGCTTGAATAAACCAAAACGCGAGAGAGGCGTCAGCGTCACCGCGCGCAGACAGGGGAGAGAGGAGAGAAGTAGCTGTGCAGAGTGCGCTTCTTTGACTTAGTGGAGGAGGAGGTAGGAGGAGGAGGAGGAGGAGGAGGAGGAGGAGGGGGAGGAGGAGGAGGAGGAGGAGGAGGAGGCGGAGGAGGAATAAGGAGGAGGAGGAGGAGAGGAGGAGGAGGAGGAGGGGGAGGAGGGAGGAGGAGGAGGAGGAGGAGGAGAGGAGGAGGAAGGAGGAGGAGGAGGAGGAGGAGGAGGAGAGGGGCAGGAGAGGAGCAGAAGGGGGAGGGGAAGGAGGAGGAGCAGGAGGAGGGGCAGGAGGAGGACGAGGAGGGAGGAAGAGGGCCTTTCTGGTCCCTGCGGGGGGGGTGGGGTGGGTGGGGGGGGGGGGGCGATTCCCATCACCCGCGGAAGGGGGGGCTGGCCCGAGCGCGCCGCCGCTAGTGGCGGGCGCGCACAACGTGAACAGCAACAACCAGGAGAAGATGAACATCCAGAAAAGAGGGTGATCATCCGGGAGAGGATGATAATTCACCAGCTGACCAACTCCAAGCAGGACATCCACAACATCGGCTACGAGAACTAATCACCTCGGTGTAGACTACGGGCAAGAGGCCGAGACTATACTCGCATAGAGACATACGGACAGACGCAACGCTCAAAGGGAACGGGCTACCTCATCCGACACGGGCTACAACCAAACCTCAACGACATCATTACCATCGTTACGACCGCCTTTCTGATGGCGTCCTCGACAGGACGACACGAGCTGCGTAAAATGCAGCCAAAGGAAGAGCTGCATAACACGCAGCTGGAGCAAGAGCTGCGTAACAGGCAGCCCAAGTGCGACACCAAGTACGCCACCAAGACCGACACCAGGAAAGACACGACCGAGCAGCCCGAAAGGGTTACTAAGTACACCGTCATGGAGGCACGGTGGACAACGACCGCGCCGCTTACGACGAGTACGACTACGGCCGCGCCGACTACGACGAGCACTACTACGACAGTGCGTTCGAGAGCGACCTGTACTCCTGCGACACCCTGGACTATGAGGGGCCGCAGGGCTACGACAACCGCCAGGACTACAGGGACACCAAGAACGGAGAACACTACGACTTAGCAGCTGACGACTCCGACTCGGACCCCGTGGACTACGAAGAGAGCGTGCCCTCTGAACTGCTACGGCCACCAGCAGAGCTTCCAGGGTCACCAGACGACCTTCGGGAACCACAATCTGAACTACGAGGACCACACGCATCGCTACGAGAGCCACCTGAAGAGCTGCAAGTCCCACACGCCGAGCATTGGGACCCAGCAGAGCCACAGGAGCCACAAGCTGAGCTACGAGGACCGCGAGATGAGCCACGAGAAGCAGGACTACGAGAGCCACCAGCTGAACCACGAGAGCTACAAGCTGCGCTACGAGGACCATATGCTGAGCTACGAAAGCCACAACCCAAGAGCCACAACCGAAAGTATTACAGGACCCACCAGCCGCGCTGCGAGAGCCACCTGCCGAGCCACGAGAGCCACAAGCTGAGCAACGAGGACAGCAGCACAAGCCACGAAAGCCACAAGCACAACTACAAGAGTTACCGGCTGAACCACGAGGACCGCCAGCTGCGCTACGAGGGCCACGAGCTGAGCCACCGGGACCAGCTGGGATACCGGGGGGCACCAGCCGTGCTACGAGGACCACAGGCACAGCCACTGCGCGGACTAGCTACACGAAGACCTGCCTGACCCTCCTGCAGAGCGACTGGGGCACCGCGCTGAACGGCGAGGACCAGAGGCAGAACACCGAGACCCACCGGCTGACCTACGAGGGCCACGGGCAGAGCCGGGAGGGCCACTGCCTGAGCTACGCGGGCCACAAGCAGCACCACGAGAGCCTCCTGCAGAACTGCCAGGGCCACAAGCTGAACTGCACGGTCTTCTTCGGAAGGGGGACCCCTCCCCCGACCCCCTCCACTGCCCCTCGAGGGGGGGGGGGGGCGGCGGGGGGGGTAGGGCTCAGTCAGAGCGTCCAACAAGATCCAAGATGGCGCCGCGATGGCCTCATGTAGCTCAGGATGACCGCCGTCGCCGTCGCCGTCGCCGTCGTCGCCGTCGTCGCTGTCGGCCGCCTCCCCAGACAGCCAGCGCGTCACGATTCTGTCTAGAGGAACAAAAAGCGGCATAAGGATAAACTTTCGGCGCTCCGCGCGGATTCCCCTTACATCACCATAGACTTAACAGAATTTAAACATAAACATAAACATAAATATAACAACAAATTGCAGCATAAACATAAACTTAATATCACATAAAGAATCCGCGTTGGACCCCCCCCCCCCTGGCGCGCGGAGCGCGCCAGGGGCGCCGCCGGAGGCGCCACTGGGGGGGCCTCAGCGCGGATCCGAGAAATCCGCGCGGGGCGTCGAGAGTTCGTGTCCGTGCCGTTTCCGGATTTTTTTGCGGCGCGATCACGTCTGGGACGATGTCTGGGGGGGGGGGGCGGTGCTCCCCGCGGCCTGGTGCACCGTGGGCGCCGCGGAGCGGTGGCCGTGGCGGCCGAGGAGCTGCTGCGAGGCGTCGCGGCGCGAGGAACCGCTGCGCGCGCTCTCGAGGGCCCGCTGGAGGGCCAGGCGCACGGGGCTGGGGCGGACCTCCTCCTCGCCGTCCTCTGCCTCGGCCGGGAGGGGGATGGGACGCGCAGGGACAGACTGATGCCTCATGTCTTCCTTGGAGGCGCGCGTCCGACCCGAACATACAGTATACTCATCTTGTAGCATTTGAGCGGTGTGGCCAGCAAGCACCCGCCACGACGCATATACCGTGAGATTTTTCGGTGCGCGCGTCGCTCCCGGGGGGGGGGGGGGGGCGCACACATAGCATTAGTATCTTCGGGGGTGACTCCGAGCGGAGTGAGGGGGGAAGGGACCCCCTCGCGCTGTGAAAAAAAACACGACGGGAAGTTGTTCGCACTTATCGGTTTCCGGGGAGCCCTCACCGGGCCTCGGGCACGCGAGAAAACGAATCATATAGGATGAAAAGCCAGTCCCGGGGAAGGGGTCCAGTTGGGGGTCGACGTCGTGAAAAATCACGACGTCGGGGGAGGAAGCGGGAAGAGGCATTGTTAGGGGGAGCTGCTCAGGGGGGGTGGAACATCAGCCCTGGAATCGGCGATGCGTCGCCGACAGATCAGCCCAGCGAGGGCCCACTCGCGCTCTCGAGGGCCCGCTGGAGGGCAAAGCGCACGGGGGCTGGGGCGGACCTCCTCCTCGTCCTCTGCCTCGGCCAGGAGGGAGAGTGGGGGGGGGAGGTGCATTCGGACCTGAGACGGACGAACATCCCTCAAGAACATGAGACCATCCGTCGGCCAAAGCACACAGAACATCCAAGGGCACCCTCCCCGGGATGCACAAGAACACCCCGCAAACGCGAAGGGCACCGGGGCACCCTCCCCGAACCGACCTCGATCTCAGACCTCGGTCCGGCTGTAACGCTAGGGGGGGACCTGCTCAGGGGGGGGGGGGACGTCAGCCCTGGAAATCGCCGATGCGTCGCCGATAGATCGGCGATAGGCCCCCGACAGCGGAGCCGCACGTTCCCGAGCGGAGCGGGCTGGCGGGCGGGCCTCTGAGGCGATGAGCGGGCGATGGCGGGCCGATGCCTCGCCGCCGGAGCCTGCCTCCCCCTGACGCTGCCCCTGAGGAGGGGGCACAGGATCGAGGATCGAGGATCGAGGATCGGGGGTCCAGGTCCGAAGACCGAGGGCCCTGGTTTCGAGGCGCGCCTGGCCCCAGGAAAGCCAGAGTGAGGAGGGGGAAGGGGAGGAGGGGGAGGAGGAGGGAGGAGGGAGGAGGGAGGAGGCGGGAGGACGAGGGGGAGGAAACACGAGGAGGGAGGGAGGGAGGCGAAGGAGAGGGAGGCAGGGAGGAGAAGCACACGACCAGGCGGAGGGCCGCTTTCCGCCCCGCCGGCGACCTCCTGCTCCTGCCCCCTGCGGCCCTGGCGCTTCGAGGGGCGGTCGTCGCCCTCGTCCTCCTTCTCGCCGCCCTCCCCCTCCTCCTGGCCCTCCTCCTCGTCTGGCACCCCGTCCCCTTCCTCGCGCGCCGCGCCCCTCCTCGCCCTCGGCGCGCGCCGGCGCCCTCCCGCGCCGGCGCCGCGCTTCCTTGCCCTGCGCCCGTCCTCGTCCTCGTCCTCGCCCGGCACCTGCTCGGCCTCGCCCTGCGCCTCCTCGGCATGCGCGTCTTCTCCCTGCGCGGGGGGCGGTGGGCGGGGGCACACACACACACACACACACACGGCCACCGTGCTGGCAGGCAGGAGCGCCCTCCCTCCTCCTCCCCCTCCCTCCTCGCTCCTCCTCCTGGCCTCTCCTGGTTTCTCGCTCCCTCCGCCTCCTCCTCCCCCTCCTCCTCCTCTCCTCCTCCTCCTCGCTCCTCCTCGCTCGTCCGTCCTCCTCCTCCTCCTCCTCCTCCTCCTCCCTCTCCTCCATCCTCCTCCTCCTCCTCCTCTCCTCCTCCTCCTCCTCCTCCTCCTCCTCCTTCCTCCTCCTCCTCCTCCTCCTCCGCCTCCTCCTCCTCTCCTCCTCCTCCTCCTCCTCCTCCTCCTCCTCCTCCTCCTCCTCCTCCTCCTCCTCCTACCCTCCCTCCTCTCCTCCTCTCCTCCTCTCCTCCTCCTCCTCCTCCTCTCCTCCTCCGCCTCCTCCCCTCTTCCTCCTTCTCCTCCGCCTTCTCCTCCTCCTCCTCTCCTCCTCCTCCCTCTCCTCCTCCTCCTCCTCCTCCTCCTCCTCCTCCTCCTCCTCCTCCTCCTCCTCCTCCTCCTCCTCCAGGCCATGAGCGCAAGCGGATTTTTGCCCGGCCGCGGCGAGGGCCAGCTACGACTGGGATCCCCAACCCAGGCCTGAGGAACAGCCCGAAAAGCGGAGCCCCTCCCGAGCCCCAAATGGTCCGTCTTTCGGTGCCTTCACCGTGCAAGGAGGTCGTCTGGCTTTGACTGGTCACCTGAAGGCGCTGCACACAGACACAATCCTGTTGCGGCACCACTTTGCCATCGTTCGGACGTCCATGACCCGTGCATGTATCGGTATCGTGAATGTTTTTTTTGCTACATGATCCACGATGTTCCTCGATGACTTCGGCAAAACTAACACACAAAAAAACAACGACAACAAAAAAAAAAAAAAACAAAAAAAAAAAAACGCACACGCCCGAACGATGCCGAGCCGTTTGGCCAGCTGGGATTGGTGCCGTATGGGCACTCCGCGCTCGCTGCAATCCGCACCACGCGGCTGGGACCCGTCACAAGCGGCTGGCACTCGGCCCACATGCAGGCGGGGGAGAGGGGGGAGGAGCGCGGGGGAGGGGGCGGAGCGGGGCAAGGGAGGCAGAAACCGATGCCACCCGCGCGGGCGGGGGCTCGAGGGGGAGGGGAAGGGGGAGACCGACCCCGGTTTTGCGCGGTCCATGGAGGTTCCCCGCACTCTTGTAAGGTAAGATGCCCTCAGGAGTGTCCCATTGCGCACTCGAGTCGCACTCCTGAGAAAACCCCATATTTCCACAGAGCTGGGCACTGGCCCTGGGCCTTGGGGGGGGGGGGGGGGGGGGGGGGCTCCCGTCCCCGCTCCTCCCCCTCCATCCTCCCCTCCCGTCCTCCCCCTCCCGCCTCCCACCTTCCCTCTCCCCCTCTCGCCCCGCCCCTCCCCTCCCCCCTCCCCCGCCAATCCGATTTGCGGGCATCCTCGGCACCGCGCAAAAAAAAAACAAACAAACAAACAAACAAACAAAAAACACGAACGCACGCGACCGATTTGCAGGACCCCCCACGCGGCTCCTCGGAGGCCTCCGCCCGCTGCCCCTCCTCCGCCTCCTCCTCCTCCTTCTCCTCCTCCATGGCGGCGCCCTTCTTCGACGCGCTCTCCTGCGGGCGGGAGGGGGAGGAGAAGGAGAAGGAGGGGGAGGAGGAGGAGGAGGAGGAGGAGGAGGAGGAGGAGGAGGAGGAGGAGCCCTTTCCAGCCCATTCCCGCCGCCGCGTCGTGGCTACCTGCCTCGCGCGCGCGCTTCGCGCGCGCTCAGCGGGTGCGCCGCCTCGGCCCCATCCCGCAGAGGGACGAGGAGAGCGACCAAGGCTCGCCCTCTCCCGCGTGGCCTGGCCAGGTCCTCCTCGCAGCAGTGCCTGCAGGGCCGGCGGGGTCTTCTCACATGCGTTTTTTTCTGGCGGCTGCCACTGCCCGCCGCTCTTCTTTTGAGGCTGCCGCTGCCCTCCTCTCTCGCACGCACAGCCCGCCCCTTCTTGAGCCAGCCACTGCCCGTCTTGGGAGCCAAAAAAATGGAAATTCACACAAAGGGTTTTGTCACCACCAACGGTACAACGCATGTGCACACATGCGACTGGACCCCCAGCGATCCGAACCAGGGTTGATGCACGGCCGCGCTCTAAGGTGCAGTTGACATGTATGGTGTGGCAAAGCTGTCGGCGGCGACAAGATCCCAATGCAACGTCAGTTTGTTCATCCGTTGACAACAGCACGCGTCGCGGCAGCAGAACGCAGTAGCGCGCGCGGGCATGCAGGGCAGGCGATGCAGTTGGCCAGCTGCCAGCGCGATTTCGGCAGAAGAGCCGAAATCCAAGCAGGATCGTTTTGGGCGTGGTATCTGGCGCAGCTGCATCGCACTGCCAGGCGCCGCGGCCTTGCGATTGTGGCGCCAGGCCCCGTGCGCTCCTCGAGGTGGGAAGGCAAGCTCCACACAAAGGAATCGCGCGTGCTCTTGTGGGGGCGGCGAAAACGATCATACACACCCCCCGGGTTGGTAGTGTAAACAGACCGTACACAAAGGAATTACACGAGACTTCGTGGCACACAAAGGAATTACAGCAACGCCCTTTGGGTTGCGCTCTTCGCGCGCGGTGACAGCTCCGAGCTGGAAAGGAAACGAGGGCAGGACAAGGCAAAGCAGAAGAAGAGAAAAAAGAAGAGGAGGGCAAGAAAGAAGCGAAGGAATTAACGGAAGGAAGCCAGGATGCGCGCAAGCGAGGCTAACACTGCGCGCCGAAACAATTGTTCGTTCGTTCGGTTGGCCGTGCGGCAGATGAATGGAAAAATAACTGTTTGCTGCCTATCGAAAGGGCTTCTTGGGAATGAGACTCGCGCTCTCTTCCCAACCCCCTTTCCCACACCCCGTTGCGAGCGCGCGACGATTTGTTCCGGCCCGCGGGCAGAGGACTGCCAGTTGCTGGTGCGCGGCCTTTCCACCCGTCACGCGTTCCGAACGCATGCGACCAACTAAACGCACTTGCCACGCAAACCGCCAGCTCCAAAGACCGACGCCACACCGATCCCCACATCCGTGCCAGGCACCCTCTCAACGACGCCCCCTTCCGGCGTAAAACCAATAAAACCCTTTGTGTTTATGTGTTTTTTCCTGTTCTGACGTCTCCCTGCGCAGCTCGCCCGCGCTGTCCTGCCCTCCCGAGTCGCACTCCTCCTCTGGGCCCCCCGTTCTCGCTCAGGTTGGACGAGGCGCTCGGCCTACACGCCGACTGCGCACCTGAAGCGGCGCGATTTCAGGTAGCTGCACTGTGGGTCGAGGTCGAGGTTCTCGAGCTCGCAATGGCGCACCACGTCTACCATCTCGACGCCGCCGCGAGTGGCCAAGCGGACCAGGAGCCTCTCGACGTCCTCCTCGGTGGACACGGCGGCGGCCGCGGCCACAGTGGCGTCGTGCTCCATGGTCGCCTCAACGGCCTTCTCACAGTCCGTCTCGTATGCCCGACCCCCTGTGCAATCGCTAGCGATGTCGGGCTCCAGCTTCACTTGCCGCTCCTCACATGCCCCGAACAGTGCGCTGTAGCTGGTCACGTTCGGTCCTATCTTCGCCTCACCCGGCTTCCCTGGCCCCTGGTCCAGCCGTGGCGACGAGGGGCGACGAGGGGTAGATAGCTAAGCGGGCCTCCAACTTCGCCTCCGCCAGGCCGTCGAGTGCAGTACGTCGGGCTCCACATTCGCCGTCCTCATCGCGGAGCTGCAGCTTCGAGAACTGATCCAGATCGGGCTCCAGCGTCGCCTCCCTCTTCGCGCAGGGTGGCGCCAGGGCCGTCTGCGTCGGCCCGTCCCCGGCGCTCCCGTCGCTGCAGCCGCTGACGTCGGGCTCGACCTCCGCCTCGCCACTTCCCTGGCGCAGCGCCGGAGCCCGCTCTCGCTGCTCGCCTTTCATCGCACGCCGCGAGGCCGACGCCCGGCGTGACGCCATGGTCCCAGCACCAGCCCACCGTCCACAAGGAGGCGGCAAGCAGTAGCTATTGACACTGGGCTCGTCCGGGCTCGTCCTTCGCCTTCCTCTTGCTTACGCTCGCGGCGGCTGCTCGTCGCCCCCGCGTCGTGGTTGTCGACGTCGGGCTCGCTCTTCGCCTTCCAGCTGTTCAGCGCCGTCGCACTGTAGCTGATGGCGTGGGGCTCGTTCTTTGCATGTTTCTCGTACTGGCTTGGTCCCTCTTGAAGCTGCCACTGTCCGTCCTTCTCGCACGCACAGGGTCGTTCTCCGTGAGGTTGCCACTGCCCCTCCTCCTCGTAGATCTCCGTCCACGGGAGGCCCCACCAGGGTTGCCAGGGCGGCTGGTACTGGAGCGCCCAGTCCAGCTCGGCCCGGCGGCAGGTGGCCAGGCGGAGTCTGCGTGCGGCGCGTCGGCGACTGCGGCTGAACTTGGAGGAGCAGGAGGAGGAGGAGGAGGCGGAGGATGAGGCGGAGGAGGAGGAGGAGAAGGAGGAGGAGGAGCAGGAGGAGGAGGAGGAGGAGCAGGAGGAGCAGGAGGAGGATGAGGCCGAGGAGGAGGCGGAGGAGGCGGAGGAGGAGGAGGAGCAGGAGGAGCAGGAGGAGGAGGAGGAGGCGGAGGAGGAGGCGGAGGAGGAGGCGGAGGAGGAGGGGGGAGTCAGGAGACATCTCGAGGTTCTGAGCTTTCCAGCTTTTTGTTGGCTCTCAGCGGGCTCCGAAAGGCGAAGCCAGGGCGGGCATAGATTCGGATGCGGAACAATCAGGAATCCCTGAGATCCGGCGGCTTTGGAGGACGTCTCGGGCGCCGCGGCCTTCCCGGAGCGTTCCGGAACGCTCTGGGAGCCTTCCGGAACGCTCTGGCAGGGATTTGCCCCTCGTCCTGGCGCCCCGCCCGACTTTTCCGGCCTCGGGGCGCTTCCGAGCAGCAGCGCCTCACCAGAGGCCCTCCGTGGGTGCCCGCATCGCCTCGAACGGACACGGGAGCGCCGAGCGAGGACCCGAAAGCCAAGCGACGATCGGGGCAAAGTCCAGGGGGGCAGGAGAGCCAGGTCGGATCGGCGGTCGAAACGAATCGGATCCGTGGAAATCGGCAGCCACGTCGGGAGAAGTCCAATCGGCGGAAATCGGCAGGCTGCTGTGCCTTCATTGGGAGCTCGGCGTCCACGTCGGACTCTGAAATCGGATCGAATCGGAATCGGAAGCCATCGAAGCCGAATCGGATCGAAGCCGAGGAGTCGAAACGCGCCCTGGGGGGGAGGGGGGGGGGGCACGTGCACGGAGCGAGGGGGCGGGGAGAAGCACGGGGGAAGGGCCGGCCCGCCTCTGGAGCGAGGCAGGGCGCACGAAGTGGGAGAGGGGGCGCGAGGCCGGAGGGGACGGCGGCGCGGGCGCAGCTCCTCTCCGACAAGAGAGAGGCGGGGAGGCAAGCAGCCATCGCACGCGCAGCCCCCGGGCGTCAAGGGGGAGAAGGGGCGAGGCGGGAGAAGGGAGGAGGGAGGGAAGAACGAGGAGGGGGCCTTCTCCCTCCTCCTCCCCCGCCCACACTCCGAGCCCTCTCTGGGGCCACACGGCGGCACCCGAGCGGGCGCGAAGCGCCCCGCATGTGGGCATGGAGTTTCCTGGCGTTGCTTTCCGTGGCGGCTTCGGTAGGAGCGAGCGCGGTCCGCTGTGAGGGAGACTGAATATGAGTGGCCGAGTATGCGCGAGTCAGAGTATGAATGACCACACACATGGGTAAGAGTCTGAGTGGGAGGGAATCTGAAGGTACATTGGTCAGAATATGAATGAGCAGAAGTATGAGCAGGTCTGGTCACATAAACGTATCAATACGAGATAGCATGGCTGTAAGTCAGTATGTTCAAACGGTGTGTCAAATTGTGTGCATGGGTGTGATAACCACTGGCTGAGGTCAAACGTTCCTGGATACGAACGACATAAAGCATGAGTGAGCCTGAGAATTAGGGAGTATGGGTACAAGCGTGTCTGAGTACGGGCGGGTCTGAACAACGTTGGGCCCGAATGTGAACGAGTCTGCGTCTGCCTCCGACAAACGGGCGTCATACCCGAGACGCCCCACCCAGTCCATGCCTCTTCCTCACCATAATCCTCTTCTTCTTTCTCCCTCCCCCGTACAGCCCTCCTCCTCTCCCCTACTCTCTACACTGTCCTTGAGCGCAACCGTCCCCGTCTCGTTGGCGGCGGCGACCGCCGCTGTTGGGGCCTCCGTCACGGGGGCCGCTCGGAGGCCAGGATAGCATGAGGGGACTTGAAGTTCGGGGAGGCGCATCAAAGAGAACAAAGAACAGAATCGATGTGCTCTTGGTGCGGATGCATTACCTCCGGAGACCTCCTCTGGATGCCTTCAAAGGTTTCCAATGATATCTTGACGTTTCCAGAGGCCATCAGAAGCATCCGGGTACCTATTCTTGCTCCTTGTCCTCCTCCGCCTCCGCCTGCTCCTGCTCCTGCTCCCCCTCCTCCTCCTCCTCCTCCTCCTCCTCCTCCTCCTCCTCCTTTTCCTCCTCCTTCTCCTCCTCCATTCCTTCTCCTTATAACAAACTTATCATTGCACCGACCTTGCAGACATGCTGCAGCGAATTTTCGCGTGGACTTCTGTCACTGCAAAACCCAAAACGGCGAGTGAAAAACGTAATGAATGTCACGTGGATTTTCTGTAGTCTTCACTTTTGGCCCAAAAAATGCGCACGAAATTCACCTCGAAATCCGGAACGAAATTCTCCAGGACAATCCGGGCCCATCCTATCATTTTCCGAACGGAATCCGCTCTGCAATGTTGGCGCCAGGAAAGTTCCCCCAGTCGCACCCCGAGGCAAGTGCTTAAGGCGGGTCGGGCGTTTCGCCTTAGACTTTCTCACGATTTATGACCCTGAAGCATAAAAAACTGCAACAGTTTCACGGATTGGGGCGGGTCGTTTTCAAACTGTGACTCTCGCCTTAGCGCCGCGCACCTTCGTTTTCAACATTTACAAGAGCTTCGTGGATTGAGGGCAGGTGGTTTTCAAAATGTGGCTCTCGCCTTAGCGCCGCGCACATTCGCTTTCAAAACTTGCAAGAGTTCCATTGATTGAACGCGAATGGTTTCAAAAACTGGCTCTCGCCTTAGCGCCGCGCGCATTCGTTTTCAAAATTTGCAAGAGCTTGGCGGATTGAGGGCGGCTCCTTTTCAAAATGTGGCTGTCGCCACATCGCTGCGCACATTCGGTTTCAAACATTGTAAAAGTTTCGCTAATTGAAGGCGAATGGTGTTCGAAAAAACTAGCTCTCGCCTTAGCGCGGCGCACATTCGGTTTCAAAAACTTGCAGAAGCTTCACGGATCGAGGGCGGGTGGTCTTCAAAATGTGGCTCTCGCCTTAGCGCCGCGCACTTTCGTTTTCAAAAATTGCAACAGCTTCATTGATTGAAGGCGAATGGTTTTCAAAAGTGGCTCTCGCCTTAGCGCGGCGCACATTCGGTTTCAAAAATTCGCAAGGGTATCACGGATTGAGGGCGGGTGGTTTTCAAAATGTGGCTCTCACAGACCGTTCCTTAATGTGGTGCCCCGCAGGCTTCTCGATATGGCTGTGCAACCTTCCCCAATCATCCGCTGCACGGGGCTCATCAATCCCCGTCTGCCTCCCGATACGTCTGTGGCGGTGTGTGCCTTCCCCAGCCTGCCTCTCTCTTCTTGCTTCTTTCTCTCTCCCTTCGCGGTTGCCCAGTCGTCCTCTATCATTGTGCTTACCCGACCTTCGTGTATCTTCTAGCCCATCCGGCTACTTTTCCAAGCGCAAGGAACTGACGGGCTTCGGCCAGCTCGTCCATGGTGTATCATGTGTGTCCATGGGCAGCTGATCCACCATTGTGCCGTTTTATCTGGCCGCTTGTGCACATGACATCCCCATTATGCGTCATGATCTGGCGGCGTGGGTGCGAGCGTTCCCCAACGTGCCTCTTGACATGGTGGTCCGAGGGCTAGCCTTCCCTAGCCTGACTTGCCACAACAATCCACAGGGACCAGCCACCCTCAAAGGCTGTGTAATCCGCCAGTATCCTCCTCCTCTTCCTCCTCCTCCTCCTCCTCCTCCTCCTCCTCCTCCTCCCTCTCATCTTAATCTTCCTTCTCCTCCATTTCATTTCCTCTTAAAGAATTCCTTCATGTGGCACCCCGAGGCGCGTCGGTTGGGCAGGCCAGGCGCTTCGCCTGAGAATTCCTCATGTCTTATGACCCTTGAACTGAACGGTGCAAGAGCTTCACAGATGGAGGGCGGGCCGTCTGCAAAATGTGGCTTTCGCCTTAGCAGTGCGCACATTCGTCTGGAAACTTAGCAAGAGGTTCGCGGAACGAGGGCGGGCCGATTTCAAAATGTGGCTCTCGCCTTAGCAGTGCGCACATTCGTTTTGAGAAAATGGCGAGAGCTTGACGTATGGAGGACGGGTGGTTTTCGAAGTGTGGCTCCCGCCTCCGCGCCGCGCACACTCGTCTTACAAGTTCGGAGTTGCGAGGATAGAAGCGGGCCGCTTTCAAAATGTGGCTGCTCCCGCCTCTGCGCCGCGCACATTCGTGAGAAAGCACTGCGGGTCAAGAGCTTCACGGATGGAGGCGGGGCACCTCTCCAAACCGCGGCTCTCGCCCGAGCGCCGCGCACATTTGCCCCAAACAGTTGCAAGAGCTTCACGGCTGGAGGGCGGCTCCTTTGCAGAATGTGGCGCGCGCCTCGCGCCGCGCACGTTCGTTTTGAGAGCGCTAGACCCGTTCAACGACTCTCTTGGCTGACTCACTGCCAGTGGACCCACCACGCCTGCACCGCCTCCCGCGAGACCCCCGGTTTCTTGGCCGCCGCGTCGAGCGCCGGCCGCCCTCCAGGAAAGAGAGCAGGGCCGCAAGCCGTGCAAGGTGCCGCCCTCCCGGGAGGGCAGGGGCACAGCTGGCGACGCTGAGCCGGCTGCTGCCGCAGGGAGCCCCCACTTCGGCAAGCCCAGCGACGGCGGCGGCGGGCGGCGCCTGCCTGCGCGCCCACATGTGGGGCGTTCCAAAGAGGGCCTTGCCTTCGAGGGTCGAAGGAATTGTCACCTCTTCCGCGGCGGAAGGCGACGGAAGGACGGCGGAAGGTCAGCGGAAGCAAAACGAGGCCGCCTCGGCGGCGGAAGCCGGCGGAAGGCCGGCGGATGGCGGCGGAAGTAAAAGACGCGACCCCAAGGGATGAAAACGTTTTGGGTTTAGGGTTTCCGGAATCGGCCATGTGGCGGCAGACGCATCCCAGCGGCCCACCGCAGCAGGACATCGCTGCACTCAGGCAGATGGTCGTGCCCACAGTGGCCATGATGGGCGCGCTGGCCTTCCAGCGCGCCAGGCAGACCGTGGGGATGCTGCCGTCTGGGCGCGCAAGCTCCTCCTCCAACCAATCAGCTGCGGCGCTCGCTGCATGCGCTGCAGCGGCGGCCGCCTGCGCGGCAGCATGCTGCACGCGTTAGTCCCCGGCCACACGGCAAGCGCCCAAGGCCCAGGGGGCGATGCCGCCGCAGCGTCAGCCCTTGACAGCGCTAGCAACAGAGTTTCCCCAGCGCGCCAGCGCGCCAGGGCCATCCTGCCCGCCCGGAGGGACGAAAGAAAAAAAAGGAAGGGGAAGTGACCAGGGCTGGGGCGCGCGCGAGCGGTGGACTCATTTGACTCCCTCCCTCCCTTACTCCATCACTCCCTCCCTCCCCCCATCCCTCCCCCCTCCCTTCCCCACTCCCTCTGGCCTTGGCGGCGCAAGCCTCGCAGGCCCCGCAACCTTTGAACGTGCATTTCATGGCCCACTCGTCCGTGTGGCCCCTGCACCACGACGCACACAGAGTCGACTCCTGGGGAGAGGAACAAGACCAAGAGGCGAATCCAGAATGAGGAGGAATCCGAGGACAAAGAGGAAGGAGGAGAAGGAGGACAGGGAGGAGGAAGAAAAAGGGCGAAGACCAAGACGAGGATCCAGGCTTGGGACGTAGTTCGCCTTTCGGGCGAGGGAGGGGGGAAGCCTCCCTCCTCCGTCCTGCTTCTCCTCCTCATCCAACTCCTCCTCCTCCTCCTCCTCCTCCTCCTCCTCCTCCTCCTCCTCCTCCTTCCTCCTGCCCTCCCCCTCCCCTCCTCCTCCTCCTCCTCCTCCTCCTCCTCCACCTCCTCCTCCTCCTCCTCCTCCTCCCTCTGCGCCTGCTCCTCCTCATCATCCGCATCCTGCTCATCCTCCTCCTCCTCCACCTCCTCCTCCTCTTCCTCCTCCTGCTCCTCTCTCCTCTCCTCCTCCTCCTCCTCCTCCTCCTCCTCCTCCCTCCTCCTCCTCCTCCCCCTCCTCCTCCTCCTCCTCCTCCTCCTCCTCCTCCGCCTCCTCCGCCTCCTCCTCCTCCTCATCATCCTCCTCTTCTTATGCTTCTTAGTATTATTAGTATTAGTAATATTATTAATACTAGTTTTATTATCATTATTATTATTTTTATTATTAATATTATTATTATCATTATTATTAGTATTATTATTATTAGTAGTATTATTATTAGTATTATTATGATTAGTGTTATTATTACTATTAGTATTATGATTATTGTTATTAGTAGTATCATCATTATTATTGGTATTATTACTATTAGTAGTATGATTATTATTATTAGTAGTAGTATTATTCTTATGATGATGATTATTATTATGATTAGTATTATGGTTATGATTAGTATCAATATTTTTATTATTAGTATTATTATGATTATCATTAGTATTATTATTTGTTTATTATTATTATGATTAAAAATATTATTATTAGTAGTATTATTATTGGTATTATTATTATTAGTATTATTGGTTGTCTTCCTATTGTTATTGTGCGTATTCTTCTTATTCGTCTTCTTAGTCTTCATATTAGTATTCTTATTAATAGTAGTATTATTTCTTATGTTTCTTTTTCTTACTAGTATTATGATTATTGTTATTATTTTTATTATTATTATTATTATTAGTCGTCTTCTTCTTCTTCCTGCTCCTCCTCCTCCTCCTCATCATCATCATCATCATCCCCCTTGCTTCCTTCCTCGCTGCTCCTCCCTTCGCCCCCTGCCTCCTCCGTCTCCTGGCCGCGCCGCCCCCAACGGGGCAGGCGAGCGAGGCAGCGCCGAGGCACAGACCGCCAGAGCCAATCCGCCCCTGCCTCGGCAGGTGATATATATATATATATATAGGCACGCAGCCATATACAAATATATGTGTATATATATATATATATGTAGACACACATCCATATATACATACGTACATATATACATACATGCGTATATGCATGCATGCATACATACATGCATGCAAACATACATGCATGCATACATGCATGCGTGCATACATATATCTATATATATATGCACAGAAACATACGTACATGCATACATGCACACATACATGCATATAGACATACATACATACATACATGCATGCATGCATGCATGCATGCATGCATACATATATATATATATACTCGAACCATCGCGCGCTTCGCGCGCGCTCAAGGTCTAGCTAGGATAATCGTCACCGTCATCATCGCCATCCTCATCACCATCATATCCGGCGTCATCGTCAGCGGCATCGCCATCATCACCATGACCATCACCATCATCACAATCGTCACCATCACCACCATCAGCAGCAACATCGTCATCACCATCGTCATCATCGCCATCGTCGTCATCATCGTCAGTATCGTCACCTGAATTATCAACAGAATCATCATCATCATCACCAGCGACATCATTATCGTCGTCGTCGTGATCGTCGTCATCGGTATAGTCATCATCATCATCATCATCATCATCATCATCATCATCATCATCATCATCATCATCATCATCATCATCATCGTCATCATTTTCATCATCCGCCCACTCCTGCATCACAAGCACCATAAACAGCATCGCCACCATTATCATCAGCATCGGCGTTATCATCCTGACCATCACCAGCATCATCATAATGATCATCAGCATCACCATCCTCAACGGCATCACCGTCATCGTCATCATGATCGTCAGCAGCACCACCATCATCCTCATCATCATCCTCATCATCATCATCACCATCACTCACATCACGATCACCATCATCATCATCATCAGCATCATCATCATTCCCACTGTCAACATCATCATAAGATTCATCACCATCATCATCATCATCATCATCATCATCATCATCATCGTCGTCGTCGTCGTCGTCGTCGTCGTCAACTTCATAATAGTCGTCATCATCGTCATCGTCTTCGTCACCGTCGTCTCCGAAGCTCCCCCGCCGAACTCGAGGATATCTCCGCAGGGTCTTGCATGCCGCGTGAGCAGTGTTGGGGATTTAGGTTGTGGGCCTGAGGCCGCTCTACACAATCATCATTGTCATTATCACCAGCGTCTGGAAGCCTTGCGGGGCCCTTTCGTCGCCTTTTGGAGGCCTCTTGGAGCTTCCTGGGGGCCTCTCGAGGCCTCTTGCGGACTCCTTGGGGCCTCTTGGGAGCTTCTGGTGGGCGAGGGCTCGAAGTGTCAGTTCGTGTTCCCGATCTGGGGCTCCTCTTGGAGTGTTCTGGGAGCTCTTTTGGGCCGTCTTGGAAGCTTCCTGGGCCGTCTTGGGGCCCTCTTGGGCTGTCTCGGTGGTCTCTTGGGGGCCTCTTGGCTCGTCTTGAGGCGATCTTTCGGGCCTCTTGGGCCGTCTTGGAGCGTCTGGAAGCCGAACTGGAGAGAACGCCAAAACCTTTCAAAACCCTACTAAAAATCAATGACAATTCCCTCTTGGGCCCCTCCCGGGAGTGGTGTCGGAGACCTGCTGGGACGCTTTGGCAGCTTTTTTAACCGTCTTGGAGTGCTCCCGGGCCGCTTCGGACCTCTCTTGGGCTGTCCTGAGGGCGTCCTGGAGCCATTTTAGAGGGTCCTGGGAGCATCCTGGCGTCTCCGGCGGGGGGGGCCCCCCTGGTCCAGGACCCCCTCCCCATTTATTTTTATATATATATATATATATATATATATATACAGACAGACATACATACATATCTACATACATACCTACACGCATACCTACACGCATACATACCTACATACATATATACATACCTACCTACCTACCTGCCTGCCTGCCTGCCTGCCTGCCTGCCTGCCGACCGACCGACCTACCTACCTACCTACCTACCTACCTACCTACCTACCTACCTACCTACCTACATACATACATACATACATGCATGCATGCATACATACATACATACATATACACATACATACATACATACATACATACATGCATGCATGCATGCATACATACATACATACAGACAGACAGACAGACAGGCAAACAGACAGACAGACAGACAGACAGACAGACAGACAGACAGACAGACATACATACATACATGCCTAAATAAATACATACATACATACATACATACATACATACATACATACATACATACATATACATATACATATACATATTTACATACATACATACATACATACATACATACATACATACATACATACATACATACACACATACACACACACACCTACATACATACATACATACATACATACATACATACATACATATATACACACATATACATACATACATACATACATACATACATACATACATACATACATACATACATGCATGCATGCATGCATGCATGCATGCATGCATGCATACATACATACATACATACATACATACATACAGCCCTCCAGCCAGCCAGCCAGCCAGCCAGCCAGCCAGCCAGCCAGCCAGCCAGCCAGCCAGCCAGCCAGACAGACAAACAGACAGACAGACAGACAGACAGACATAAATGTGGCGGAGCACCATGCTTTCGGCTGGCCCGCCGGGGAGCAAGGCGGCGCCGAGGCACGGCTCTCTCGAACCCATCCGCCCCCGCACGCGGCAGGTGAACTCAGGCGGAACATAGCGCCTTCGTGTAAACTGCGGCAGAATGGGGCTTTGCCCCACTTTGCTCCCTCCCACGAACCCCTTCCCCTCGCTCCCTCCCTCCTCTTCCCCCTGGCCCCGCCGCCCCCAGCAGGGCCAGCGAGCGCGGCAGCGCCGAGCCACAACTCTCTAGAGGCTTCCCCCCCCTCCATCCCATGCTTGGCGGCGCGCACAAGAGGGTAGGGTGGGGAAGGCTTCGTAGAAGCCTTCCCCCCTCCCCCATGCCCCCCTCTGCGCGTGGCCGACCTGCACCTGCCACTGCTCAGGGGGGGTGGGCTCCCTGCTGGCGTTCGCGGGCGCCGCCGCCGCCTCATCCTCGGCCGGTCGAGCCGGGCAGCTCAAGGAGGGGGGGGGGGAGCCGGGGAGGGGAAGGAGGAGGAGTCATCATATGGTCTGCTTCCCGTGTACCCCGTCATTGGCGCTACGGTTCAGCATACCAGAGATGGTGCAAAGTCTAACGCAGCAGGAGGAGGAGGAGGAGGAGGAGGAGGAGGAGGGACGAAGAGGAAGAGGAGCAGGAGGCAGGAGGATGCAGAAGGGAGGAGAAGGAGGAGGAGGAGGAGGAGGAGGAGGAGGGGAGGAGGGAGGGAGGAGGGAGGAGATGGGGAGGGAGGAGCAGGAGGGAGGAGCGAGGAGGAGGGAGAGAGGCAGAGGGGAGAGGGCGGAGGTGGCGCCCCAGGGAGGGGCAGCCCCTCCTTCTCCCTCCTCCGTTCAGTTTCCTTATACACATAGATCACTCATCCTTGTCGCACCTCGAAGCCGGTCGAAAGGGCGGGCCGGGCGTTTCGCCTGAGACTTCCTCACCAATTGTGACCCTGACGCTTAGACATGGACAGCCGCTTCACAGACGGAGGGCGGGTGGCTTTCGACACGTGGCTCTCGCCTCAGCGCCGCGCGCGTTCGTTTAAAACATCATTGCAACAACTTCGCAGGTTGAGGGCGGGTGATTTTCAAAATGTAGCTCTCGTCTTAGCGCTGCGCACGTTCGTGTTAAAAGTTCGAAAAAAGTTTCACAAATGGAGGGCGGGTCGTTTTCAAAATGAGGCTCTCGCCCTCGCGCAATGCAAATTCGCATTAAATGTGTCAAACCTTCACGGGTTAAGGGCGATTCGTTTCCAAAATGTGGCTATCGCCTTAGCGCCGCGCGCAATCGTCCTTAGAAACTGCCAAAACTTCACGGATTGAAGACGGTTCCTTTAAACATGTGGCTCTCGCCATAGCGCCGCGCACATTCGTTTTGAACATGTGCAAAAATTCCACTGATTCTCATGGCTACCGTACCAGAAACGGTATTTGGGAAACGGTTCAGGATTGCCAGGGTGCACCAGTTACGTTGATCCGCGGTGTTGAAGTCCCAGGAATGGTGTTCTGGCACGATTCAGGATCGCCAAGACATAACAGTCAGGTAACCCGTGGCGTGAAAGTCCTGAAACTGGTGTCCAGGCGCGCTTCAAGATGTGCACGCTATTGTACCCCAACTGAACAATCCCCCAGTGGAAATGACTCCCTGTATGGGGCCTATAAGGAGGAATTTTGGAGGGAGGGTATAATTCAACATCGCTGATGAGTCTTGGGTTTACACTCGTGATCCCTCCTCCTCCACAAGACTGGCGGCTCGCAGCTGATCGGCAGATCGGGACGGCAAATTCGTCATAGGAAGACATCTCAAGTTACCGTGGGAAACGCGTATCGATCCCACTGGCGTCATCTGTAGCACTCCAAGTAATCGATTAATTTCCTAGGGGGGAGGAACGCCGAGCGATATCGCTGGCGCCGCGACGAATTAATGAATCAAATCGTTCCACGGGGAGGCAGTGGGAGTAAGAGGAGAACGACAGCCCAAGAGAGGCCTCAAGACGGCCTCTTCGAAAGGCCCCGCCGACAGTCCAGCAGCCCTGAGACGATCGAAACATAAGATAGAACACCATCAAACAACACAAAAGATACGATCGAAACCATTGAATCCAATTGGGATCTCACTGGGTTCATGCTGCAACCCTCTTGGGCTCCCATTTGAGTCCGATTGGGGTCTTGTTGGAAACCTGGTGGGGTCCCACACTGAGGAGTCTTGGGGCGGGATATCACTTCCAGGGCGAGAAGCGATCCGCCAGAGTGCATGCACGGAGTGGGCGTGTAAGAATGCGTGCCTGTGGTCTGCAAGGTTTTTCTGTGTCCTCCTCCTTTTCCTCCGCCTCCTCCTCCTTATCTTCCTTCTCTTCCTCCTCCTCCTCCTCCTCCTCCACCTCCTCCTCCTCTACACCGCGCGCGTGGTCCTGAGATCGAATCTCCCGAAATTGCTCCCTGGCGCTCTTTAGAGCCTCCAGGCGGCCAAGATGGCCTCCAGGAGGCTTCCAAGACAACCACGACGACGCCAAAACGGCTCAAGATGGCACAGGACGGCTCAGGAGGCCCTGAAGACAGCCTCAAGACGGCCCATAAAACCCCCAAGACGGCCCAAGAAGGCCCATCAGGCCCCCAAGACGGCCCAAGAGGGCCCCAAGAGGCCCTCCAGGAGAGCCCGAGGAGGCCGAATACCATCATTTCCCTGTGGCGTTTGAGGAATGTTACGGTTCTCGCCTGTTTGCGTTCTCCGACCGCCCAAGACGGCCCAAGGGGCCTCCAAGGTAGATCCAAGACAGTCCATGGGGCCCCCAAGCAGGCCCCGAGTCGGCCCAAGGAAACTCCACCTCCGAAGGCGTTAAAAGGGCCAAGAGCCTCCCTAAGACGGCCCAAGAGGCCACAAGAGGCCCCCAAGAGGCCCCAGGAGGCCCCCGAGATGCCCCAAAAGGCTCCCCCAGGATGCTCCGGGGAGGTCCCCAAGAGGGCCCCAAGAAGCCTTCTCCTCATCTTTTTTGACAGCAACGCACAGGCCTCAGTAAGCCTTCTCCTCATCGTCCTCATGTTCTCCCTCCCTCTCCTCCTCCTCCTCCTCCTCCTCCTCCTCCTCCTCCTGCTGTTCCTCCTCCTCCTCCTCCTCCTGCTCCTCCTCCTCCTCCTCCTACTCCTCCTCCTCCGCCCCCTCCTCTTCCTCCTCCTCCTCCACCTCCACCTCCACCTCCGCCTCCACTCCCCTCCTCATCCTCCCCTTCTTATCATTATCACTCTTAGTAGGAATATTATTATGAGTCGTATCGTTAGTAGTGTTATTCTTCTTGTTGGTATTAATATTATTAGTATTCGTCTTATCACCAATGTTAGTTTTACTATCATGGATACCATGATTGTTCGCATTAGTCTTACTAGTAGTCTTATTAATAATAGTATTCGTAGTCGTCGTTCTAGTACGTTCTTGCTACTAGTACTGGTATTCGTATTATTGGTTTGATTATTACTACGTGTAGTGTTCGAAGTGTTACGATCATTATTAGCATTAGTATTCGTCGCGTTCGCAGTCTGATTCATAGTATTACAAGTTTTCTTATTAGCAGTAATAACATTATTATTGGTAGTAGTGTTATCACTATTCGTAATACTATTATCATGGATGTTATTATGAGTCTTCCTTTTGTGGGTATGGTTATGTTTATTCTTATTACTCGTAGTAGCATCAGCATGCTTATTATCATCACGTGTGCGTAATATTCTTATGAGTATTAATAGTATGATTCCGCTTATTATTACTCCTCTTCTGCATCTTCTTATTATTATTCCTCCTCCTCCTCCTCTTCCTCCTCGTCCTCCTCCCTGCCGCGCGGTCGAAGACTACGTCGAGATCACGACACTCCCCAGTTCAAGGCACTCGCTGAACTGCCGCGGGGTGTGAACTCTACCTCCTTCCTACCGCCAGACGAAGACGAGGTCGATTTCACGACCCGTCCTTATCTCCCTCCCTCCCGCGATGATGTCAGGACGGTTTGTTGCTACAGAGACCAGAGGTTGTCGATCTGTGCCCTGAACTCACTAACTCATTCTCGGTTCCTTTGAGTCTTGTTCCTCCCTCCCTTCCCTCACTCCCTCTCCCTCACGGAAAGGACGTGCCCGAGGCGCACTGGTCGCTCCCGTATGAGGCCCGATGCCGGCCCAGCAGCTTGTTTGAGGGCAGGGATGCTTCGGCGGAGATGGTCTCAAAGGGGGGAGATCCACTGCTCTCAGAGCTCCCTAGGTGCCCGTGCAGCCTCTGTGATGTGTTCGCTGAATATAATTGCCGTGCCTTCTGGGTGCGCGCCATCTCTATGCTGACCAGCCCAGGGCCGAATCAGCGTCGAAACCCGAAAATCCCCTCCCCTCCTCACTCCCTCCCCGCTCCCTCCCCGCTACCACCCAATCCCACTCTCCCGCACCCCCATCGCACTACCTCAGGCTCAGGGGAGGGGGGGAGCACGAGAAGGAGCAGAAGGGAGGAGCAGGACACGGAGGAGGAGTGTGCGGAGCGAGAACGGGAGAGGAGGAGCAGGAGGGACACGAGGACGGGGAGAGGAGGGGGAGGGAAAGGGGAAAGAGGAGAGGAGAGGAGAGTGTGGGAGAGGAGCGAGGAGAGGAAGGAGGAAGAGGGGCAAAAGGCTCGAGGAGGCCAGGAGCGCGCAAGAGCCTCGATCATCGAGACTCGAGGGCAGAGACGGCCTATCCAGCCTCAACCTCTCCGGTCCGCTTAGCCCGGCCCGCTGCGGCCGCAGAGGCACACAACCAAATGATTGTGTTTCAAGCGATCTCCATCGAAACCTGGGGCGTTTGAGGTCGCTGCTACATTCTCATGTTCGGCTACATTATGTTATGATCAGTTGTTGCTGACTCCTGTGGCAAGCCTTAGGTCGGCTCGCATGTCGCGTTTGATAGGGCGCCATTGATCAGCAGCTGCTGCAATATACAGTCTTCAGCTTGGATCTGGTAAGTGATGCTTTACTGAAATACACTCTATTGAATATGTTATGTTCTCGACGGGCCGGCGATACGTCTAATGCCTGTCATGTTCGATACTTCGTCAAATGGGTCGTTGCGGCTCCTCTGGCTCCTGCAGCCAGCATGACTTCTGCGCGCAAGTCACGTTGGATAAAACGCCGGTAATCGGCTGCTCGTGCTTAGATTCAGATATGTTCGCTTCTGGGATACGTGAACATATTGTATTCCGCAATGGTATGCTGGGATATGTTATACTATAACGTCATAACAGATCGATAAACTGAACTCTGCCCTGGTATGTTGCCTTACGGACAACGGTATTAGATGATACACTGCTCAAACTTACAAGGTTATCGAAGGTAATTGCATATGTCGAATTCTGGTATGTGGTGTTCGTCCGTGCTCGGATATGGTATCTCCTTGTCTGTTTAAAGCAGAAGTGTTCTATGACACTCTGGCATTGCAGTCATAGTTACAATCTTACTGCCTGGAATGTACTGTGCTGCGCACTGATATTCGGGTATTGAACTCCAGCTGTGCTCTGTTTTACAAAATTGATCACGCTTCCATCGCAGTTAGACAGGCAGCTATCGTCTGTTATGGTTCGTCTTTGTCAGACATGGGCATCTCCTTGATGCATGTGACACATAGCATATAATGCGTGTGTATCTGGTGTATGTTATGTTCTGCGGCACGGTCTGAGTTCTGCTTCTGTTGGATTCTTCTGTGCTGAGTTATGAGTTATGTTGTCGACGAGTCCGTTATGTTATATCCTCGTAGAATACACTGGAGACAATGCCGCAGTGGTACCTGGATTGACATAAGATACGTTGTGATGACTTCGGTTATGTCAGGGTATACTATGGTGCGGCCCGTCACAATATGCGATGCAGTGTCACAATATAGCATGTTCCGGCAAGCTACGGTATGTTCAGTTGTGGTATGATACGTGGCGATGTGTTACACCAGATGCTGCTCGTTATACTATGCTACGCTCTGGTATGTTAAGATACGCATGGTCAATTGTGGCATGCTATGTTATATGCGTTGTCGTAATGGTAGCAGGGGTGGAACAAGTATGGTGTAGTGTGTCATGTTATGTTGGACTCGAGCATGCCCCGTTCCGTCACATTTTGGTTGATAATGTCATGGTATGGTACAGTATGGAATGTGATGAGGTGTTTGGTAATGATGTGTCATGTCATAGTATGGTGAGGTGTGGCATGGTGTGTTATGGCATGGTGTGTTACACCATGTTCGGCTCATAAGTGTGTGTTGCGGCATGATATGTTAAGTCATGGGATGGTAATTCAATTGTGCATCATGGCTGTGTTAAAATAAATGCGTTGTCACTGTGGTAGCGGTCGTAGAACACAGAGTGAATGGTAGGTTATGGCACACCTATGATGTACTACGTTATGGCCCACCCTGTCATAATATGAGTTCGTATGTTATGGTATAAATGTCCTGCGATGCGTAGTGATGGCTTGATGCGTCATGGTATGATAGGTGTCATGTTCTGGTATGCTGTGGTTTGCTATACCCGGGTCATTGTTGTATGTTCTGTTATGGTACACAATATCATGCTCTGCTATGTCAGGAGAGCGTTCTTATGATATTATGTGTGCAAATGATTGCAGTGTGCTCTTGATGTCGATTATTCATACCTGTGAATGCGTCGAGACGCCTGGACGGCGTGACGCCGTGAAGCCTCCCCCTTCGGGGCTGCCTGGTATGCAGGGTGTCGTCATCCGTCGAGGACGCGAGGCGGGACACTCGGGGACATTCGGGATCCTGCGGGATCTGGCGACCGCGGCGAGGTGTCGTCATCCGGAGGGGACGCGAGGCGGGATACTCAGGGATACTCGGGATCCTGTGAAGTCTGGCGACCGCGGCATGCAGGGTTGGCAGACGGGAGCTTTCAAATCTAACATTAGGTCGGGCATGTCCCCCCACAGGCAGATTTTGGACGAGAAATAAGTCAACTGACATTCCAAAATTGCCCAAAATGGTCAAAAAATCAGCCCCTGACTATATTTCTTCTACTTTTGAAGATTCCTCCTGGTACAGGGACAGGCCCGACTTACATCTAACAAGCCCAGCCTGTCGAGTGGGGAAAAGGCCTAGCACACACACACACACACACAGCTTCGCACGCGAGGGGAGAAGGCCCAGGGCCAACCCAAGAAGAAACCCGCGCGCGCGCGGCTGACCTCCGAGCTCTCGCGTTCATGCCGTGGGCTGCCCCTCGAATTCGGCTGGCTGGTCCTTCTTCTCCGTGGCCGCGGCTGCCGGCGGCGCGGGAGCGGCATCGCTGGCGTTGCCGATGCTGGCGTCGGCCCTCTTCTCACCGGCTGCGGCTGCCTGCGGCGCTCGTTCACGTCGCCCCCGTGGAAGAGGGGAAGGGGGGAGGGGAAGGGCAGGGCAGAGGAGGGGAGGGGAGGGGGGGAAGGGAAGGGAAGGGGAGAGGAGAGGAGGGGAGGAGAGGGGAGGAGGGGAGGGAAAGAGGAGGGAAAGGGGAGGGAAAGGGGAGGGAAAGGGGAGGAGGGAAAGGGGAGGGGGCAGGAGGGGGCGCGGGGAGGAAGGCAGGCGTGGGGAGGGGCGGGGGGGGGGACGAGGGGAAGGGAGGTGAGGTGGAGGAGAGGGAAGGGGAGGGGAAGCAGGGGGGACAAGGGGAGGTGATGGAAAAAGCAAGGAGACGACGGAGGAGAGTGGAGGCGAGGGGAGAGAGGAAGAGCGGCAAGGAGAGGGGGAAGAGGCGAAGCGAAGACCTGTTCAAGACGCGACCGGCCCTGAACGACCCCGATCGCTCACGCCTGGGCATGAACACGCAAGGACTATACGGGACCGCATGTGCCGTGTACTCTTCCAGGGCTGGACCTGAACGTTGTTTTCCGTATTGTTTTCGTTTTGTTGTCGCTTTGATCTACCTTTTTTCATGTACATCCCTGCCGAAACGAAAAACAGAGCACAGCCGAAGTCCAGCAAAACAGCGTTTAGGTCCAGCCCGTACAGTCGAGGCGTTGACCTAAGGCACCCTAGATAAGGAACGAGGCCCCTTGTTTCCATGAGTTAAACTTCGATTTCCCATCGAAAACATCAGGAAAATCTGAGGCAAACTGCAAAACAACTAAGGAGCACCGAGCCCCTCCCCAACGAAAAGGGTTCCTTCTTCAGGGCCCCGACTGTACTCTGCTCGACCTATCTTCTCGGCCCATCCTTCGAGAACCCTGCGGGGCCACGCCCGCTCTGCAGCGCAATCCCAGGAGAAGCCCCGAGCCGCCTCCCTGCGCAGTGGAGCATATCACACCAGCCCAGGGAAGGGGAGCACAAAACAGGGTGCCTGCGCCTCGCGCCTGCTCCGAGCCGCACGCCCGCCCCTCCCCCTTCTACAGCGGAGGCCAGTCCACAAGAAACCTTCCACAAGAAGCCCAACCCTGAGACCCCAGGACGTCCACTGACGTTTGGTGTGGGAACGCCGCGCCTTCCACCGCAAAGCCATCGAGACCCAAGGAACCCAGGGCACCCTGTAGGCAAGCAGGGTGTTTCTAGCATGGCCCCCCCCCCCCTACCACCACCAATTATTAGCAACACGGGAGCTGGATGATTGGCGTTGCCGCCTCGAGCGTTGGGTCGGTGGTCCGGCGAAGTTTTGCCATGTTGCCGCCCGTTGCCGCCTCGCTGCCGCCTCGTGCGCTGGGTTCGTAGCCCAGCGAGGTTTTGCCTCGTTGCCGCCTTGTACAGTGGGTGGGTCCAGCGAGGCTTCGCCACGTTGCCGCTTCGCTGTCGCCCCTAGCTTACGCCGCGCATATAACACCACAAAGCCTACTCCGAGTTTCTTAATCAGCGCCGGGGGGCGTCACCCCCGCCGACAGCCCCACATCGACCCCCGTCGCGGACAGCCGCCGCGCGCCGAAGGCTTTCCGACCCCCGTCGCGGCGCGACGACGATGCGAGGCTGACCCCTGTCGGGGGTACCCCCCCTCGCTTATTCAGGAACCCAGAGTTCGGAGTTTAGTAACAGGAGGAGGAGGAGGAGGAGGAGAGGAGGAGGAGGAGGAGGAGGAGGAGGAGGAGGAGTACACATCATACCTCTCCCCGTGGGCGGTCGTGGTTGGTTGCGGCTGCAGCCGCCGGCCACAGCCGCAACCACCCACGCCGCGCCGCCCGACGGCTCGTCGGCGGCCAGATCGAGAGCGAAGCTGCTCGTTTTGGCCACGGCGAGGCTCGTCCACGAACAAGCTCCCCCAGCCCACAGTAGGGGGCTCGACCACAAGAAACCTTCCACTAGAAACCCAACCCTGAGACCCCAGGACGTCCCTTCACTTTTGGCTTGGGAACGTCACGCTTGCCATCGCAGAACCCTCGAAGCGCAAGAGAAGCCCAGGGCACCCTAGAGGCGAGCAGGGTGCTTCTTTGGCACGGGCTCCCACTGTAGATTGGGGAAACGGCTCGAAAGCCAGAGTCCATCCTGACTAAGCGGTCCATGCTTCAGCGCCATGACTGAACGTGCTGCGAGCCGTCGTCGTCGTCGTCGTCGTCGTCGTCGTCGTCGTCGTCGTCGTCGTCGTCGTCGTCGTCGTCGTCGTCGTCGTCGCAGGATACCTCCGGGAGGCCCCCAGAGGAGGCCTCCAGGAGGCCCCAGCAGAGAGACACCGAAGGGCCTCGAAGAGGCACGACCTAGGCAAGGTGGCGGCATGTGGAGCAGGGACCGACCGTCCCAGTTTTCCTGTAGGACTACCACGAAATGCTCTTAGAACCCAAAAAAAATTACGACCAACAACAACAACAACAACAACAACAACAACAACAACAACAGCAACAACAACAACGACAACAACAACAACAACAACAACAACAACAACAACAACAACAACATTAACAACAACCACAACCACAACCACAACCACAACCACCACCACCACCACCACCACCAGCACAACAACAACAACAACAGCAGCAGCAGTAGCAACAGCAACAACAACAACCATCAATGTACCCTCATGCGCGATGTTTCCACACGAAGCATGCGACCATCATGATAACCATCCACGTAATGGGGGACTCTTGTTCTATAGCGGGGTCTGTTATTCCCATTCCCAGATATCCCGCCCAATGAGGTCTTGCAAACACCTCCGAGGAAATTCAACATATCCCGCCTCGAAAACACATGCCCGCGCCTTGCTGCGCCGATGCGAGACCGCCAGTGGAACCCGAGCGAAGGGTAAAGCACGAGGAAGTATCGAACGACAGGATTGCCTTGGTGGGGATGGGGGCTGTCGGCGGTGAGGCAAGGGCCTGGCCCTGAATAGAAAGTGAGAAAGTCTCGAGCAGGGCTACTGTTGTTGTTGTTGTTAAATGCTGAAGAGAGTAGGGCGCTAGTCCAGCGTAAAACAAAACGAAGTCTCGAGCGGGAACGCTGGTTATGTTGGGACGGCGGCTCTCGGAAGCGAGGAAAAACACCACCTTGAGCAAGAAGGGAGGAAGCATCGAGCGGGAGCCGTGGTTTTATCGGGACGGGGGCTGTCGGCGGCGAGGAACAGCACCGTCCCGAGGAAAAAGAAAGGAAATCTCGAGCGGGAGCGTTGTTCTTGCTGGGAGCGGCGCCAATTCAAAAGAGAGTAGGGCGCAAGTCCAGCGTAAAACGGACGGACGTCTCGGGTGGGAGAGCTGGTTTTGTCGGGGCGGCGGCTTTCGGCGGCGAGGAGGAACACCGCCTTGAGCAAGAAGGGAGGAAGCATCGAGCGGGAGCCGTGGTTTTGTTGGGACGGGGGTTGTCGGCGGCGAGGAACAGCACCGGCTTCAGGAAAAAGGGGGGAAGCATCGAGCGGGAGCGTTGTTCTTGCTGGGAGCGGCGCCAATTCAAGAGAGTTGGGCGCCAGTCCAGCGCACAACGGAAGGCAGTCTCGGGCGGGAGCGCTGGTTTTGTCGGGGCGGCGGTTTTCGGCGGCGAGGAGGAGCGCCGCCTTGAGTAAAAAAGGGAGGAAGCCTCGAGCGGGAGCGTTGTTTTTGCTGGGGGCGGCGCCGATGAGAGAAAGACTAGCGCGCAAGTCCAAGGTAAAACGGGAGGAAGTCTCGAGCGGGAGCGCTGGTTTTGTTAGGACGGCGGCTTTCGGCGGCGAGCAAAAACACCAGTCCTAAGTAAAAAAGGAGAGACTCTCGAGCGGGAGCGTTGTTGCTGTTGGGGGGCCCGTTTTGGCGGTCCCCCAAACCGCTCGAGCGTGAGCATCATTTTCAATGAAAATGTAGCCGGTACCTCGGCGAGAGGGCTAGAGCGCCTTTAAGATGTCCAGCAATAACAATTGTTCAGTAATTAACATTCAGCAGCAACAACAACAACAGCAGCAGCAGCAGCAACAGCAACAACCACAACCACAACCACAACCACAACCACAACCACAACCACAACAACAACAACAACAACAACAACAACAACAACAACAACAACAACAATTACTAGCACGTGGGGACACTCCGTTCTCACCAGTGCCAGGGTTTTCATAGGAGGCGGGCAATACCCCCACTTTGTGGGGGGGCCGGTTCAAGCTCTACCAAATTTCCAAACGACTCTTCGCCACCACCCACACCCAGCTTCCCGCCCTATGACGTTCGGACACTTCACTTCGTGGCATGCGGACGACCGTGGCTACTATTCAGGGCCCCGCGGCCGACGACGACGGCGTGCGCGCGCGAAGAAAAAACGAATGTGTCCCGCATGGTATTATTTGACAGGGATGATGGCCCTGGCAGGTGCGCAACCGTTGTCGCAGAAGTTCGAAAAAGTTGCTCGCAAAAGCCCGTTTGACAGAAATGTTTAAAAAGTGTTGGGTTTCCTACGAATCCGCAAGAGCGCGCGGGATGAGATTTTGACATTTTTTTGTTGAAAAACCATTGGTTTTTTGATGTTGTTATGTTAAAATCGCTACGAACACTAAGGTTTTGGAAGGATTTCGTCTTGCGCGCGCGAATGTCCACTTTACCTTATTTTTTGCAAGGGATTCTTGAAGTTTGGTTATGTTAGAACAAGAAATGTCCACTTTAGCTTATTTTTTGCAAGGGAAAGCGGGCCGTAACAAAACAACCGGATCCGGACAACCCGTTTTGCCTGAGACTTCCTCACGAAAATGATGAAAATGTGGCTGCGGCCTAGGCGCGGCGGGGGGGTCGTGCACCAGGGGCCCCAACAATAATTATTCTTTAGAAGTAATAATGTTCAACAACAACAACAACAACAACAATCATCTTAAGACTGATCGCTCTTATATGCGCGCGCGTCACTCAATATGTAAATCCCAAACCCTCGATACCCACCCTCTTCGTCTTCGGTCATACCCCTTTGGGGGTATATCTTTTCTACTCGCCACGTGTAGTTGGCGCAGCCCCTAAAACAGGAAGAGCAGGGGGAAGGAGGAAGGGAGAGCGAGGAGGAAAAGAGTGGGGGGAGGGAGGGAGGAGGGAAGGGGCAAGGGGGGGAGGATGGATGGAGGACGAAAGAGGTTAGCAGGAGGGGAGGGGGGCAAAAGAGGAGGTAAACAAACGGACGAACCAGACAGACGGGTCGAGCGGCGGACTCTGAGGGGCGGGTCGGGCTGGCGGGGCGGGCGGACGCCAACGGACGGGTCGGGCGGCGGACCCTCGCTGGCGGGTCGGGCGGACGGTGGCTTAAAGCGGGCGGGCGAGATGCCAAGAGAGCGAACAGGCGGGCTGTAGCAGGCGGATCGGGCGGGCGAAACCTGGCGGGCGGGTGACTAAAGGGTGAATCCTGAATGAATCACGAGGCACACCCTCGATACCCGCCCTCTTAGTATTCGAACGTACCCCCTTTAGGGGGATTATTTCTCTTTGGAAGGGCGGGCGGAGGGACGAGGGAGGAGGGAAGGGAGCAGGGAGGGACGAGGGAGGAGGGAAGATGCTAGGAGGGACGGGACGCGGAGGGGGGAGGACGATTTAGAGGGAGAGAGAGAGAGAGAGAGAGGGAGAGAAAGAGAGAGGGGGGAGGAAGGGAGGGAGGAGGGAGTTTGGAGGAGGGACGAGGAAGGAGAGAGGAGAAACAGGAGGGAGGAGGGAGGAGGCAGGAGAGGGGAGGGAGGAGGCAGACGGGAGGACGGAGGAGGGAGGCAGGAGAGGGGAGGGAGAAGGGAGGAGGAGGGAGGGAGGGAGGAGGGGAGGGAGGAGGGAGGAGGGAGGAGGGAGGAGGGAGGAGGGAGGGAGGTGGGAGGCCGACCCGGGGAGGCCGCCCGGGGACCGGCCGTGGAGAGACCGCACAGGCTCCCGCAGTCTCGGGGGCGGAAGGCCCGCCCCCGAAACAGAGGAGGGAGAGTCCCAGGCGGGAGCGCCGATCCTGGATTACCGCAGATACGCTGCACACGTGTCCCTGGGCGGCTGGGCGGTGTCCTCGGAACAATTGTTTCGAGCGGCGCTGGCCGTGCGTGCCTCCCGGAAGCGCGTCTGCAGAAATGATGCCGTGTTCTGCCGGACTTCCGCCGTCTTCCGCCGGCGTTCCGCCCGTGGCCGGGGCCATGTCCCGGGGGGTCCCCCCCCCAGACCCCCCCAGGGGGACACACAACGGGAACCCCTCCGCCAGGTCGGGGAAAAATACTGTGTCCGCCGGGGGGGATCAAGAAGAATTATTCTTCAGTATTGAGAGTTCAGCAGGGCTCAGTTGTGAGGGAGGTCCCAAGCGGGAGCGCCGCTCCCGGAGTAATGTGCGAGGAAGTCTCAGGCGGGAGCGCCTCCGCCTGAGTAAACTGCGAGGAAGTCCCAGGCGGGGGCGGGGGTCCTGAGTAAATGTGGAGGAAGTATCAGGCGGGAGCCGTTGTTGTTGTAGTCCGGGGGGCCAACAATACAGTTTGATGCTCAGTTGTGAGGGAGGTCCCAGGCGGGAGCGCCGCTCCCGGAGTAATTTGCGAGGAAGTCTCAGGCGGGAGCGCCTCCGCCTGAGTAAACTGCGAGGAAGTCCCAGGCGGGGGCGGGGGTCCGGAGTAATTTGCGAGGAAGTCTCAGGCGGGAGCGCCTCCGCCGGAGTAAACTGCGAGGAAGTCCCAGGCGGGGGCCGGGGTCCTGAGTAAATTTGGAGGAAATATCAAGCGGGAGCCGTTGTTGTTGTTGTTGTCCGGGGGGCCAACAACGCAGTTTGATGCCCACGACTTTCCCTGATAAAAAGAGGGTGCGAGCCCCGGAAGGGGCACTTCAATTGAAAAAATACAATGTCC
>CAUYUJ010004754.1:0-27500 GCA_963575745.1 Prorocentrum cordatum | reverse complement strand
TTGACCTTTGGAGCAGCGGTGCGCAGGCCTGGCCTCCGCCTCCCTCACCTCCTCCTCCTCCTCTTCCTCCTCCTCCTCCTCCTCCTGCTCCTCCTCCTCCGCCTCCTCCTCCTCCTCCTCCTCCCCCTAGGCCCCAGAGCAGCGGCAAATTGATCTGATCAGCCCATGCGCCCCAGAGCTCTCGACCCCTTCCCCCAGGCCAAATTTGCATCCCGAACCTTTTTTGTTGACAGTCCTGGGACCTGGACGGAAACAGTCTCCAGACTGTCAGCCTGCGTGGACCCGAGACAGTGTGTTCTAGCATACCATGTGGTGCGATCCACGTGGTACAATACATGTGGTATGATATATGTGGTGAGAGCTGCGTGGTGCAACTTATGTGGTGCAATCAATGTGGCGTAGGATATAGAGTGCGATGTATGTGGTGCGCAATCTAAGTGGTGTTATGAGCAATGCTACCTGCGTGCTGGAATCTAGGTGGTGCAAACAATGTGGAGCTAACTATTCATCCATGTGGTGCACGCTATATGGTGCAAGCTATGTGGTACAATAGATGTGGCCCGATATACGGGGTGTGCGGAATATGTCGTGCAAACATATGGAACCATGTCCAACATGTGTGGTGCAAGTTATGTGATGCAAAGTGTGGTGAAAGCTACGTGGTGCAAGATATATCTATACATATGTAGCTTACATGTGCACCACATCAAATTCACCACGTTGATTCTCCCTTCTAAAAACAGAATAGGATCTACCCCCCCCCGGCGTTATCGGTCCCCCTTTCGGGTATGTTAATCATATATGATTCTGACCACATGTCCATCCTAAATATGAAATCACAAAATCAGATGCCAACCGGGTTCCCCCCCCTGAGGGAGCCCTGTCAAGACACTATGCGGTGACATTTTTTGTTCTAGCAGAACACTTGTTCACGAATCCCTTGCAAAAAAGGGACGAAGTGTACACGCGCGCGTCGTCGCGCGCGCATGCCGAAATCCTTCAAAAACCTTCGGTACCGGAAGGATTTCGCAATCGAGTTTCCAAACAAAAAATCGTACAACAACACAGGGTTTCGCAACACTGATATGCTAAAAAAGCTTCCGCGCGAGCTCTTGCGAAATCTGAAGGGAACCATGGGTTTTTCAAGAATTTCACAAAATGCTACGAAACGGGCTTCGCGCGCGCGCATGTCGAAATCTGTCGAACGCCCTTGCGCGTGTGCCGTCAGGAGAATCCTCTGCAAAAAACGGGACGAACTGCAGACGCGCGCGTCGTCGCGCGCGTATGCCGAAATCCTTCAAAACCCATCGGTTTCGGAAGGATTTCAAAATCGTGTGTCCAAAAAACCTACAAAAGCACAAAGTTTCGCCACACGGATTTTCAACAAAAGCGTGCGCGCGCGCTCTTGCGTCGTCGTCGTCGTCGTCGCCGTCCTCCCTCCTCCCGCGTCGTCGTCGTCGCCTACGTCGTCCTCTGTTTTTCCTCGTGTTCGTCGTCGTCGTCCTCTTTGGCGTCGTGGTCGTTTCCGTCGTCGTTGTCGCCGTGGTCGTCCTTCCTCCTCCTCTCTCGTCGTCGTCGTCGTCCGTTGTCGACGTCTCGTCGTCGTCCCTCCTATTTCGTCGCCGTCGTCGTCGTCGTCGTCGTCGTCGTCTTCCCTCCTCCCTCGTCGTTGCCGTCGTCGGCGTCGCCGTCCTTCCTCCTTCTTCGTCGTTCGCGTCGTCGCCGTCCTCCCTCCTCCCTCGTCGTTGTCGTCGTTATCGTCGGTGCCGCCGTCGTCGTCCTTCCTCCTCCCTCGTCGTCTTCGTTGGCGACGTCGTCGTCGTCTTCGTCGTCGTCGGCGTCGGCGTCGTTGTCGTCGTCGTCGTCGACGTCGGCATCGTCGTCGTCGACGTCGGCGTCGTCGTCGTCGGCGTCGTTGACGTCGTCGTCGTCGTCGTCGGTGTCGTCGTCATCGTCGTCGTCGGCGTCGTCATCGTCGTCGTCTTCGTCGTCGTCGTAGGCGTCAGCGTCGTCGTCGTCGTCGTCGTTGGTGTCGTCGTCGTCGTCGTCGTTGTCGGCGTCCTCGAAGTCGTTGGAGACGTCGTCGGTGTCGTCGTAGTCGCTGTCGTCGTCGTCGTTGTCGCTGTCGTCGTCGGCGTCGCTGTGGTTGCCAAGTGCCATTTGGTACCCACCGTCACGGTCTTAAGAGATGTTGCAAACCAAGTTGCGGGTGGGTGGGTAGGATGTTTGCGCGAGCAGTGGAGTGGACAACTCACTGCGAACAGAAATTAATTGCACCACGTATGTTGCACCACCTATGTTGCACCCCGTGAGTATATACATCTAAATGGACATACATACATATAGATACACAGATACACACCTATATGTATGTGTACATATACATATGTTCAGCCATCGATGCTATGCAACCTATGTGGTGTGGCGTAGGATGCAACCGATTGCAATACATGGCAATCGATTGAAATCGATGGCAATGCAGCGTAGGGGGGGAGGGGGGGGCGGCGACGGGCGGCGACGGCGACAACAAGCGCAGCGACCGACACCCAGGCCCAGGAAGTAGCGGCGACGGCGGACGGCGGCGACGGGCGGCAACGGCGACGACAAGCTGGCCAACGGACCGACCAGGCCCAGGAAGCAGCTGCGACGAATGGCGGCGACGGGCGGCGACGGCCACAACAAGCCGGCCGGACCGACACCCAGGCCCAGTTCTTTTCCGACGAAAGGACGGGCAGCGAAACGCGGTGTGAGGAGGAGGGGAGCGATCCGAGGCCTCGCCCCCTGAAGTCCCACCCGGCTTCGCACGTCGCGCCCCGCGATGCGCGACGATGCAAGGAGGGAATCCAGCGCCTGCCGCGCGAGGTCCCCGAGGATCGATGCCCCAGGCGGCGGTGATGGATAAATCCCCGCCTCGGAGACGAGCGAGAATCTTGGCGCCAGCGCGCCCCCACGCCGCCCCCTCAGTTACAGAAGGACGCCCGCTCTGGACTGGGCCGCGACACGCAAAGTGCAATCATCTCCATGCCCTCGCGGGTGGCCTGGAAGTCCCGACCCTTTCCCCAGGACCAGCTCCTCCTCCTCCTCCTCCCCCTCCTCCTCCTCCTCCTCCTCCTCCTCCTCCTCCTCCTCCCCCTCCCCTCCTCGGGCCGTTTTTGTTGAAGGCCCCGGGGCTCGGCGAGGACCCCCCAGGAGGCGAAGGCGGCGAGTGACCCCCCGTGCTGATGCGTGCAGGGACGCCACAGGCCTTTCGGGGCCGCAGCTCGGGCCCTTCAGCGACAGCTCGGGACGACCCGGGCACCCCCAGAACGCCCTCGGCGAGGCGCAGCTGCTGGCAGGCATCTCGAGGCGAGGAAGCCTCCAGCAACCAACGACAACCCATGAAAATGTGCGAGGTCAGGAAGAGTGGAAGGCGGGGGAGGGGAGCACCCGTGCGAGCCGAAAATCCGACTCGGGTGAGCTGGCCAGAGGGCGCTTCACGGTGCGTCGGCAGCTGAAGCCGAAGCCAAACCTAAAGTGCACAGAGAATGGAGAGGACCCACCCTGCAGATTTGGTTGACAGCACATCGTTGAGCAGTGCTGCAGCCTCCCATGAGCACAGACCCCCCCAGAGCACCAGCCAGACAAGTCGGGTTTGCACCCTCATGCCTTCCAGGATTCTGGGCGCGCTTCCGTGGAAGAGAGGAAGGGGTGAAGAAGAGCGAAGCTCGGGGGCGGACAGAACCACCCTTCGCAGAACACCCTCTGATGAAAAAACACATGATGGGCCTGTTTTCCACCAACACCACCATAAGTTGGAGGGGGGAAGGAGGTGGAGGACGAGGAGGACGAGGAGGACGATGAGGAGGAGGACCCCCTCCCCCTCCAACTTGTGGTGGTGGTGGTGGAAAACAGTCCCATCAACACACACACACACACACACAAACAAACAAAAAAGGGATAAACCAAAAAAACAAACAAAAAACGGGCCGGGACCAAAGACTCGGCGGGCGCAGGCCCGGAGAAGAGGGCGGCACGAGCAGCCTCTCGAGCACCGACAGGGCACAAGCCGCCGGCCTCGCCATCGCTCCTCGAAGCCCTGCGAATCATGGGAAGCGCAAGTTCCCTCGAAGCACCGTGCTCAGTGAGCCGGAAGTGCGTTTCCCATATCATTTCGGATTATGGGAAGCGCAATTCCGGACGACTGCCCATCCGAGCGATGCCAAGACAACCTCTCGAGGAGGAGGAGGAGGAGGAGGAGGAGGAGGAGGAGGAGGAGGAGGAGGAGGAGGAGGAGGGAGGAGGAGGCTCTCGAGAGCCGAAGAAGAACACTTCGCGAGCCGACGCGGCAAGGGAAAGGGGGGGCTTCGGCAACCTCCGAGGCCCTCCGCCGCCCGCCGAGGTCCTCGAAGATCGACCCCCCGGGCGGTGGCTGGGCGGCGCCGCTCACGAGGCGGGAGAGCCCAGAATCGAATCGATAAGTTGGATCGGCGATCGAAAAAGAATGGGATCGGCGGAAATCGGCAGCCGAGTGGGATGAGTCGAATCGGCGGAAATCGGCAGGCTAGCAGGCCTCCAGAATAGAGGTCAAATCAAATCCGGGGAATCGAAATGAGCCCTGACAAGGGGATAGGGGGAGGGGGGAGGGCTTCTTAGAAGGAGGCTGCTTCTTAGAAGGCGCTCGCCATACATCTGAAGTTCAGGCCCGCGCCTTCTGAGAAGGGTGCTGCTGAGCAGCCTTCTCCCTTCCCCCGTACCCCCCCTCTGCGTGTGGCCGAGCGGTTGTGCTGCTCGAGATCGGCCCACTCGACCCCTCCCGGGGCCCAGACGGACCAGCTTCCCGAGCTGCGTCCGGCCGTGACGTCAACGGGACCCCCCGAGGGCCCACCGCCGTGGCTTCCACTCGCCCTCCTCCGATCGGGGCTAAAGGTGCCCCTGGCCCGAGGTGCCCCCGGCTTTTCGCTCCATTCCGGAGCCCATCGGGCCCCCTGGGCCTCGTGAGGGGTGCTCTGTGGGGCCGTGGGCGGAAATCCTGGGGGGCACCTTGGGCCAGGGGCACTTCTAGCAACACCCGATCCGAGGCGAGGCGCCGCGCTCCTTGAGCTGGTCCTCCGGCACCGCGGCGAGCGGCGAGAGGGGCGTCAGCGCAGGCGGGGGGGCCGGCGCCGCGGCGGGCGCGCGCGGCGCGAAGGGCGCCACGGCGGGCGGCATCTCGGAGGCGTCGGTGGCCTCGTCCTGTGTGGGAGCCCGCGGGAGGGGGAGACGGCGGCAGGGGAGGACCGAGGAAGAGGAGAAGGAGGAGGAGGAGGAGGAGGGAGGAGGAGGACCGAGGAGGAGGAGGAGGAGGAGGAGGAGGAGGAGGAGGAGGAGGGAGGAGGAGGGACCTCAATTTTGCCGAATGTCAAAAAAGGAGGAGGAAGGAGGTGGAGGAGGAGGAGGAGGAGGAGGAGGAGGAGGAAGAGGAGAAAGATGAAGAGGAGGAGGAGAAGGAGGAGGAGGAGGAGGAGGAGGAGGAGGAAACCCTCCTCGGCTGCGCCGTCGTCGTCATCGCCGCCGCCGTCGGAGGAGGGGGAGGCGCCGGAGGAGCACCAGAGAAAACCCAGGAAGCACCATCACCGCTGCAACGAGCCCTCCCGCCATTACAAGCCACACCCTCGCGAGGCCCGACTGGCCACCCTCTGCACTGCAAGAGCGGCGACGCCCCGCAGAAGATGGGCGCCCTCTGCGCACACGGGCGCGCCCCAGGCCGGAAGAGAGCTGAGCCCTGCCCTCCACCGCTCGAGCGGAGGACAAGGGAGCGCGGCGAGGCAGGAGCGTGGCGCTCTGCAAGATATGTCCAGCGAGGGCCCTACCGCCCCCCTGCCCGACGCAGCACTTCCACCCGAGGATAGCTACAAAAGTTTGTTTAAATGCCCCTCTGGAGGAGGAGGAGGAGGAGGAGGAGGAGGAGGAGGAGGAGGAGGAGGAGGATAGGAGGAGAAGGAGGAGGAGGAGGAGGAGGAGGAGCCGAGAATCCTGGGGCTCGCCGCCGACCATGGGGGCCTTCGGAACGTGTCCTGGAGGTCGACGTTGTGAAAACATGCGGACGGGGGAGGGCTACACACACACACTGTTTTGCGTCGGCGGCTAGGCAGAGTGACTGCGCTGGCGGATAGGACACACACACACACACACGCCACAATTGCACAAGCTTGCACCTGCACCTGTGGCCATGAGACGTGAGGGAGCCCCTCGCGAGCACCCCTGTTTGCAAAGGCGCCACCCTCCGTCCGTCCAGCTGTCACACGTGTTCAGGCTTCTGGTCGTCCGCTGACCCTCGGGAAGTCTCAAGCGAGCACCCCATTCCCCCAAACACCGTGTGTTGCGCCTGGGGGCTCCTGCTTCTCGTCTGAGGAACTGGGCCTGGCTGGCAGTCCAGCCACCTGTGGCCGCCCGTAGCCGCCCGTCGCCGCCGCCCGTCGCCGCCACGTTCTCTGGGCCCCAGTGCCTGTCCGGCGGACTCGTGGCCGCCCGGCGCAGCCCGTCGCCACGGTCCGTCGCCGCGCCCCTCTCTGCTGCACTGCATCGGTTTGCACTGCATTGCACTGCTCTGCATTGCTCTGCATTGCCTCGCACTGCTTTGCATTGCAAATACCATTGCATTGCACTGCTCTGCATTGATTAGCATTGCATTGCATTGCATTGCTGTGCATTGCATTGCGTCGCATTGCGTTGCGCTGCATGTCATTAAGTTGCATTGCGTTGCATTGCGTTGCATTGCTTTGCTCTGCGTTGCATTGCGCTTCATTGCGTTGCATTGCTGTGAATTGCTTTACATTGCTTTGAACTGCGTTGCATTGCGTTGCATTGCATTGCACTGGTTTGCACTACGTTGAATTACGTTGCATTGCTTCGCATTGCCTTGCATTGCTGTACACCATAAAGATTGCACCACATGGATTGCACCACGCAGATTGCACATGGATTGCGCCGCCTCGATTGCACCGCATAGAGTGCACCGCATAGACTGCAAGAAGTCTCTGTTTGAAATCCACTCTGGCTAACATGTGCAATAGGATGCGCTCTGCATCGTGAGCGTTTTTTATTCGGCTTTCTTTGATTCGGCGTTTCGACGTTGGGCAGAAAGGGGGGGAAAGGGGGGGGGTCTGGCTCCAGGCCTCTGCTTAGTGCGGCTGTTTGCGACAGTGCGTCCCATGAGCGGAGACCCCACCTGCTCGAAACAGGAGCCGCAAACAACAGAACTACTCCATGGGGGGGGGGGGAGGGGGGGGGGGCGAGGGCCCGCGCCGATCGGCAAAACGATGAATAAAAAACGAACACGTCCTAGAGAACTGTTCCAACCAACTCGAGGCGAGTGTGCGCGGCGCTGGGGCGAGAGCAACCGTTTGAAGAACTGGTCACCGCCCCTGCGTGCCACTGCCGGAAAACTCGGAGCGACTGCGCCCTGCCGCCGAGGCGAGAGCCCCGCTTTCTGAACACGTACCACCCTCTCTTCGTGCAGCGGCTGCCTGTCCTTTCCAACGGCGGTGCACCGCTCCACGGCGAGAGCCCCACTTCGAAAAGCAACGCCCTCCACCCATCGAACTGCTGAAGCTTGTACGGTCGGCCCGTATCACAAGGATGCGCAATAAAGATGTAGTGGCCTCCGGACGCCCATTTCGAAGCTTTTCGAGCGGAGCGCGGCCAACGAAAGTGGCCAAGGATGGACCGAGGAGGCAAGGATGCAAGGGTACCCTTGGGAAGGTTGCCCATCCTCACTATGCGGGTTGACTGTGTAACGAATGTGCGCGGCGCTGCGGCGAGAACTCGATGTGGGAAAGGTATCGGCCTCAGCCTCCACCGATGTGGCTGCTGCACAATGCAGCATTGGTGGCCATATGTTTGAAGTCTTATGCAGGAACCACATGTTGAAAAAAGAAACTTTCCTTCACTCGTAGAACTAAGTCGGGCATGTCCTGCTTCAGGAGGAGTATTCAAAAATAGTTACAGAATAGCCTGGGTACTATGTTTTACTATCTTTGATTATTTGGGGGGGGGGGGGGGGGGGCATTTTTCGCGTATGTTTATTTTTTCGCCCAAAACTTCCCTGCAGGGGGACAGGCCCGACCTAAGCGTATAACTGCTGCAGGCGGTCAAAAACGACTGCGCGCGAAGCGCCAGGGCGAGAGCCCGTCTCGAAAAGGAAAAGCGCCTCCCATCCGCGCAAGTGCTGCTATGTATTAACCTTAGGTCGGGCGTGTCCCCCTACAGGCAGATTTTGGGCGAAAAAATGAAAAAATACCCCCAAAAATTTAAAGAACAAAAAAAAAACAACTATTTCTTTGACCATTTTTGATTATTCCTCCTGTAGAGGGACAGGCCCGACGTTATGTTAACCCAGATCCGCGCGTCACCAGGGCGAGGAGAAGCCAGTTTTGAAAAGAGCCCCGCCTCCATCCGTGCACACGCGCTGAAAAGTGTGGAGCCTCGGGGCGAGACCTTGCGAAAAGGTCTCCTGCGAAACGCCCAGGTCGACCTGTGGATACGCCCAGCGGCGCGACGAGGAGGAGCTATGCACAAGGCAAAGGGGCGGAGGAGGAAGAGAAGGGAGAGGAACTCGGAACTCGGAACTCGGACGTCCTCGAAAGTCCGCCAGGGGCGGCACTGCCGGGGGTGCGCAGGACGCGAAACCGCCTGCAGACCAAGAGAGCCAGAAGCTCGGACATCAAAACAAAGGCAGGACCGTCGCCATGTATGTCGGCACACGAAGTCGAGTCGAGAGCCGAGCGACCAGGAGGAGGAGAAAGAAGAGAAGGGAGGGAGAGAGGGAGAAGGGAGAGAGGGAGAGAAGCGAGGGGGAGAAGGGAGGGAGAGAGGGAGAAAAGAGAGAGAAGGGCGAGAGGGAGGGCGAGAGGGAGTAGGGAGGAGGAGGAGAGGAGTAAGAGGAGAGAGTGAGAGAGGAGAAGGGGAGAGCGGCGTGCTAGGCGCGGTGGCACGCCGTCCACCGATGCCGTCTCGATGCGCCGGTGCTGCAGAGATGGCCGCTGGCGCGTGCCCTCTGGCGGGCCTGGGCCCCCCCCACAAGAAGCTCCTCCTCCTCCTCCTCCTCTCCTCCACCTCCTCCTCATCCTCCTCCTCCTCATCCTCCTCCTCCTCCTCATCCTCCTCCTCACTCCTCTCTCTCCTCCTCCTCCTCCTCTCCTTATCCTCCTCTCATCTCCTCCTCCTCCTCCTCCTCCTCCTCCTCCTCCTCTTCCTCCTCCTCCCCCACACCTTTGGTTCTGCAGTCCGCAAAAGGGAGGCGCGGGCACGGAAGGCGGAGGAAGCGGCGGGTGAGCAAGAGGATGAGCAGGAGGGTTAGGTCGGGCACGTCCCTCTACAGGAGGGATAGCCAAGAATCGTCAGGAAATAGGCTGGGGACGATTGTTCGAGCATCTGCTTGACCATCTGGGGATATGTTTGGGGTACGTTTTATTTCTCGTCCAAGATCCCCCTGTAGGAGGACATGCCCGTCCTAACAGGAGGAAAGGGAAGATAAGGAAGGGGGAGGATGGGGAAACGGGGAAGCAGCAGCAGCAGCAGCAGGAGCAGGCGCGGAGCGAGAGGAGCAGAAGGGTCAGGCGAAGGTGGAGGAGGGCGTAAAGAAGGGAAGACAACGATCCAGAAGTGGTGCCCGCGCTGGGGCGGGACCGCCACTCTGAACGACGGGAGCAAGACGCCGGTCCTGAAACGAGGCAGACGCTGCAGCGGGAGCACCGTTGCGAAAGCCCAGCAGCCACACAGCTGATACAACCTGCAACTCGCGATTCAGAATCCTGTATGTGAAGCCACGGTGCGCGGCGGGGGCAGGAGCACCACTGCCCATTTTCAGGGGAGGTAGGCGGGCACCACTCAGCGTGCGGAACTGCAGGAGAGGAGGGGGGAGAGGAGGGAAGAAGGACGGTTGGGGGAGAGAAGGAGGAGGAGGAGGAGGAGGAGGAGGAGGAGGAGGAGGAGGAGGAGGAGGAGGAGGAGGAGGGAGGGGAGGCCAAGGACGGCGAAGAGGACGACGCACAGCTCTGAAACTGACGCCCATGACAAGCATGACTGAGCGCGAGGGCGCATGACCGCTCTGACGTCAGGACGCTGGGCGCTCAGGGCAGCCGCCGACGGGGCCAGCTGATGAGTCTCATTGGTGGCGCGGCTGGGGCCACGTGGGGCGGTCCTCCGCGGCGGGGCCGCGATGCTGCGGGACGCTGCTTGGGCGGCGGTCACGCCAACGACCTGCGGACAGCCGACGGCGCGGTCACCAAGGCGGCCTGCCCCTGGACATCTGACTTGACGGTTGCCGTAGACCTCGGCTTGCTGCAACGAATCGGAGTCGTTCGGCCCCAGGGTCGCAGGGCGACGCCGCAATCGACGACAAGAACCGTGAAAGCTGCCACAGTCAGCGCCAAGACGCGCATCGCGCACAGGCTTTGTCCAAGACGTGGGGACATTTCAACACTGTCCCACCAACTGGGGACGAAGCGGTCGAGCTCCGAGGGTAAGAGCTCGAGTCCGCTGGGGAATGCTGTGCTGCTTCAAGGCAGTCGATTGCAAGCCGCGGATCATAGCTTCACGACTTGGCACAAGGACGCGAAGCCCTCACGTGCGGGAAACGTTGAACTCTTGCTGGCGGCGAGCACCAGCGTGACAGAAGAGCAGCAAGGTTGGCACGACTCTGCTCCCACGACCCTGACTAGTTAACCTGCCGTCCCCAGGCTAGTCAGAGCCGTCTCTGAAAGAAAAAGACCCACCGAGCGCACTGCTGCGACGGCAGCCGACTTCGTCGAAGCCGACCATGCACGCTGATACACTAATGGTGGGATCTCGGCCGATCCCAGAGGCAGCTGTTCCTGGGTGACAGCTGTCCTTGGGTTCATCGGCGAAGGGCCGAACAGCCAAGCAGGATGTATACCGCTGGCCTGCACGGCTCTGGCGAACCGATCCGAGCTGACCGTCTTTAGCAGCGGCGGAGGGCCCCCGGAAACTGGGAAGCGAACCTGTTGATGAAGCCTCGTCCGATCTCCCCGACCTTCCCTTGAAATGGGCATCTGGCATTGGTCTGCCAACTGTCAGGGGTCAGTGGTCGCCGTTCGCCCGCAGAGGAGGAGGAGGAGGAGGAGGAGGAGGAGGAGGAGGAGGAGGAGGAGGAGGAGGAGAGGAGGAGGAGGAGGAGGAGGGACGAGGAGGAGGAGGAGGAGGAGGAGGAGGAGGGAGGGGAGAAGGAGGAGGAGGAGGGAGGACGAGGAGGAGGAGGAGAGTAGAAGGAGGAGGGGAGGAGGAGGAGGAGGAGGAGGAGGAGGAGGAGAGGAGAAGGAGGGAGGAGGAGGAGGAGGACGAGGAGGAGGAGGAGGAGGAGGAGGAGGAGGAGGAGTAGAGGGAGAGGGACTGCACTGTACCGAGCGGCTCGGATGAACGGCCCTCCCCCCACAGCCCGAGCCGCACCCGCCGCGGCCCCGACCCCGTCACCTGCAGCAGCGCTGGCCCATCGAGCTAGGACGGCACTCGCGCACCGGGTGCTGCAAGCGTGCAACACACCTCTGGCGCGAACAGTAGCCTGGCAGCCTGCACGAACCTACGTACCAGCAATGCGAGCAAAGGCATGACTGCCGTGCCTCACGGCAGTGGCAGCCCTAGCCTGCATGCTGTCTCTCTCCTGGCCGGTCCCAAGAACCCGAACCAACTCCGCTCCCCCCCAGGCCCAATCTTGGCCGACTTGCAAACTCCCTTCAAAACTCGGATCTGCCTCTGGAGCACAGACTCCTCGGATACTCTTCAGCGGGGATGAAGGTTGGCACGCGCTTTGGCCGCCAGGTCGGCCGCAGAGTTTCCTAGGCGAAGCCATTTATCATAATCCGAGAGTCCCTCCTCTTCTAAGTGTGCTTGAACCTTCCGCACGTCGCCAATGTTGCTGTCACCTTACTGGAAGAACTGGAACATCCCAACACTCGGGCGAAACAACTAATTGTTTAAACGTTGAACAAATCAGCTACGGAAGGGGAGAAGGGAGCACGGGGGAGTGATGTGGGGGAGAGGATTGGGGGGAGGAGGTGGAGGGGGAGAAGGGAAACAGGGAGGGGGAGAAAAGGACGCCGAGCAGCAGCGGCAGCAGAATCAGGAAGGCAAGGGGGGAGAGGAGGAGAGACTAGAGAAGGAGGGGCACGCTGACGCAGGCAACGACAACGGCACAGACGACGACAAATGGGAGGAGGAGGAGGCAGGAGACTGAGATAGCTACGTAGGATTCGGGACGACGACGAAGACGACGAAAAGACCAGGTTGCAAACAAAGGAAGAGGAGCAGGAAGAGAAGGAGGAGAGAGAGGCACAGGATGAGGAACATGCGGAAGAGGGGTGAGGAGGAGTACGAGGAGGATGAGAAAGGATGAGGGGGGGGAAAGAGAAGGAAAGGATGAGGAGAAGGCATGGAGAGAAAGAGACGCATGGGGAGGAGAATGGGTGAGGAGGACGGAAACGACGACAAGAAGAGGGAGGGGAGGGACAGACGGATGATGGAGCACCAGGACGGATGAGGGTGACTGACGCCTGCTACAGCTGGCTCGGCAACACCACCGTACCGCCCGCCCGAGAAGTTTCCTCATCGACTGCAGCTTCACAGTTCGTGCCGTCCACATTCAGCGTGTGCAAACCGCAGGCCCCCCTTGCGGAGACCCCGTTGCGGCAGAGCAGGGGCGACGGCGGACGGGAAGGAGGGGCAGAAGCAGGGGGAGGAGGACAGCGATGAGGAGAAGAGAGGACGAGGGGGAGCGAGGAGGACGAGGGGGAGCGAGGAGGAGGAGGAGGAGGAGGAGGAGGAGGAGGAGGAGGGGGCGGACGTGAAGAAGGACGCAGAGGACGGGCTAGAGGAGGACGACGGGCGGCGGCGGCGAGGAGGCGCAGGAGGGAGGGAGAGGAGAACGAGAAGGAGGCAGGAGGAGGCGGAAGAGGCGGCGTGGGTAAGGAGGCGGAGGAGGAGGAGGAGGAGGAGGACGACGACGACGACGACGGCGAGGAGGAGGAGAAAGGAGGACGACGGGGAGGGAAGAGGAGGAGGAGTAAGAAGAGGAGGAGGAGGAGGAGGAGAGGCGTGGAGAGAGGAGGAAAAAGAGGAGGAGAGAGAGGGGGAAGGAAGGAAGACGACGACGACGACAAGGACGAGGGCGAGGTCGAGGACAACGAGGACGTCGAGGACGACGAGGACGACGAGGACAAGGCTCAAGCTTTGTCCCTCCAGGGGCCTCTGGCGACCGTCGGGGACCTCCGCGGACCTCCAGGGTGCCGCCAAGACCCCAGAGGGACACCAGAGCAGACCATACGGCACCAAGAGGCGCCAAAGAGGCCCTCGAGAGAAGACCAATAGGCAACCAAGGCGATCTAAGGAGCCAAGAAAGTAGCCAAAGGGGCCTGCAAGAGGTTGCCCGGAGAGACCGAAGATGACGCCTCGAAACAGGCATCAGAGTCAAAGCATACGACTATTACTACTACTACTACTACTACTACTACTACTACTACTACTACTACTACGACTACTACGACTACTACGACTACTACGACTACTACGACTACTACGACGACGACGACGACGACTACTACTACTACTACTACTAGTACTACTACTACTACTACTACTACTACTACTACCACTACTACTATTACTACTACTACTACTACTACTACTACTACTACTACTACTACTACTACTACTACTACTACTACTACTACTACTACTACTACTACTACTACTACTACTACTACTACTACTACTACTACTACTACTACTACTACTACTACTACTACTACTACTACTACTACTACTACTTATACGACTACTACTACTACTACTACTACTACTACTACTACTACTACTACTACTACTACTACTACTACTACTACTACTACTACTACTTCGACTACTTCGACTACTACTACTACTCCTACCACTACTACTACTACTACTACTACTACCACCACTACTACTACTACTACTACTACTACCACTACTACTAGCTTTCAGCGATCTCAGTATGCCTCTGGATTTTCGGACCAAGAAAGCTCCAGGAGGGCCCAGGAGGGGCCCAGGAGGGCCAGGGACAGCCCAAAGATGGCCGAAGAGGGCCCCATGAAGGCCCCAGGATGATCCAAAAAGCGACCCAAGACGGCCCAAGAGGTCCCCGAGAAGCCACTCAATGGCTCCGAAGTGCCTTAAGAGGCCGCGACGACAGCCTGAGAGGCCGATCATTCTTTCGAAATGAGAATTCAACACCAAAACAAATCCCAGATTGTTTCCGCGGCGGCTGGGGGAACACACAACCCAGCAGTTTTGCGAAACCATGGCCAAACGTTTGGCCCCATGGGCGCTGCCCAAAAGCAGGGGGCGACGGTGAATCGCCAGAAGCGTCTGCGATCTCTCACAGGACTCTAGCCCACGGACATCTGGCAACCGGTGCGAGTTGCTGAAATTGACCGAGACGAGCTTCTGGCAATTGGTCAGCATGGAAACATCCGCCAAATTGTCACAAACTGACAAATCCAACCAGATCAACTCCTTACAATACTGCAAGCCGCTCACATCTGACAGGCGCTTGCAGCCAGAAAGGTTCAGCACCCGCAGTTCCCTGCAGCCACCCAGCGCGGACACTGTCTCCAACATGGTGCAATTGAACAAATCCGAAAGACATCCCCGCTCGCCCGGGGTGGAAAGACGTGTGAGATGTGTGGTTGTTCCCCGAGCCTCCAACCGGGGGTGGGTTCGAAAATTCCGCTTGAAAGGGAAGGGGATAGGGGGGGCCCAGGTCTGCGGCACGGCGTGAGCATCTGGGCTCGAGGTCTCTCAAGCCGCTGCAGCTCCCGAGACCCGACACGTCCACGAGCCTCGAGGAGTTTCGGGCCGGGCGAAAGGGGGGAATAGCAAAGGGGGGGTTGAGAATCAGCTCACGTAGCTGATTTTCCCAGCGCCTCCCGGCGCCGGAGGCGGCTATGTATCGAGGAATGAGCCCCTCGGTGGGGCCGAAACCAGTTGCATGCAGCAGATTTTGTAACCCCCCCTTTCCCAATCCCCCCCTTTCGTTCGGCCCGAGAGTTGGAGAGGTCGAGCTTCTGCAGGCTCCGACAGCCGCCGAGCGCCGACACGTCCTCCAGGCTCTGGCACCCCGAGAGGTCCGCCTCCAGCAGGGCCCCGCAGCCCTCGAGGCCCTGGACGGCGGTGAGCAGCGGGCAGCAGCTGAGTTCCGGGTGCGCCACGGAGGGAGGGACCAGGAGGGGGTCAGCGCGCCACGACCCGCGGCACTTGCGCAGACGAGGGGAGGCGGGGGGGCCAGGGAGCGGTCGGAGGAGCCATAGAGGGGGCTATATAGTCAGTTATGGCAATCTGGGAGGCATCATTCCCCTGCAGACACGGTGTCCACACACACCCCGGGTCCTCGCCCGCCCTCCTGGGCGCCCCCGGGAGGTTGAGCGTCTTCAGCGCGGGGCAGCTGCCCAGAGCAGAGACGTCGGTGAGGCGGGGGCAATCCGACGCGTCCACGCTGGCCAGGCGCCTGCAGCCGGCGAGCTCGGACATGTCGGAGAGGCACGGCATCCTGGAGAGGAGCAGCGTGCGGAGGGTGCCGCAGGAGGCCAAGCCGCTCAGGCTAGAGAGGCTCGCGTCACCGGTCAGGTCAAGGAAGAACAGCCGCTTGCACTCGTGCAAGTCGGAGATGTCCACAAGTCTCTCGCACCAATTCGCGTACAGCGACGACAGCTCCGTGCAGCCGGCAAGGCCCCTCAGATCCTTCAGCCTGTTGCACTCGGTGAGGCTAAGCGACTTGAGCCGCTTGCATGCCGAGAGGCCCCTGATGTCTCGGAGCCTGCCGCACCAAGACAGGTCCAGATTGTGCAGCTGCGTGTTGGAGGCGGCCAGGAGGTCTGAGCCGGTTGGGCCCCGAGACAATCGTCAAGAGGGGGGGGATCGAGGGGCAAATCCGTTCAAAATCGGTCACCAGACGGGGCTCGAGAACGGCCCCCCGAACCCGAAACAGGCAAATGCCTTGTCCCCCCCTCCTGCTGGCCGCGCTCACCTCGGACCCCGAGCCGACTCCAAGCTGCGTGCACGCCCCCAGCGGGCTGGCGCTCCTCAGGCCCACGGCGCCGTGCAGACTCAGCACGCCGATGCTGTCCGCGAAGCCCTCGGTGCCGGCCAGCTCGGCAAGCTCGGCGTCGGTCAGGGCCTCCTGGAGCCACGCGCTCGTCGTGCGGAAGATCGGTGGCGCGCCCAGGGGGGGAAGGCAGAGGGGGTGGGCCTTCTCTCTGGGCCACCCTCGTTGTGTCCGAGTCGATGGGGGTCGGAACGTCGCGCCGCATCGCTGATGCATCGACGACGCGGCTCGATGTGGAGCCCCATTTTCCGCACGCCGGCGGGCGCCGATGCAGCGCAGACGTCGCGGATACATCGCCGATGCATCGCCAATGCATCGGCGATGCGGCACGATCCTCCGACCCCATCTGCTCGGACCCCATCTTCGAGGCCTCTCTGCTCTCAGAAGGCTCAGATGGCCTCCCGCCTTCTGGGAAGCCTCCTGGGCCTTCTCGGAAGGCCTTCGCGTCCCCCCTCGGCTCGGCCACACGCAAGAGCGACCTTTCGGGCAAGAGCGACCTCTGGTGCGCGGCCTTTCGGGGACCGCGGGGGGCCAAAAACACGAGTGCGCAAGGCGCCGCTGCCGCCCCGCGTTCGGCGACCGGGAGGCCCCAGCGGGCCCGCACCAGAGGTCCCTCCGGCGAAGGGTCCCTCCTCTGTCAGAGGCCCCCCAGATGGGGTCCGAGCAGATGGGGTCGGAAGATCGCGCCGCATCGCCGATGCATCGGCAATGTATCGGCGACGTATCGGCGATGCACTGGCGATGCATCGTCGACGTGGGGAGGATGCATTTGCGACGTCGACGTGAAGCACATCGGGCTACACATCGAGGCGCATCGGCGACGCTTCGGCGATGCGGCGCGAGCCTCCGACCACATCTACACTCCGACCCCATCGAATGGGGAAACCAAAAAGCACCGATGCCGCTCTTCCCCGTCCTCTCCCGGGGTGCGTTCTGACCAGAATTCCGAGGCGAATCCAGCGGTGGCGACGAGGGCATCCGAGGAGGCCCCCAAAAAAGGAAAACTTGTCTCCTCTGATTAGATCCGTGCAGCCTGCCTGGCGCGCCGCCGAGAAGAAGCCGGCGCGCGCCAGCCGCCCGACGTCGCCCGAGTGCACCCGGGCGTTGCAGCGCGCGAGGTCCACCGCGGCGCGCCGTCGCCTCAGCGCGGCGGCCACGGCCGTCGCCACCGGGGGGAGCGGCAGGGCATCCACGGGCCAGAGGAAGGGAGGAGCGGCACGGCGAAGCCGCGGACCAAAGAGGGTAATGATGTTCCAGCCTACTTTAGCCTGAAGCAGCAGAAAGTATATTTCGAGCACCATGAAAGTACCGAAGCTGGAGGGTTTTCACTTGTGGGGCCCTGGGAGGCGATACTCAATCGACACTGTTTCGATACTTTTCTGGGTGCTCGAAATCATTTCTGGGATGTGGGGAGCAACATGATAATTAGGGGAACAAAGCATGGCATAAACATACAATAACTCGGAGATCCGCGCGGATTTCTCGGATCCGCGCCGGGGCCCCCTGGCGGCGCTTCCAGCGCCGCCCCTGGCGCGCTCCGCGCGCCAGGAAGGGGGGTCCAGCGCGGATCCGAGAAATCCGCGCGGAGCTCCGACTTCTTGTGCTCGTGTCGTGCTTCCTTCCCCCGTACCCAAGACCACCCTTGCCCAGGGTCGCTCCTGCGTGCAGCCGAGTCAGGGGCGCTGGGGTGGTTGGCTCAGAGGGGGGGAGGGGGGGGGCGCATCGGGCGCTGGGGCGGGTTGGCTCAGGGGGGGGGTGGGGGGGGGCGCATCGACCCCCAATCGCCCACGCATCGTCGGCCTGGGCCCGATGGCCTGGGCCCGCACATGACGGCGCGAGTTCGCCATCGGGGGCCCCTCGCCGATGCCAGGCCGACGCTCCCCCCCCCCCCCCGCGGAGCTGGCCCCCCCCTTTGGCGCTGCCCCGTGGCGCGCGGTGCTCTCTGGAGGACTACACCCGTGCACGGAGAGCAGAAAAAAACACCCTCCTAATCCGCCGAGCCTGTCGGCGTGTGGAGGACGCGTCGTCGTCGTCGTCGTCGTCGCCGCCGTCATCGTCGTCGTCGTCCTCGTCGTCGTCGTCGTCGTTCAGGGTCGGCGGCACCGGCCGTAAGGCCTCTCCAAAACATGAGCAGCCCGACAAGAGAAGCCGTTCAGCAAACGCACCCCAGGGAGGAATCGAACGGGGCAGGGCTGTTCAGTAAAGGTCCGGGGCCGTGCAGCGAACGCCAATCGCATGGAGGTTGGGGTGGCTTGTCCTCCCTTGAGTGCCGGGCACGGGCATAAGCTTTCGGAGCACCGCGCGGATGCGTCTCAGATCGGCGCGGGGACCCCCAGGGCGGCGCCAGAGGCGCCGCCCTTGGCACGCCCCGCGCGCCGGGGAGGGAAGAGGTCCTGGAGGGACGAAAAAAGTACCGATCTTGGTACTGCCCGGACCTCTCCCCGATTTCGAGGCGGACCCGGCCGTGGCGACAAGAGAAGGGCCCGCGACGATGCAAGAGCCATCCGCGCGGGCCTCCGAAGGTCCGTCGTCGGCGGGGCATCGGCGACGCCGGCGAGGAGAACAGCGGGCTCCACACCGAGCCGCAGCGTCGATGCATCGGCGATGCGGCGCGATCCTCTGACCCCAGCTGCTCCGACCCCATCTGGGCGACGAAGAGCAAGGGGCCTCCCGCGAGATGGCAAAGCGACCTTACGCGGTGGCCCACGCGGGCCGAGAGCGCGGCGCGCTACACTGGAGACCAGGACACCCACTCGCGCCCTTACGCGGGCAGCTTACGCGCCGATGTCGGCGAAGACTCATCTGCCATCTGCCAGGCCAAGACTCAAGGAAAAGAACAATGACATAATCATTCGGGTCGGGCAAAAAGGTGGGGATAGCAAAGGGGGGGTTTGAGAATCAGCTCACGTAGCTGATTTTCCCGGCGCCTCCCGGCGCCGGAGGCGGCCATGTATCGAGGAATGGGCGCCTCGGTGAGGCCGAAACCATCTGCATGCAGCAAATTTCGTAACCCCCCCTTTCCCAATCCCCCCCTTTCGCCCGACCCGAATCATAAAACTAGGAAGTCCGCCGGACTCGTCGGATCGGTGCTGGACCACCTCCCTGGCGCGCGGAGCGCGCCGGGGGCGGCGCCAGAGGCACCGTCAGGGGGCCCAGCGCCGAAGTCCGCGCAGACTTTCAAAAACTGCTGTGCACGTCATTCTTTGTTCCCCGATAGACTGCGCCCGCGCTAAGAAGAAGCCAGGACGAGGGCCTTCGAGCGAGGACAAATCGAGAAGCTCTGAGATCCAGCGGCTCTGGAGGATGTCTCGGGCGCCGCGGCCTTCTCGGAACGGACTCCGACAGCTTAATCTTGTCCATGCTGTTGTTTGTCCCCCGACCAAGACCCCCGACGTCGTGATTCTTTCACAGCGTCGACCCCCAGAGGTCTCGATCCCCCTCCCCGGGACCGGCTCTTCGTCCTGAGTCGCCTTCTGACGGCCCCGGGGACGGGCCGAAAACGACCCGAAGCCTCCCGCCGTGACTTTTTGTTTGCTTTGCTCCACGGCGCGACCCCCCCCTCCGACGTGCCGCTGCCGCCCTTCCTCGGCATGGGCGCCACGCACGCCGCCACGACCGCCAGTGGGAGGTCGCCGAGCCCCACGGGCGCGCCCCCGCCCGCGCGGCGCAGCGCCCCGCCGGCGGCGAGGGCGCCAGGGCCCCCCCTGCGGCCGCAGCCCTGGGGCTGCTCCCGCCCCGCTCGCCTGGGCGCGAGGTCGCCTGCGTCCTCTCAGAGGCCTCCCGGGTGGGGTCCGAGCAGCAGGAGGAGGAGGAGGGAGGAGGGAGGAGGAGGGAGGAGGAGGGAGGAGGAGGAGGAGGAGGGAGGCAGGAGGAGGAGGGAGGCAGGAGGAAGAGGGAGGCAGGAGGAGGGAGGCAGGAGGAGGAGGAGGAGGGAGGAGGAGGAGGGGAGGAGGAGGAGGAGGAGGGAGGGCAGGAGGAGGAGGAGGAGGGAGGCAGGAGGAGGAGAAGGAGGGAGGAAGAGGAGGAGGAGTCATTTCCCCCCCATGGGGTCGACGGATCGCGCCGCATCGCCGATGCATCGCCGATGAACCGGCGATGCATCGGCGATGCATCATCGATGCATCGGCGAGATGCGTCGGCAGCGTCGGCGAGGGGAAGCACGGGCTCCGCATCGAGCCTCGCCGTCGATGCATCGGCGATGCGGCGCGATCCTCCGACCCCATCTACTCGGACCCCATCTAGGAGGCCGCCCGCGTCCTCGCTGGCGCTCGTGCCCTCCTCCTCGGGCTCCTCCTCGTCCTCCTCGTCCTCGGGCTGAGATCCGGGCGGTGCGATTTTTGTTTGCTGCGCACTGGGCCTATTCGCCCAGCTCGGGGCCCCGGGACCATCACGGATCGATCCCGCTCGAAAAATGCAGTAGAAAGATGGGGTCTAGGGTCAAGTCGGGCATGTCCCTCTACAGGGGGGACGTTCAAAATCGTCAAACAATAGTCGGGGGACGATGTTTCCTCAGTATGTTTGCGCATCTTGTGGTATTGTTTGGATATTTGTTATTTGTCCTCCGAAATTCGCCTGTAGGGGGACATGCCCGACCTAAGTCTAGGGCTCTGGTCGCGGTGATTCGCGATGTTGCAGTTTCTGTCGCACCGTCAGATCCCAGGCTCCTCCCACGAGAAGCGCTTTCTCTTGAGCCTCGACACCCTCGGCACGTTGAAGCCGGGCACGTAGCCCATGCCGCAGGCCATCCGCGCGGCCTCCTGCGGCTCCTGCAGGAGGACGCCCGCGGAAGCACGCGGTCACCAAACGCCCAGTCACAGCGCCGCGCGGCGCAGACCTTCAAGCTCGGCAAAAGGTGTCTGGAGCAGCTCGAGCCAAAACAGCCACGGATCAAGTTCGTCTCCACGCTCTCCAGGAGATCGGGGCGCGTCTTGCGGCCCGCCTCCGTTCGGGCGCTTTGGAGCGCTCGTGCCCACAAGAAGGCGACGGCCAGCGTTCGACTCCAGCGTCTTCCGTCGTTCCTGCTCCTCCCTCTCCTCTGGGCTGCGCTCGCGTCGCTGTAGAAAGAGCCGCCCAGAGATCCGAAGATCCTCCACCCATTTCCATATCTCCTTCTCTCCCTCCCTCCCCTCCCCCCCTCTCCCCCCGCTCCCTCCTCCTCATCCTCCTCTTCCTCCTCATCCTTCTCTTGGCTCAGCGCTCTAGGGTGCACGCATCGAGCAGATCACCTCACCCCTCTCCCCCAACGGTCTCCGGAGGTCCCCACACGTCCCCAGAAGCCCCCAGAAGCACCCAGAGCCTGCCAGAGACCTCCAAAGGCCCAAAGATGTCCAGAAACCCCCCAAGACCTCAAGCCGACAACGGCGGCACCGCCGCCGCCAGCGACCACGGCAGCGACGGCGGCGCCGCCAACGACGACGGCGGCGCCAGCACGACAGCGACCACCACGACTGATGGGCGTGTTTTCCACCACCACCACCACCATAAGTTGGAGAGGGGGGTCCTCCTCCTCCTCCTCCTCCTCCTCCTCGTCCTCCTCCTCCTCCTCGTCCTCCTCCTCCTCGCCCTCCTCCTCGTCCTTCCCCCCCTCCAACTTATGGCGGTGGTGGTGGAAAACAGGCAAATCAACGACGACGACGACGACGACGACGACGACGACGACGACGACGACGACGACGGAGACCTCAGCGGCGGCGGCGGCGTCCTTGCTCCAGCCCTCGGCCGAGAAGGCCTCCGCGTCCACGTCCGCGCCGGCCGCGGGCTGCTCGGCGCGCTCGGCGGCCACGTCCACGTCGGCCACGTCGGTGATGAGCTCGGACTGGGCGTCCTCCCGCCACGCCCAAAACTCACCAGCTAACTCCCTGCTGTCCTCCCCAGCAGTGGGCTCTGACGTACAGCCAAACGGTCTTACATTGTCACAAGGAAAGGGAAGCCCCCCACTCTTATCCACAACACGGAATGTTTTCCCTCCACAACACGGTGATGAGCTCGGACTGGGCATCCTCCCGCCACGCCCAGGGGTCCCAGTACGGGGAAAAAAAATGGCATAAACATAAAAACTCGGAGGTCCGCGCGGATTTCCCGGATCGGCGCTGGACCCCCCTCCCTGGCGCGCGGAGCGCGCCAAGGGCGGCGCCGGAGGCAGATCCGAGGAATCCGCGCGGAGCTTCGAAAGTTGTTGTTTATGAAACTCGCCAGTCGCTCAGACGTCTATTCCCCGTGCATGTGTTGTTTCGCGCGCGAGTTCTTCGCAAGATGATCCAAGATGCTCCTCGATGGTCCTCGCGGGGGGAAAGATGAACACGTCCGAGCGATGCCAAGGCTATTTGTTCTCCTTCGGCTCCTGCGAGTCCTCCTCCTGCTCCTCCTCAAGCTCGGGCCCCTGGTCGTCGATCGACTCGACAAGGACCGACTCGTTGCTCCCGTCGGCCTGCTCGAAGCCTCGGGCATCGCGGCCAGAAAACGCCCCCCTCTTCATAACGGCACCCCTCTCCATGACGACCACCCCCCCCTCCATGACGACCGCCCCCTCCATGAAGACCCCCCCTTCCACAGCGGAACAGAAAGCTGCATAGACCGAATTTCTCGGAGGTCCGCGCGGACCTCCGAGGAAGTATGCGTGTGCCTCTTTTCGCATGCCGATGCCATGACGACCCACCTTCCATGACGACGCCCCCCCGTCCGCCTTCGGTTAGGTCGGGCATGTCCCCCTACAGGCGGATGTTGCATGAAAAGTGACCCTGACGACGTAGCCAACCCTTGCGCAATGCGGGGCGGAAGTACATCAGGATTGCTGCAACGGGGCGATGACGTAAAATGGACGCATGTGATTTTGCGAGCAGCAATCGGAAGGCTCGCAGGCCCCCGATCAAGATCTAAGGGCTACGCAATAACAAATCACCCATGCGCCCGTTGCACCCAACGTATCCCACAGCAGCTCTTGAGAGCCCCCGCGGGATACGTGTAGGCGCAACGGTATGGCCATCGCCCGGCAGATGGTCTATTTCACAAATCACCCCCCTTGGCTGTGCCATGCGCCCGTTGCGCCTGACTTATCCCGCAGCAGCTCTCCAGAGCCCCCCCCAGGGACGGCGAGGTCCCGCTCAGATCCCCGCGGTACCTCACTCCGCAGGACCCACCAGCAGCCCTCGAAAGTGGCGACAGTGTCGCAAATCGCAGCCCCCCCAGGGACGGCGAGGTCCAGCTCAGATCCCCGCGGTGCCTCACTCCGCAGGACCCACCAGCAGCCCTCGAAAGTGGCGACATTGTCGCAGATCGCAGCCGCCCAAGGACAGCGAAGTCCAGCTCAGACCCCCGCGGTGCCTAACTCCGCAAGACCCACCAGCAGCCCTCGAAAGTGGCGACAGCGTCGCAGATCGCAGCCCCCCCAGGGACGGCGAGGTCCATCTCAGATCCCCGCGGTGCCTCACTCCGCAGGACCCACCAGCAGCCCTCGAAAGTGGCGACAGTGTTGCAGATCGCAGCCGCCCAAGGACAGCGAAGTCCAGCTCAGACCCCCGCGGTGCCTCACTCCGCAGGACCCACCAGCAGCCCTCGAAAATGGCGACAGCGTCGCAGATCGCAGCCGCCCAGGGACAGCGAGGTCCAGCTCAGATCCCCGCGGTGCCTCACTCCGCAGGACCCACCAGCAGCCCTCGAAAGTGGCGACAGTGTCACAGATCGCAGCCCCCCAGGGATGGCCATGTTCGAGCAAGGCAAGACGGAAGCGGAAAACGGGAGGCGGGAGGAGGGGGGCGGGAGGAGAAGGAGGAGGAGAGCTGGAAAACGCAGTGCCCTACTCAAAGAGAATACCCAACCAAGGAGGGTTGGGAATAAAACCTATTCAAAAAATACTCAGACAAAGATTCAAAAATAATCAAAAAATCATCCCCCGACTAGTGCTTGACAATGTTTTTAATATTCTTCCTGTAGGGAGACATGCCTGACTTAAGCCTTCGGCGGCGCGCCGAGGGGGGAGGTGAGAGGGGGCAGGCCGTCTCAGGGGCGGCGGGGCTTCTCGGAAGCCCTCCGGCAATCTGAGAGGCCCTGCGGCTTCGGAGAAAGCTCAGAAAGCTTCTCAGAGGAACCGAGGCCTTCCGAGCCCTCTGAGAAGGCTCGCGCCAGCTGCCTTCCCCCCCCACCCCCGAGCGCGCCGCCAGCGCCTCCCCCACGGGGCGCGGGCGAGTGGCAAGAGGGAGCGGCCGCGGGCAACGAGGTGCAGCCACTCGCGGGCCAGCTGACCACTCGCAAATGGAGCCGATCCATTCGACGCGAGTCGCGAGGGGAACCTTGGTTCTGCGACCGCTTTTGCAAGCAGCCGCCCTGCGGATGTTGCGATGCGGTCATCGAGTCTGCAGGGCGAGCAGGAATCTATGCCACCGAACTGGGAAAGCCTGAAGGCACCAATACTGCTACTCCCCCGACCTCTCCCCGGGTGCGCCCTGACCAGACTGAAGTTCGAAGCGAATCCAGCGGTGGCGACGAGGGCCTCCCAGGAGCCCCACAAAGGCGAACACGAAGGAAGGGTAGCTGTGTTGGTACCCCTGCGAGCGCTACAAGTAATAGCAATAGTATGTCTAGCACACGTACTAGCAGCAGCAGCAGCAGCAGCAGCAGCAGCAGCAGCAGCAGTAGTAGTAGTAGTAGTAGTAGTAGTAGTAGTAGTAGTAGTAGTAGTAGTAGTAGTGGTAGTAGTAGTAGTAGAAGTAGTAGTAGTAGTAGTCAGATAGTAGTAGTGAGTTAGTAGTAGTAGTTGTTGTAGTAGTAGTAGTAGTAGTAGTAGTAGTAGAAGTAGTAGGTTAGTAGTAGTCGTAGAGTGTAGTAGTAGTAGTGAGTTCGTAGTTGTAGTAAGTGGTAGTAAGCAATAGTAGTAGTAGTAGTAGTTGGTGTTTATAATGGTCATACGTGGTAGCAAGACGTCGTTGATTTCGTAATAGTAGTTTAATTAGTAAGTACTAGTAGTAGTTAGTAGTAGTTATTAGTAGTAGTAGCAGCAGCAGCAGTAGTAGTGGCTGTGGCAGAGCAGTAATTGTAATAATAGTGTATATGTAGTAGTAGTAGTAGTAGGTAGTAGTCGTAGCAAGTGGTAATAGTAGTTGTAGTAGTAGTAGTAGTAGTAGTAGTAGTAGTACTCGTAGTAGTATTCGTAGTAGTCGTAGTAGTCGTAGTAGTAGTAGTAGTAGTAGTAGTAGTAGTAGTAGTAGTAGTAGTGGTAGTAGTAGTGGTAGTAGTAGTGGTAGTGGTAGTGGTAGTGGTAGCAGTAATAGTAGTGGTCGCCGTAGTAGTAGTAGTAGTAGTAGTAGTAGTAGTAGTAGTAGTAATAGTAGTAGTAGTAGTAATAGTAATAGTAGTAGTAGTAGTAGTAGTAGTCGCGATAGTAGTAATAGCATAAGTTGTTGTACTAGTAGTAGTGGAAGTGAGAAGAGCAGCAATAGTAGTAGTAGTGGTAGTAGTAGAAGTAGTAGTGGTAATAATAAGAGTAGCAGTAGCAATAGCAGTAGTAGTAGTGGCAATAATACTAGTCGTAGTCGTAGTCGTAGTCGTAGTCGTAGTCGCAGTAGCAGTAATGGTAGTAGTAGTCGTGGTCGTACTAGCTGCAGTAGTAGTGGCAGTGTCCAGGATCGTCGCAGGAGCGTTTTTTCTGAAACTTTCTTTTCGCTGGGGTCGGGGCTTCAGTTGACGTTGGGGGCAGTTTGCGCGGCTCGCAACATAGCAGCGCCATTCAGCGCGCGCGGGGGCGCACGCGGGCACTCAGAAACGCGCAGCTACTGGGAGAGACGCCCGCAAACGGCCATGCGAGACCACGGGCGCTCACAGGCACGCGGAAGCACTGGCAAACACTCCCGCGTGTTTACATTTTCCCAAAAAGGTTGGCGAGACCTCCCACGCGCGCCCACGAGCACCCGCAACTCATCACGAAGCGCCCGCGGGCGGTCGCAGTCGCGGGCACGCGCCCAAAGGCGGCCACACAAGCGCAAAAACGCCCACCGAAACCTTCCCCGCATGCACTGCTCCGCAGGCAAACGGAGGCCTCCGCCGAGCGTCGCGACCAGGGGGCCACGTAGTGAGTCGGGCGAATGTTTCTCAGCCTTGCCGGTCGCCCTCGGCATCCCTGTGCGCGCTGGCAATGGGCGTTTTTTTCACAGACAGCTTCCGGAGGCCCATCGACCCCCAACGCATATTGAACTGCTGAAGAGGGGGCCTGAGCGTGTTCCAACATTTACAAGAACGTTTGGTCTCAGAGGGGGGGCATGGCCACATATGGCCAAACATATATGTTTGGGCCTGTGAATTAACATATATTATGCATGGGCAAGTAAACAAGTACATGACGCATACGCCGGTATAGAGAAATATACATGTATGGGCGGGCGTACATAACGATATGCACGGACCAGTGTAGCACGACAAATGTGTACAGGTGTATCCAGAATGTGGCCACATTTTCCCAGCCGTCCATGTACGCAGAGGGCCTCACTCGGGCATTGCCTTTTGGATGAGCACTGCCTCGCGGGAGTCTCGTGTGGCTTTGGTAAGCTCTCACGGGTCTCATGGGGTTCGCTCGTCGGGCTCTCACGTGTCTCGCGGGGTTCGCTCGTCGGGCTCGTCGGGCTCTCACGGCCTCGGAGGGCTACATCAAGACCCCCAAAGGGCCTCAAGAGGGTTCCAGATGGCCCCAAGAAGGGCAAATCAGGACCCCAACAGGGCCATATGAGGGCCCCAAGAGGTCCCCAGAGATGTGTCACGGCCGTGAAACATCCCCGGGGCCCTCTCGGGGCCCTCTTGGCCCCCCCTGGGAGTCTCCTTGGGCCCCTCAAAGACGGCGGCAGAGGCCTCAGGATGAACCAAGAGAGGCTCCAAGAGGGCCTCAAGAGGCCCCCAGGAAGGCCCACGGGATTATGTACCACAAGGGGGTCGGTTGGTAGATATTCCTGGGCACTTCTTGGAAACATATGCGGTGCTCTTGGGGGCCATCTGGGGGCCCCAGGGAGCCCTGTGGGGCCCCTTTTCCGGCCCTCCGAGGCCGTCTTCCCTCCTGCCTCCTCCTCCTACGTTATCCTGCTTCCTCCTGCAGCACCCATCCTCTGCATCCTCCTCCTGCCTCCTCCTCCCCCCCCTCCTCCTCCTCCTCCTCCTCCTCCTCCTCCTCGCCCTCCTTCATCCTCTCTTGCACCTGCATATTGTTATTCCTCGTCCTCCTCCTCCCTCCTCCTCTTCCTCCTCCTGCCTCCTCCTGCCCCTCCGGCTCCTCAGGGCAACAGGGGCCCCGGAGCATTCAGAGGGCCGTTGGGGTCCGCACTGCGCTCCCCGCTGCACTCCCCGCTGCACTCCCCACTAGCGCCCCACTAGCGCCCCACTAACGACTGTCACAGGGTTCGTGGCCATGCCGATT
>CAUYUJ010004753.1:42280-67154 GCA_963575745.1 Prorocentrum cordatum | reverse complement strand
GGAGGGCTCGATTTTTCAGTTCTCGGTTCCCCTCTTGAGCCCCTCTTGGGCCCGTCTTGGGGCCTCTTGGTCCGTCTTGGGCGGCACTTGGGCCGTCTTGGGGGCCCTCCTGGGCCGTTCCGGGGCCGTCTTGGGAGCATCGTGGGCCGTCTTGGAGCGGTCTTGGGGGCCTCCTGGCCGTCTTGGAGCGTCCGGAAGCCGAAAAAGCCAGAACACAAAAAAACATAGAAAAAAAACAATGAAAATCAACCATTTTGGCCTCTTGGGGCTCTCTTCGGAGGCCTCTTGGAAGGCTCTTGGGGCGTCTTGGAGGCCTCTTGGGCTGTCTTGGGGGCCTTTTGGGCCGTCTTGGGGTCATCTTCGGTGTCTTCGAGCGCTCTTTGGGCGTCTCGGGGGCCTCTTGGGCAGTCTTGGGGGCCTCTTGGGGCACTCTGAGCGCGCTCTGGGGAGCCTGAGAGGCCGCACCCAGAAGGGAAACCATCTCTGAGTAGACTTGGTCGGGCGGCGGTCGGGCGGCGGTCGGGCGGCGGTCGGGCGTTGGTCGGGGTACTTTTCGCCGGGGGACCCCCAGGGGCCGCCCCGCGCGCGCGAACTAGAAATATTGTTAATACTGTTAACCAGTTACCGGAGATCTTAGCACGCCCTGGCCCGTTGGGCCGGCGAATTTGTGTGCCCCAGGGCCCCTTCAGAAAAGCTCTTCCTGGGTGAAGGCCCCAGGGCCCCAGGGGCCCCGCCGCGGCGCTGGGCGCACCGCGGTCTTCTGGGCATCCTAGATGGGGTCGGAGTGGATGAGATCGGAGGATCGCTCCGCATCGTCGATGCATCGGGGATGCGGCTCGATGTGGAGCCCGATTTCTCCGCACCGACGTCGCCGATGCATCGCCGACGTCCCCGATGCATCGCCGATACATCGCCGATGCGTCGGCGACGCATCGTCGATGCAGCGCGCGATCGGGGAAGCCCTAGGCCTCCCAGATGTCGGCGGCGAGCGAGGGGGGGCAGTGAGATGGAGAAGGCCTTCTCAGAAGGCGGCGCGACTTCTCGGAAGCCCTCCGGCCTTCTGAGAATTTCTCTGTGCCTCCGGGGAAGGCTTGGACAACTTGTCATAAGCCCGGGGGACTTTTGAGCCCTCTGAGAAGGTCCGCCCCGTCTCACTTCCCTCCCGGGCGCGCCGCCGAGATGAGCGGCGCAGGAAAACGGGTTCGGCTGTGCCAACATTCGCGCGCACGCTTTCAGCGTGAAGTCGCGCGCGAGCGCCCTCTCTTTCACGCGGTGTGCCGCGCTGGCGGCCCGCGCAAGCCGCGGCTTAGGGTCTTCATGCCACCTTGCGTAAGACCTGCTTCTTTTCGTCTCAAGTGGGGTCCGAGCAGAAGTCGTCGATGGATTGTTCCGCATCGGCGATGCATTGGCGTTTCGGGTCGATGTGGAGTCAGACTTTCTCCACGCCGTTTGGTATCGATGCATCGCCGACGTCGCCGATGCATCGGCGATGCGTCGGCAAATCATTGGCGTTGCTGCGCGATCCTCCGACCCCATCTGCTTGGACCCCATCTAGGAGGCCTCTAGAACATTAAGACTCGTGTTCGCTGGAGCTCGGGTTTGCCGAAGCTTTTTGACGGGCCCGTCTTCGATTTTGATGGTCCTGTTTTCGTGGGATGTTTGCAGCGGGAGCTTGCGCCAATTGGTTGGGTCTCGTCGTTCTCCTGACGGTCCCGTCAGTCCAACCCGAGCCCCCCGAGCACGAGTCTTCCGTCTCCCCGAACCCCATCTCCCCACTGGGCCATGGTATCTCAGCCCCACCATTCCGACACCCCACCTGGGGATAGGCACTTCGAAACCCGAAGAGGACAGCCTATATCCCCATGTACAGGGGGGAATCGGCCAGTGGGGCTCAAGCCACGCCAGTGGTGACAGGGATAGGTTAAACGATGCTCAGGCGCGCGCGTGGAGGCGACAGCTCCAGGGGGCACCTCCTCCGAGGACGACGAGGCCGAAGAGGAGTCGAGGGGGGGGGGGAGGCGGGGCTGGGTGGGGGAACGAGGAGGCGCGCCCAGCAGACATGCGCAGCATGAGTCGTGGTGGTTGCTCCTTTTTCTCCCACTGTGCGTAAGCCTGTACGATGGGGTGTGGCTTCGGGAGCGCGAATGAGACGGAAGTTGCAAGGGTTTCTGGCTTCGTGGGCGCAACCCTTGCATGTTCGAAAATGTCTCAGGGCATCCCAAGACATTTTCAGAGGGGTTGGTTAGTGGGCGGTTTCAGGCCTCCGCCCTCGCAGGGATTTCAATCAGTACAACATCGGAACTAGAACAGAGCTGTAAGTATGATTCGGGCACTGGAGCTGTGGCAAGGAACAGGGAAGGCTATGCCACGTAGACTCTTGGCCCCTAAGGGGGCCAGCGGATGACTGGAAACGATCTTGAAAGGCCCTGGCTCGAGCGATTTCAGGCGTTTCTCGTGTGTGGGCAGGGTCACAAGCCCCCGCAGCCGATGGCGGGACATGTTTCGTTTCTCCTTCTTTGCGTCGTCGCTAGCCGAAGTTTCCCACGCTGGAGGGCCGAGCGTTCGGTGACGGAACGATCGCCGTGGAGCTCCATGGCATCGACTGACGCCGATGATGGGAGCGAGCCAGTGCACATCACAAGGGACTATCACCGTGCCTGCCGTGCCGTTTTCGCCAGAGGGCGAGCGTAGTCGTGGTCCGATCTCTATGAAGGCCAGGGCGTTGTGGCAGGTCGACGCTATGGGGCTACCCAACTCGGCGACACAGCATTTGCAACAACCAGGGGAGATGCGTGGGTGCCCAAGTGTTGGGACGCGTCGGGGCCTGGATCATCTCCCTGTTTTGCTGTAGCCCGGTCATGTGGCCCGAGGAATTTCAGGATGATCCCGGCACCGCAGGCCATCGTGTACGCTGCACGCCAGCCTACGGACCGACGTATCTCCTACCTCGACGCAGCGGAGTTGAGGATCCTCAGCAAGGTCTGTCCCCGGCTGTACAACAGAGCGGACTTCGCGCTCACCAGTTGGCTCGTGTGGGACCGACAGTGACCAAGTGGCTTGGCTTCCCGTGTGCCTACATCCGGTGGTTTGTGGTCGACTACACTAATGAATCCCGTTCTTTTCGGATCAATCAGAATGAAAAGTTGGTGCTGTACTCCTCCGTGGCCCGTGAGAGCCGACAGTGACCGCAGTGCATAGACTCGGCCAAATTTTGTGCTCTCGCCCTGGTGAGGTTTTCAGCTGTTGCACAATTTAGTTGTGTTTTTTCCCCAACGCTGGCGTGTCTCTTGCCTTTTCCATGCCCTCTGGCCTGCTGCGTTGGTGGCTTTGAGTTTGGCTCGGCCTGCAGCCCGCAGTCAGGTGATCGATCCATCTGTCTGCCGCCCTCGCTTCACCCTCCTGGAGCGTTGCCGACTTTGCACCGCTGGTGAGGGCGGCTCCAGCGTCGGTGTGCTACGCTTCTCCGCGCCTGCCGCGTTGCGCCGTGTTGAGTTTCCTTACCTGCCACCAGTCCCTTGGCCAGAGGGCCAGGTCCTGACGTGCGAACCTCCCACCAGAGGGTGGTAGCTTCGTGCGTGGCGCCTGTAGGTGCGCGTGCGCGCGGGTCGACCGCACGGTTGGCTTTGTGATAGCTCGCGAGACCTCTTGATCAGGGGCTGCGGTTCCCAAGAAGCGGTGTTGAGGAGCTCGAAGGAGAAGGGCGTTCTGTATTCCTGATTTTGAACGTTCCATCTAAAACAGCTAAGCGCCACGCTGTGGCGGATCGCATGGGATCTTTCGTTGGCGGGGCCCCTCAAATGAGCGTTTCGCAAGAGACGTCTTCCCAACACTTAGCTGTTTGCAACTCCGACTTGTACGACATCGAGACATCTTCCAACATTGGGTGCGCTGACATTTTGTTTGGTCTGCGAAAATGGGCGTTCTGTGCGAGACATCCTGGAATCGTAGGATGTCGACAGAACTGCTGCGCTGCACCTCGCGTGAAAAATTCGCTTTCGCTCGAGACAATTTCATAACAATAACACCAGCACGGGGAACCAGCATTGCTGTAGGTGTTGGCATCGTGTGTAAAAGGTTTCCATTTCGCTCGGGGCATGTAGACAAAACTGGTATGAACTCGCCCTTTGTCCGCCAGCCCGTCTCGAATGCCTGCATGGCCATGCCTCATCGGCATTCTGGTCTGTGGTATTGTCGATGGGCTGGTTGGCAACTCGGGTGATTGGCTTGTTGTTTTAATTGTTGGCTTGCTGTCGATTTGGCTTGTTTGCCAGCTAGCTGGTCGCGCGCGTCTGTTGTAAACAATTCTGAATGGCGACCTCGGGATGCGCGCTTCTATCATAATTTAGAAGGGTTACTTCGACCGGGGGCCGAATTCTCAGGACACGAAGGGCGGGGGGCGTGGGGCGGCCAGACATCGCGGCCCGAAAACAGATCCCAATGCAAAAAATGACAGGTTTCTGTTCTGGAGGGGGGATGGCGCCTGTGGGCAGCTTCCGTGGAGTGGTATCGTGGCTTCGGGTGAGCGAAAGCGCAGTGATGACCTCCAGGGCTGAAGGAAGGTATTAATGTCGGAGCGAAAGCGCAGTGATCTACGTAGGGATTGTGGCATCAGGAGTGCGAATTCGCTGTGATCTACGAGGGGTTGTGGATTCGTGGGTGCGAACCTGTGACTGTAGCACCGTGGCGGTTGCTTACATGGTAACGGAGCGGGGTGCAATGGCCAGAGGATTTGAGTGGGGGGGCACAGGGGCGCGTTCATCAGACATGTGCAGCACGAGTCGTGGTGGTTTCCCGTTCTTCACCCCACCGTGTGTGAACCTGTGCGGGATAGGCTCCGGATGGCGCCAACCATACAGAACCGCCAGTCTTGGGCCAGGGCTCGAGCTAATCGGTGTTTTGGTGATTTCGTGGACCGTTTTCGTTTCGATTTCGTGTCGCAGCAAAGGTATAGCGAAGACAAAACAAAGGCAACCGACAACAAAACGAAAACGAAACACACTGTTTAGCTCGAGCCCTGTTTTGGGCCAAGGATTCGTGGACGCGCCCTCGTCTTGTCAAACACCTCGTGGAAGGACACTGACCCTGGGCCCAGGCTGGGCCTCGTCAGGATCAGTGCCGGTGTGCAGTTCATGGCTCGAGGTAAGCGGTGTTTTGGCACCTTCGTGGGCCGTTTTCGTCTTGATTTTGTTGTGCAGCATAGGTGAAGCGAAGGCAGAACCAGGGAACACGGACACAAAACGAACGCGAAACACACGGTTTAGCTCCAGCCCTGGTGCAGCTGGTGTGCTCCCAGTGTTGCCGTGCCAGACATGACCGTAGCTTGTGCTGCTAGTGTTACCAGTATCCCTTCTGGCTCAAGGTACGAGCCCATGTGTTTCCACGCTTGTCCCGCTCAGGGGCGTTTGGAACCCATGTGTTTTCACGCTTGTCCTGCTCTCGAGCGTTAGGGGCCTACTTACGCAGGACGACATATTTTCCTCTTGAGGTGAAAATGGCGGTAATGAGTTCGACAGATAACATCGGCGCCGCCGAACGGACGGCGTCTGGACGATCTGCGTACAGCAACAAGTAGGAGAGAGATGTATTCATGTTGAGTGGGGCCCGCGCGCGCGGAAAGTTGATGGGAGTGCGCGAGACAGCGCAGTACCCATCTGGGAAGTTGATGACCGAGCCCCCTTCCCCCGTAGAATTTTAACGCGGGCGGGTTCCGAGGTCCGCGGATCCGATTTCGCCCGGTTCCCTGTTTCAGTTTAATAAGCATTCTTCAAACGCGGCAGAAATCGGATCCGCTGAACAAATACGACCGGACGCAGATCCAGAAAATCCGAAATCGGATCCGCGCGGGCGGGAATCGAACCCACCGAAACAAAACCAACACCACAACTGGATCCGCGCGAACTTCATGGGATCCGACGGCGGTTATCTCATACGCGTCTCCTCAAGACTTCAAACCGTCGTTCCGGGACCAAGAGGAAAACACTGTTGTCCTGGGAATGTATGTGTTCTCACGCTTGTCCCGCCCTGGGGTGTTAGGAACCCAGTTGCCGCGGGGCTCTCGACGTGTTTGTAAAAAAAAAGTGTTAGGAAGCCAGTTGGTTTCACGCTTGTCCCGCTCTGGTGCGTCAGGAACCCAGGTGTTTTCACGCTTGTCCGCTCTGGGGCGTTCGGAACCCGCGTGGTCGCTCTGGAGCGTTCGGGACCCACGTGGTTTCACGCTTATCCCGCCGTGGGGCGATATGAACCTACGTGCTTTCATGCTTGTCCCGCTCTGGGACGTTAAAAACGTATGTGTTCTTACGCTTGTCCCGCCGTGGCGCGTTAGGAATCCATTTGTTTTCACGCTTTTCCCGCTCGGGGGCGCCGGACACCAGCTCGGGACCACCATGTTAGCTATTCCAGGGGGAACATGAGAAAGTCAAGGCATTACGCATTGTTGCCGCTTGATTGATTTGCCTGGCGCTCGTGGGCCCCCACGCTGGGGCCCCCCAGACGACCACATTTAGATACACCCCTCCTTGGGTGGCCCGCGCAACGCACGTGAAAACACGCGGTTCCAGCTCGTGGCAACCAGGTTCGATACCCTTCTGGGTGGCCTGGACAAGTGAAAACGCGCGGTTCCAGCTCGGGGCCACGGTATTCGATATCCACGTTGGTGGCCTGCCTGGACACGTGAAAACACGTGGCGCCATCTCGGGACCACCATGTTAGATGCTTCGCTGGGTGGCCTGAACATGTGAAACCAGATCCCATCTGGGGACAACCATGTTATATACCTCCCTGGGCGACCTGGGCACGTGACAACAAGCATTTCGCTGGAGACATCCTCAACACATGCTGCAAAACAAACGCTTCGCTTGAGACATCCACAAGAAACGAACATCTTTACTTCACCTTAGTTTTATGGGTTGGAATTTCAAAATCAGCGTTTCTCCCTGGACATCCTCAAAGTTTAATATGCCGGCCTTTTTCGACTTCGTTATTTATCGCGCATTATTCCGCCAGCGCTCTTCGAACTTGGCACCGGGGACAGGTTTACCTCGGCCCGCGCCCTTTCCGTAGTAAAACCAGCGTTTCGCTCGGAATATCTTCACAATTTCATCCGCTGGCCGCACGCGACTTCGTTATATCGCATATGAATCCGCTGGCTGGGTGGCAGTTTACAAACTGGAAAAAAACTGGAACCCTGGGCCCGCGCCCTTTCCGGGAACCACATCGTAATCAGTCGCGACTGGAGCCCTGAACCCCTTCAGTCTGCGGTTCTTCTGAGGTCCCCCAGGCCCGAAACCAGGCAAATATCGCCCGTTCAGGGGTCCGCTCTTCTTCCACCCGTCGTGGACCCCCCTCGGAGGCGGCAAAGGGCGGGGTGATGACTAGGGGGGGGTGGATCTCATGGCGGGGGCCATGATATCACCCCAGATTTCACGGCGCCTCTTCTCATTTCTTTACGTCCCTGGCCGCCCCCCCTGGGCCGCGCACGTGCCGCCAGCCATGATCTGCGCCCCCCCCTCTTGGACGCCCCGCTCTTGGCCGCCCCCGACCCCCCCCGTCCCCGAGCAGGAGGCGGAGGCGCTGCGGCGGCTCGAGCTCCACCTCCGCGGTGCCGACCGCCGCTGGCGCCACCGGCCCGCTCCTTCAGGAGGGCGGGGCCCGGCGAGCGCGCCGAGTGTCTCTGTGATCGGGGGCGGCCACGAGGGGGTGATGATCAGGGGGGGTGGATCTCATGGCGCGGGATATCTCCCCAGCTTTTATGGCGCCTCTTCTTCTTTCATTGCGTTCCCTGGCCCACCGCTGGGCCGCGCACGTGCCTCGGGCCACGATTTGCACCCCCCCCTCTTGGACGCCCCTCTCCTGGCTGCTCCCGATGTGAAGGCTCCTCTCGCAGGCCTCCGCAGGAAGAGGCCGCTTTCGGCTTCGGCCCGTCCTGTTTCGGTTCCATCGGTCTGTTTCGGCTTCGGCCGACACGGGCCAAGGCCGAAACTGGCCCAGTGCCGGAACAGAGCGAGGGAGGCGAAACGGGCCCTTGTCAGCGAGGGCCCCTCAACACTGAGATCCTGTCGGAACAATTTGGCCTTGTTTCGGGCCCGGGTATCTTCACAGATCGTTGCGGCTCGAAAAATGCCGCAGACTGACGGGTTCCGTGGCTCCAGCCGTGATTTTTTTCGATGTTGCAACCCCTTCGTGGCGTCGGATTTCACAGGAGAGCCCCAGAAAGCGCTTTCCAGGGCTTCCGCGAGGGCCTCTGACGGCGTCCGTGGGCCTCCAGGGAGTTCCATGGCCCCCCTGACACGTCGAGAGGCCTACGGAGAAGTCCGAAGGTCTCGGGCGAGCAAGCCGAGTGTTTTTTTCTTCAGTTTTTGGGGCCCTGCCCCACCTTTCTCCGCCCCTTTTTCAGTAGTCATGGCGCCAACATCGCAGAGCGGAGTTCGTTTGGAAAACAATGGGATGGGCCCAGATTGTCCTGGAGAATTTCGTTCCGGATTTCGAAGTGAATTTCGCGTGGATTTTTTTGGCCAGGAATGAAGACTGCAACACATCAACGTAAAATTCACTTCGTTTTTCGCTCGCCGTTTCGGGATTTTGACTGAAATTTGCGCAAAAATCCGCTGCAGCACGTCTGCAAGGTCGGTGCAGTGACATCAAGGTGTTGCCTGAGGGGGCCCTGGCCCAAGGGAGCCCTGGCTTTTCCAGGCGGCCCAGGTGGCCTTCGGAGCACCAGCCACCAGGCCTGGAGCCCCCTCCCCCCTGTCTTAGATGCTCGTTTTGGGGACCGTCTTGGGGCCCACCTAACGGATCTGTTCGACCCCAGCTCGACTCAAGTTCGATCAAAATTCGACTCAGGTTCGACTCAAATCGACGGGCGTTCGATGCAGCTTCGACGCACGAGTGGAGCGAGTGGCTCCAGGAAGGTCCCCAGAATGAGCAGCCAACCTGTCCTTCCACATCTCTTCTCCGATTTCTTCCTGCGTACCATGCTGACTGTTTTTTTGGGCTGAGCGCAGCTCAGCTCAGCCATGCCAGAGTCGGCCCACCCCCATCACTGCCAGGGCGCGGGAGACAGGGGTCACGGCAAGCGGGGGCGCGGGGAGCGACGATTTCCGCGTTTGGCCATGCCCCCGTTGGGGGGAGCCCTGGGTCCCGTGGACGGGGGCACAGCAACCGGGGGCCCATGGGAAAGCCGAAGGCCCCCCGTTGGGCGTCATGCCCCCGTTCAGGAGGCCCTGGCCTCGGCCCGCCCCGGCCCGCCTCGCCCTCGGCCCCGCTCGCCGAGGCCCCCGGCTCAGCCGTGACACCACCTCGATCGTTCTGCTCACCGCCCCGCTCCCGGGACGTCAGCTTTTGCTGAGCTCTCCTCCTCCTGGTGCCAGCATCGCAGAGCGGATCTCGTGCGGAAAACGATGGGATGGGCCCGGAGTGCCCTGGAGAGTTTCGTTCCGGATTTCGAGGTGAACGTCGTGCGGGTTCTGTTTGGGCCAGGAATGAAGACGAAAAGAAATCCACGCGAAATTCGCTTCCTTTTCCACTCGCCGTTTCGGGGTCTTGCAGTGACAGAAATCCACGCAAAAATCCGCTGCAGCACGTCGGCATGGTCGGTGCAGTCATTTTTTTTGTTGAGCTCTTCTTTTTTGTGCCCTGGTCTGAGCATGCGCCTTCTGCCAACGGCACTTCCGCAGCCGATGTGTCGTGCAGACACGGCGTCATTTTGATGGATTGATCACCCCGCTCCCGCCCTTCGCCGCGGGCCCAGGCTGCGCGAGCGCCTCGGAGGAGCCTGCGGAGAGCCGCGCTGGCGACGAGCTGCGGTCGCCCCTGAAGCGGTGCCGGCTGGTCTGAGACGCGGGGCGCCCTCAACATCTCGGTGCCGCCAGGGGTGGCCCCCGCCCTCACATGGCCCTGGCTCTTGCGGGGAGGCCCCCGCCAGAGCAGCCCCTCACGATGACGAGCGAATAGCACACACACACCCATACCCATAGGGGGGTCGGAGAGGGCTATGGGTGCGTGTTGTCGGAAGGGGTTCCCCGCTCGAACGGAAGCGAACCTCAGGGTCCGACAGCCCGCACCCATACCCATAGCCAGTCTTCCTCCCCAGCGAGCTCCCTAGTAATGGGTATGAGCGCGAGTTGTCCCTTCGTCATCTGAGGGCTCCAGAGTGGAGCGAAAAGTCGGGGAAAGCTTCGGCCAGGAACGCCTCTGGCAACCCCCTGGCTCTCGCGCGTGCGTTGCAGGTGCGCTACTAGCGTCAGAGCAAGCAAGGCCGTGCCGGCTTCGCTTGGCCCGGCCCTTCGGGTCCTCCCCGGAGGAAACAGAGCATGCACAAGGGTTTCTCTGGAGGAAGCAAGACATGCACAAAAGCTTTCCAGCGCGCATTTCTTGGGTCTGCGCTGGGCCCCTGTTCCCGCTCTCCAGTCGTTGCCTCTAACACCGCACCCTGCGTTAGGATACGTTCAGAATCGGCGCTGGTACATTCCTGGTCGGGAACTGGCCTAATCTGGTTGAATCCCCTGATTGTCATCGCTTTTGGCTTGCCGATGTTAGGAATAGGAATACGTTCGGACAGGGCTAGGACGAGGATGAGTCCGTTCCAGAGCGTTCCGGAACGCTCTCAGAGCGTTCCGGAATGCTTTGAGAAGGCCGCGGCGCCCGAGACGTCTTCTTAGAGCCGCTGGAGCTCAGAGATTCGCAATTTATCTTCACCCCATTCTGTCCTCGCCCTGGCCTCATCTGAGTGACGCCTACATGGGTTCTTGTTCCTCCGTCCAGACCCTCTTGCCGCTCCGCCTCCGCGCTGCCTCTCCGCCTTGAGCAGGCGCTTCGAGCTGGGACAGCGATGCCTTTTCTGGCCGAGGCGTGCAGTATTCCTCGGAGGAGGAAGAGGAGGAGGAGGGAGGAGGAGCACCAGCAGGAGCAGGAGAGGCGCACGCAACGAATGTAGCGCTGCACTGTGCCTACCACGCAGCGGGCGTGCGTGGGGGATCTGTCGCAGGCTGGCGCGCTTTTGAGGGCAAGAGCGCGCTTTTGAGGGCAAGAGAGCGTGGCTTCGTCCCGTGGGGAGTGGTCGTGCAAAAAGCCGGCGGGAACGGACTGGGGTTGGAGCCGTCCGAGATGGTTCTGGCCAGTAGGAAGGGTGGGCAGGTCCGAGGTTGTGAGGTCGTTTTTTCCCAACCATCCTGTAGCGTTGGGTCCTCGTTTTGAGGAGACAGCGCCCTGCGTCCCACTTCTCCTCCTCTTCTCCTCGTCCTCTCCTCCTCCTCTTCCTCTCTCCTCTCTCCCTTGCCTCTGCCCTCCGCGTGTATCTGTTTCGGCACCCCCCTCGCGCGGTTCGTGGCCCCATAGGGAGCTCCACCGAAGGCCCCAGTGGCAAAGTTCGCATGCGGTTCCACCCCCATTTCGGCACACCTCTCACGCGGTTCGTGGCCCCATCGGGAGCTCCACCGAGGGCCCTAGAGGCAAAGTTCGCATGCGGTTCCACCTCCATTTTGGCACGCCCCCTCACACGTTTCGTGGCCCCACAGGGAGCTCCACCGAAGGTTCCTGAGGCAAAGTTCGCATGCGGTTCCACCTCCATTTCGGCACACCCCTCACATGGTTCTTGGCCCCATAGGGAGCTCCACCGAGGGCCCCATTGGCAAAATTCGCATGCGGTTCCACCCCGATTTCGGCACACCCCTCACACGTTTCGTGGCCCCATAGGTAGCTTCACCGAAGGCCCCAGTGGCAAAGTTTGCATGTGGTTCCACCTCCATTTCAGCACACCCCTCATTATTTTCGTGGCCCCTTATGGAGCTCCACCGAAGGCCCCAGTGGCAAAGTTCGCATGCGGTTCCACCCCCATTTCGGCACACCCCTCACAGTTCGTGACCCCATAAGGGGGCTCCACCGAAGGCCCCATTGGCAAAGTTTGCATGCGGTTCCACCTCCATTTTGGCACGCCCCCTCACACGTTTCGTGGCCCCACAGGGAGCTCCACCGAAGGTTCCTGAGGCAAAGTTCGCATGCGGTTCCACCCCCATTTCGGCACACCTCTCACGCGGTTTGTGGCCCCATAGGCAGCTCCACCGAAGGCCCCAGTGGCAAAGTTCGCATCAGGTTCCACCCCCCATTTTGGCACACCTCTCACACGCTCCGTGGCCCCATAGTGAGCTCCACCGAAGACGATATTCAAAACTGCTGCACCCACAACTGCATGTGCTGGGTCCTTCGTCAGGCTATTTTTTGGGGGGGGGGCTGGCCTCCGGGGACAGTTTTCGGCCCCCAGGACTGTCGGAAACGATCCGGAACGAGAAACTGCACCAGAAACTGCACCAGATGGACCCCTGGAGGAGTCCAGGTACCGATTTTGAGCGGATTTGGTCTCAGGTCCACCCCCCCCTTACCTGTGGTCCCATCCAGTTCAGACCCCCTGGCCGCCTCGAAGGACGGGGGGTGGTCTTTGGCGACGCACACGATCGGGGACGCTGCTCTCCGATCCTGGCCAGGCCCATCCTGGGCCCAGAATCGGTGTATACGGCAAGCTCGTGTCGTGTCGACGCGGTGCCGACCCGAACGCGGGCGTCCAGACCTGTTTTGATTGCCTGCGTCCTGGAAGCGGCCCCCGGAGGCCGAAGTGAACGGAAAACGTCCAGATTGGAAAGGCAAGTCCTGGTGGCTTCAAGGTCATGATTCGCGCCTGCGGCTGCCGTTCGCCGGGAAGATCCAGTCATTTCCAAAACTCCTCGGCGAGGCGCAGCCGCTGGAGGGCATCACGAGGCGAGAGAGCCTCCAGGAGCCAACGACAGCTCCCGAAAATCGGCGCAAGCCTTCCAGTTCGAGGTCGAGATGGGATGGCGACGTCCAGACTGCAAAGAACCCGTCCTCCGGAGGCCTGGGGGCCCAGCCGGGATCAGTGGGTTGGCCAGCGGGCTTCCCCCGGCAGGGATGGGGAAGAGTTAGGTCAGGCACGTCCCCCTACAGGCGGATCTTGGAAGAAAAGGATAAATAGTAAAAAACTATTCGAAAATAGTCAAAACATCGCCCCCTGCCTATTTTTTGACTCTTTTTCAAGGCTCCTTCTGCAGAGGGTCATGTCCGACTTAAGGGAAGGGGGAGGGCCGCGCGGGGGATCCGCGGAGCTAAAACCATAGCATCAGCGCGCGCTGCGCTTCTTTCAGGCAATCGCAAACATGGGTCAAGGGGCGTGGATTAGCGACGAGTCCCGTTTCCATGGGCAATCGCTGATTTCCGCCGCCGAGCGAGGCGGCACTGGCCACATTTTGGGGTCGCTAGTCCACGTTTGCGCGCCCCCGACGGAGGACCACCTCGCCACGTCGGCGCGTTCCGCGCCGGGGGGCGCGGCGCCCTCGGGGCGCGTGGCGTTTGCCCGCGGGGGGGGGGGCCGGTTCAGGCTCGTCGGCGGGGGTGGCGGCCCCCCCCACGCTTCTTCGTATGGGGGTCGAAGAATGACATGAGCTCCGAGTGGATCTCTCGGATCGGCATTGGACCCCACTCCCTGGCGCGCGGTTCGCGCCAGGAGCGGCGCCAGAGGCGCCGCCAGGGGCCCCAGGGCCGATCAGAGAAATCCGCGCGGGCCTCCAAGTTTTCAATGCTTTTTGCTGGTTTTTTAAATGTATAGCCGAAGCGTTGGTGGATGCATGATGTGTGTTGGACAGAGAAGTAACAGGATGGGTCAGAGGCTAACCCGCAGCCTTCGGCCCAAGAGCCCGTTGAGAGGAAAAGGCTTCCTTCAGTATTCAACGTAGATTGCAACATGGTAGCGGAGCGAGGCTCCAGCTGATCCACGGCAGAGGCAGCGACAAACGCTAGCAGATGGCCACAGTCGAGCAGTTGGCCGCGGCGCTCCAGGAACTCCGTCGGCAACTCGAACAGGAGCGAACCCTGAGGATCGCGGCAGAGCAGATGGCCCAAGGCGGTGGCAAAGCCAAGGGCAAAGAAGATGGTGCTGGACATGAGCAGCACATCGATCCCAAAGTGCTGAACAAGTGTCCATTGTTCAGCGGCAAGGATGAGCATTGGCAGGAGTGGCCCTTCATTTTCGAGAGTGTGTGCGGCATGACGCAGTTGGATGACATGCTTGACTGGGCGAGCAGAGATTACATCAGACATCAAGTTCCGTGCCCTCAACGAGACGCAGCAGCAGAAGGCCAAGCAGCTCTACCATCTGCTGGTCAACGCGGTGCGTGGCAAGGCGCTGACGCTGGTGAGAGGCTCAGAGAAGCACAACGGAGTAGTGCGGCACACGGCGTTGTTGATGGGAGTTCTGCAACCAGGATGGGGCCCCAGACGCGCTGGCCAGGAGTTCGCCGACGACTTGATGGAGTGTGGGACTCGCATCGGAGAGTATGGGATGGAGACGGCTGAGAGGGTCAGCGACCAGATGGAGATTGCAGCGCTGGCAAGTCATGCGCCAGAGTCGATCCGAGCGATGGTGAGATTGGCGACAGGAGCAGCCAACGGCCAATGCAGAGGAGTGCAGAAGAGCATCAAGGAGTACCTGCAGCTTGGGGGATCCTTCGATCGCGACGTCCGTGGAGTTGGATCCGAGCAAGGATTTGGGCATATCCCCATGGAGGTGGGCGCGCCCTGGAACGGGGGAGGCAAGGGCAAGGGCGGATGCAATAACAGTCGTTTCGTATGCGGACGACCTGGACATCGAGCGAGAGATTGAAGGCTGGCAAAAGGGAAATGAAAAGGCAAGGGCCAGAAAAGGTCGAGGTCGAGGTCATGGGCCGTCAGGGCCCGCGACCACGTTCGAGGGCGAGTGCAGGCGCTGTCGCAAGAGAGGTCACGCATGGGCAGAGTGCAAGTCTCGTCTTCGAGGGGGCCCACCAGCGAAGAAGGTGGATGAGGTTGCCGACCCAGCCAGGGCGGTCGTCGAAGAGGTCCATGCCGAGAGCGACTCAGACGACGGGTACGGCTACCGCGAGCACGAGTCCGACCGCTACGGCGAGTGCGATGACACGGAGGGGCAGCACGAGAACGCGGATTATTACAGCGGGAGCGCAGAGGACCAGGATAAGGAACAGTACGATGTCGACGCGATCGTGGACGACAGCCCCGACAGGCTGAGCTACTTCGAGCGCGCGGGTGACGATGGCCAAGGCGAGGGGCAGGGGGCTTGGGTATTCCACGTATGGCAGGAAACGTGCGACCAAGGAGGTAAGGGGTGTCTCCCGTTGGGCAGCGCATGCGAGGGGCACGCCTGCCGCTGGGACTTCAAGGAAGATGGAGTTGACGTGGGACCTGGAGGTGTACGGCTTCGGGCTGCGAGCGGCGGGCGCATTGCATCGGGGAGAAAGGTTACGGTGGAGTATGCGATCCTTGGCGGCAGCGGCGAGACGATCATCGACGCGATGGCCCCGTTCGTGCAGAGCGACGTGAAGAGACCGTTACTCAGCGTGGGCAAGCTGGTTTCACATGGTATTGACGGGGTGTCTAGGGCAGCCCGTGGATCGAGGTCGACGCCGATTGCGGCGCGAGAGAGTTCCAGTCTACATCAAAGGAAAAACGTTCGGATTGAGGATCAAGGGGGACATTTCCGTTGACGGGCCGACTGCGATGATAGCGCCAGTTGGCGAGGGGATGTAGCCGTTGCCAGACGAGCCAAACCGATAGGCGCCAGGTGAAGCCTCAAGTTCAGCAGGACCTGCGGCAGTGACAGCAGTGCCTCCAGTGGCAGTCGCAGGAGCACCAGAAGCGCCAGATCCAGGAGCATCAGGGAATGCGCGACTCGACCAATAAGCCCGACTGCTTGCACAAGAATGGCTTGGAGTTCGACAGCGTCGAGCATCTATCGGGCGTGGCCCCCCCCCCCATCGCGACGGAGGCGAAGCGGGCTTGCCGAATGTGTGCTGCGACTGAAGGTGGGATTTCGGGGAGCGGCCGCGCTCGAGCGCCAACCCCGAAGACCGCCGACACCTCGCCCTCTCCTTGGTTCTGCCGCCTTCGGGGTCGGGGATATTGGGCCGTCATTCGGGCTGCGCGCGTTGCTGTCTGGCTCCAGGGGCAAAGACCTGGTCGCGCTTCAGAAGTGGCGTGCTGATGGGGGGTCGTCCGACCTGCGTGACGTCGATTCTGTTATTGCTCTCTGGCGCTAGCCCGCGGCCAGTTTCTTGTAGGCTTTGGTTCCATAGACTCTTTGAAAAGACACCGCCGCTTTATTTTTTTGACGCTTCGCGTATCTCCACCTGCTCCCCACCCGCCGGGATGTCTGCGCCGGTCTTTGGCGTCTAATGTGGGTCATTTTGTCCCTTGCCTGTGCATGCGCCACTGCGGCCAATTATCTTCGTTCCGCGTCCCGAACGTTGCCCCGCTTCTTGACCTTCGCCTAGGAGCCGCCGACCAAAAAAGTATCTCCACCTGGGCGTTTCGTGTATCCATACACGGTAGACGTTTCGTCCCTCTTCGTCGTCCTCTACGTGCTCCCTGGGCGCTTCATGTGCTTCTTGCTCGACATGTTTGCGGCTGTGCTCACGTCCTCTTCGCCGTCGGCTCGCTCTTTGGCAGCTGACCGCCGGCTGGATGGTTATGCTGTGCTCTTCCTCGCGCTGCCGCGTTCGCTGCTTTTGACTTCGCTACGGGTGCGGCCCGTTCTAGCACGCTCGGCGTTCGATTTGTCTCGCGCGTCCGCGGACCAGAAAATCCCCACCAGCCCATCCAGAAACATATCGCCAGACGAAGTGCCTTGATCAGGGAAGTGTAGAAGCATGCAGTACAACGACCGCTTTGGAAGTGTTTTCTGGGAGGCACCTTGGAGCCGCCTTGGGTCTTCCTTGGGGTCCTCGCGGAGCCACTTCGGGCATTCTTGGGCCCTCTTGGGGCTCTTTTTTTGGGGCTCCGTTGGAGTGTCGAAAGGCCTTTTCGGGGCTTTCTCGGGGGGCCTCTAGGGGCCGTCTTGGGCCCCATGGCGCGAAAAGAAGGGGATATGGGGGTCAATTCAGCCCCCCCCCCTTCATCGGAGGCTCAAAGATGATGTTTTGAGGCCCTCTTGGGGCCTTCTTGGGGCCCTGTTGGGGCCCTTTCGGGGCTCGCTAGGGCCGTGTTGGGGCCATCTCGAGGCCTCGAGAGCCCGCCACAAGCGAAACAGCGAGAAGGCGAGCACACATGGATTTTCCGTGTTTTTTCAAGGATTTTGGCCTCTTGTGGGGTCTTTTGAAAGCGCGCAGGACACCTGCAACCGTCTTTGGGCCGTCTTCCGGCCTCTTGGGTGTGTGTAGGAGGCTATCTTGAGCCGTCTTGGTGTATCTTGAGCCATTTTGGAGGCCATTTTCGGCTTTGCTTTCTGAGGCCTTTTTTGGGCCATGTTGGGCCATCATGGGCGCTCTAACTACCCGCCCCCCCCCTTCCCAAGGTCAAGGGAGGGGGGGGGTCAAACTACCCACCCGCCCACAAGCCGTCTTGGTCACTCCCACCCGTCCTCCCAACACATCAGTAGCACCCGGATCTCGCCGCAGGTGCCACGGGTTTGGAAGTCTCTTGTTACCGACGTGGCGCTTTCTTGGCCAATTTTGGAGCCATTGGGAGGTGTCGAAAGCGCATCGGAAACGATAAGAAGGCAGCAACAACTGATGTGTCAGTCGGTCGACCATCTGCGTCCAGAAGGCTGGTAGGATCAGCTGGCATCTCAGCCGTCCTCTGCAATTCCACACAATGGTCGCGGGGCGGCCTCGTATGCTCCAAAAGTGGAGGCAGAGTGTTTTTTTTTTTGTTGACAGGGAAGGTGGAGGATGGTGGGCTTCATGGGGTTATCATGGTTCCGGGTTGGCTGCTGGCAAGGTGGGGGAGGGGTGTATATGAATAGGGGACAATGAAAACTCCCCCCCGGAGCAGGGGAAGGAGGGATGGTAGCAGAGATGACAAAACATGTTAAACTCCTACGCCCATAGCGCTGGTGGGACTTTTTTAGGCATGCTGGCATACCCAACACGACGATATTCCAAACGACCATACCCGACGACCACTCCACATTCGTTTAGGCACGCTCAAAAGCATTGGTGTGTGTTGCCAGCGTGCACTTCTAACGCACGCCCAGCAACTCGACACGCCCGCCTTCCGTAATTACGCAAGTTTTTTTTTTTTTTTTTTTTTTTTTTTTTTTTTTTTTTTTTTTTTTTTTTTTTTTTTTTTTTTTTTTTTTTTTTTTTTTGTTTTTTTTTTTTTTGTTTTTTTTTTTTTTTGTTTTTTTTTGTTTTTGTTTTGTTTGTTGTTTTTGCCACGCAGAGTCTTAAAATCATCCAAATGAGCCTACTTGTTGGCGCGGCAGAGAGGAGCGAGGAGGGATTGTTGGATTCAGTCGGCTTCGCTCAAGCATGCTTATACTGTGTGTGCGTCGCCCCCGAAGGGGCGACGCGCTATTCCGCGACGGCGACGACGATCACGATCCCTCGCTGTCTGGATTCCGTGGCGCGATCCCGCGGATACGCGGTCGCACGGATGCTTTCCGCGCAGGGCGTCTGCGGACAGAAAACCCCATCCGCGGGGTCGCGGCCCAGGCGCTTGGCCCGCGAGGCCCGCGAGTCGACGGCGGCGGCAGATGCGGCGGCGACGACGACAGCCGCGGCCGCTGCCATCAACACATCGCAGAAAGCAACATGATGGAGGTCTCCGGGGGTCCCCCGTGCTTCGGGACTCCTCAAGGACAGAAAGGAACGGTCGAGCCTGGATCCTGGCGCATCGAACCTCCTTGGCCGAGGGCGGCGAGTCTGGGCGGAGTCGGCTCGGCGTCTGGGGTTCACCGCCCACCAAACCACCCCAACCTAACCCGAAGGCCCCGATTTGCCCTCCATCTCCAGTGCGGGGGGGTCGGGGAACATTGACATTATTCTGGCGAAGGATATGCAGTTGTGACTACCGTAATTGTGAATATCTTCTTCGGTGGCGATTCCCATGGGGTCACGAACCGTGCGAGGGGTGTGCCGACATGTGTGGCGGGGTACACAACACGAACGGAAATGATAGGCTTGAACACGGGTGGCTGAGGGGGGGTGAGACTGATCGCGAGCGCGTCTGACTGTGATTGAGTATTCGTGCGAGTAACTCTATGTGCATGAATGCGAGCATGGATACGCCCAGTGTAAATGTATGTGTCTGTGACTACGGGGCGTGGCGGGGGCCTAACGGGCCACGAAGCGTGTGAGGGGCGTACTGGGTGTGGCGGACGCATGCGGCCCCCCCCACTGGGGCCGCAGGTGGAACGCCCTATGGGGCCACTAAACGTTGTACTGAGTGTGGCGGGCGCATGCGGACAACCCCAGTGGTGCCTTCGGTGGAGCTTCCTGTAAGGCCACGGAACGCTGTGCTGGGCGTGGCGGACGCATGTGGCCACCCCCACTGGGGCCTTGGGTGGAGCTCCCTATGGGGCCACGAAGCGCTGTGCTGGGTGTGCGGACGCATGTGGTCACCCCCACTGGGGCCTTGCGTGGAGCTCCCTATGGGGCCACGAAGCGCTGTGCTGGGTGTGGCGGACGCATGTGGCCACCCCCACTAGGCTTTCGGTGGAACTCCCCATGAGGCCACGAAGCAATGTACTGGGTGTGGCGAACGCATGTGGCCACCCCACTGGGGCCTCAGGTGGAGCTCCCTATCAGGCGACGAAGCGCTGTACTGGGTGTGCCGACATGGGTGTGGCGGACGCATCTGGCCACCCCCACTGGGGCCTTAGTTGGAGCTCCTTGTGGGGCCACGGAACGCTGTACTGGGTGTGGCGGACGCATGTGGCCACCCCCACTGGGGCCTTGGGTGGCGCTCCCTATGGGGCCACGACGCGCTGTACTGGGTGTGGCGGACGCATGTGGCCACCCCCACTGGGGCCTCAGGTGCAGCTCCCTATGGGGCCACGAAGCGCTGTACTGGGTGTGGCGGACGCATGTGGACACCCCCGCTGGGGCCTTGAGTCGGGCTCCCTAGGGGGCCACGAAGCGCTGCACTGGGTGTGGCGGACGCATGTGGCCACCCCCACTGGGGCCTTGGGTGGAGCTCCCTATGGGGCCACGAAGCGCTGTGCTGGGTGTGGCGGATGCATGTGGCCACCCCCACTGGGGCCTTGGGTGGAGCTTCCCCGTATGGGCCACGAAGCGCTGTGCTGGGTGTGGCGGACGCATGTGGCCACCCCCACTGGGGCCTTGGGTGGAGCTCCCCATGGGGCCACGAAGCGCTGTACTGGGTGTGGCGGACGCATGTGCCCCCCCCCTCTGGGGCCTTAGTTGAAGCTCCATATGGGGCCACGAAGCGCTGTACTGGGTGTGGCGGACGCATGCATGTGGCCACTCCCACTGGGGCCTTGGGTGGAGCTCCCCATGGGGTCACGAAGCGCTGTACTGGGTGTGGCGGACGCATGTGTCCACCCCCACTGGGTCTTTAGGTGGAGCTCCCTATGGGGCCACGAAAGGCTGTACTGGGTGTGGCGAACGCATGTGGCCACTATGGGGCCACGAAACGTGTGAGGGGTGTGCCGAAATGAGTGTGGGGGACGCATGCGGGCGGTGGCACTGGGGCCTTCGGTGGAGCTACATATGGGGCCACGAAGCGTGGGAGGGGTGTGCCGACATGGGTGTGGCGACGGCGATGATGATGACGATGGTGGTGATGAGGGCGGTGATGATGACAGCGAGGATGATGATTACGATGGTGACGGTGATGATGACGATAACGATGATGAGGATGATGATGATGATGATGATGATGATGATGATGATGATGATGATGCTGATGATGATGATGATGATGATGATGATGATTATGATGATGATGTTGTTGTTGTTGTTGTTGTTGTTGTTGTTGTTGTTGTTGTTGTTGTTGTTGTTGTTGTTGTTGTTGTTGTTGTTGTTGTTGTTGTTGTTGTTGTTGTTGTTGTTGTTGTTGTTTTTGTTGTTGTTGTTGTTGTTGTTGTTTTTGTTGTTGTTGATGCTGAGATGATGATGATGATGATGATGATGATGATGATGATGATGATGATGATGATGATGTGATGATGATGATGGTTGTGGTGGTGTGGTGGTGGTGATGATGATGATGACGATGATGATGATGATGATGATGATGCTGATGATTATGATGATGATGATGATGCTGATGATGATGATGCTGATGATGAGAGGTGGAGGGAGTGGGCAGCGGGAGGAAGGAGACGCGGGGCGATGTCTATTCACAACGAGGACCCAACACCACAGGCTGGTTGGGAAAATCATTTGAAGCCCGTACCCCCCCAACCTGGTCTGGTAGGTAGTCAGGGGGGTCGCTGCTGCTGCCACCTCTGGTGCCACGGCGGTGTGCAGTTCGGCGCGCATGCCGCTTGCCGTTCGTGCCGCCTCTCGGCCTCCACGGCCTCGCCCCGCTGAATTCGTGCGGAAACTCTGGTAACAATGCCCAGCACACGTTATCCAAAACTGGCAACGGCCGCTGTCGGGGAGGCGAGTTTGTGCCTCAAAGGGGCAGCGCCCGCGGCGACGCAGACAGCGAATCCGTTCCAGATTGGGCAGGAACTGCCATTGTTGGTCTCCGTCCCCATCCTTTTAGTTTCCATCCTGGCCGTGCGGATCGACGGCGTCGTCGCCCCTCAGCTTTCTGGCCGCGCGCAGCCCTCGGCTATGGGACCACATGCGAACCCTACCCCTACCCCCCACGATTTCTGAGGGGGGGGGGTCATTTCATCCGGGAGCCCCCGAACGAAGTGAACCCCACCCTCCCCCTCAGAAATCCGTGGCGGGTAGGGGTAGGGTTCGCATGTGGCCCCCTGCCCCAGCTTGCTGGCCGCGCGCTGCCCTCGGCCCGGCCGCGCAGGTGACGTGCCCAGGGGACCACGTGACCTACGAGGCGCCCGGGGAACGCGCCGGGCGCGCGGGGCCCCGGGGCTCGGGCCCTGGCCGTCGGGGTGGCCCCGGCTTCTCCCGGGAGGCCCCGGGCGGCCTCCGGTCGGCGCGAACGAGATGGGTACGGAGAGAAGGGTAGAATGCCCAGGAGCAGTTCCTGTTCATTTTGCACAGGGCTCGCTGTCGGTGTCGCCTCGGCCTGTGTACGTTTGAGACAGGAGGCCCTTCTGCCCGACCGCGGCCGCTGTTGGTTTGGGACAACGTCTGTTGTTGGGCATTGTGCCCCTTTCTTCCGTACCCGTTTCGGGCGTCCAAAGCCGGGACACGCCTCGCGAGGCCTGGGGGGCCCCCGGAGCTTGGAGCCGGCTGGGGGTCCGAGGCAGCCCGGCCTCGGGCTCTGGCCAGCAGGAGGAGGGGCAGGTTCGGGGCGCTGGGTCGGGGGGGGGCTTCTTGCGATTTTCGGCCTCCGGGGGCCGAGTTCGGGCCCTGGGATTGTCAAAAATGGATCCGTGTGAACAAGTGCACCAGATGGGCCCGAGGAGGGGTCTGGGGACCGACTTTGAGTGGATTTGGCCTCATCCCCCTCTTCTGTCTGATTATCTGGGGTCCCCAGCAGTTCTCACCGAGCGCGTTCCACTGCTTGCAAAGTGCCTACTTACAAGCGCCCGAGCAAAAAACGAATGTTTGTATCGATGTAATGGATCGTAGAGTCCCCGCTGCGGATCCAGGCCATTTGCGAGAAGTTACCTTGCGATTCGTGGAACGAGCTTGTCTTAGTTCAGACCTTGGCCGCCTCCAAGTCCAGACTGCCTCCAGGGCACCCCTCGCCTGGTCTGGAGGGCCCCAGGATGTCCAGGGTGGCACGAGGAGCTGGGGGCCCCTTTGGGCCCAGAGGCACCTCTGGCAATCCCCGATCGGTGAGGCACGCCCGCGCGCGCCCGGGCGCCGCGCAGGGGGTCGGCGGCGTTCTTTTTGTTTGCCTGTTGTTGTGGGCGTGCTGGCCGTGCTGTCGCCCGCAGCCTTCCCCTCCGGCTCCCCTACTCGCTCTCCTCCCTCCTCGCTCTCAGCTCCCCCCCGTTCCCAGAGATTACGCGCAAGGCAAAAAAAAAGACACGCAAGGCAAAAAAAAACACCACAGGCAAAAACAAAACGTTTTTGCCTGTGGAGCGTCGCCGACGCGGAGGGGAGCAGGGGAGCAGGGGAGCACCCCCCCCCCCGCCTCGCGCGCGCTCTCCGGCAGGGTCCGGGGGCCCGACGCGCAAGGCAAAAAAAAAACGCCACAGGCAAAAAAACAGGTCACGATTCCTTCTTTGGGCCCCAGGAACGCCACAGGCAAAAACTCAGGTCACGATTCCTTCTTTGGGCTCCAGGAGCGCCACCGACGCGGAGGGGAGCAGGGGAGCAGGGGAGCACCTCCCCGCCCCGCGCGCGCTCTCCGGCAGGGTCCGAGGGCCAGACGCGCAAGGCAAAAAAAAGGCGCCACAGGCAAAAAAACAGGTCACGATTCCTTCTTTGGGCCCCAGGAGCGCCACAGGCAAAAACCCAGGTCACGATTCCTTCTTTGGGCCCCAGGAGCGCCACCGACGCGGAGGGGAGCAGGGGAGCAGGGGAGCACCTCCCCCGCCCCGCGCGCGCTCTCCGGCAGGGCCCGGGGGCCCGACGCGCAAGGCAAAAAAAAACGCCACAGGCAAAAACCCAGGTCACGATTCTTTCTTTGGGCCCCAGGAGCGCCACAGGCAAAAACCCAGGTCACGATTCCTCCTTTGGGCCCCAGGAGCGCCACCGACGCGGAGGGGGGCAGGGGAACAGGGGAGCACCCCCCCGCTCCGCGCGCGCTCTCCGGGCTGAGGAGGAAGAGGAGGAGGAGGAGGAGGAGGAGGAGGAGGAGGAGGAGGAGGAGGAGGAGGAGGAGGAGGAGGAGGAGGAGGAGGAGGAGGAGAAGAAGAAGGAAGAGGAGGAGGAGGCTGAGAAGGAGGAGGAGGAGGAGGAGGAGGAGGAGGAGGCGGAGGCGGAGGTGGAGGTGGAGGAGGAACAGGAGGAGGCGGAGGAGGAGAGGAAGAGGAGGAGTGGTGGAGAGGGGAAAGAGGTGGATGAGGCGGAGGCGGAGGAGGAGGCAGGAGACGAAGGGAGGAAAGGAGGAGGAGGAGTATGGGGAGGAAGAGGAGCGGAGGGAGGAGTAGGAGGAGATAGGAGGAGGAGGAGGAAGGAGAGGAGGAGGAAGAGGATTGTATGACAACAGGAGAGAAAGGAAGAAAAAAGGAGGAGAGGAAACGAGGAAGGAGGAGGAGGAGGGAGGAGGAGGAGGAGGAGGGGAGGAAGAAGAGGAGGAGGAGGAAGGAGGGAGGGGAATAGGAGAGAGAGGAGGAGGAGGAGGAGGAGGAGGAGGAGGAGGAGGGGGAGAGGGGGAGGAGGAGGGGAGGAGGTTGATGGGGAGAGGAGGAGGCAGGAGGAGAGGGAAACACGAGAGAGGAGGGAGGAGGGGAGGAGGAAGAGGAGAAGAAGGAGGAGGGACGCAGGAAGGAGCATGGCTGAGAGAGGAGGAGGAGGAGGAAAGAGAGAGGAGTGTCCTAGATGTCCCGGAGATAACGAGGGGAGAGAGGGGAGGATAACGAGGAGGAGGAGGAGGAGGAGAAGGAGGAGGAGGAGGAGGAGGAGGAGGAGGGTGAGGAGGAGGCGAGGGAGGAGGAGGAGAAGGAGGAGGAGGAGGAGGAGGAGGAAGAGGAGGAGGAGGAGAAGGATGAGGAGGAGGAGGAGAAGGAGGAGGAGGAAGAGGAGGAGGAGGAGGAGGCGGAGTGGAAGGAGGAGGAGGGTCAGGAGGAGGAGGAGGAGCAGCAGCAGGAGAAGGAGGAGGGGGAGGAGGACAAGCTAGGTGCGCGTCTTATCTGACGTTCTACCCCTCCCTCCCATCCCTTGCCATGACGTAGATCTTCTTTCTATTGGCACAATGAGATGGCGAGCAGGGCAATGATTCCGAGAGGGGTCGGGATGCGCGGCAGAGCGTGGTTTGTCGGACCTCGGCGACGACGGCGACGGCGACGACGACGACGACGACGGCGGGGGGGGGGAGGGGGGGGGGG
>CAUYUJ010004753.1:37500-40000 GCA_963575745.1 Prorocentrum cordatum | reverse complement strand
CGTGTGGTCCTGCGCTGTCCGTTAGGGTTCTCATGTGTTCACGCTGTATACGCATTACGACTTTAGTGTCACCGCCCGCCCGACCGACACGCCCGTTAGGGTCCGCCGCCCGACCGCCCGAAGGGTCGCCCGTCCCGTCCCGCAGGTAGGGTTCTCATGTGTCACGCTGTATGCGCATCCGACTTTAGTGTCCCGCCCGCCCGACCCGACCCGCCCGTTACGGTCCGCCCGCCCGATAGGGTCCGCCCGTCCCGCCCGTCCCGCCCCGCCCGTTAGGGTTCTCATGTGTTTTGCTGTATGCGCATCAGCCTTTAGTGTCCCGCCCGCCCGACCCGACCCGCCCGTTAGGGTCCGCCCGCCCGACCCGCCCGATAGGGTCCGCACGTCCCGTTCCGGCCGTTAGGGTTCTCATGTGTCACGCTGTATACGCATCCGACTTTAGTGTCCCGCCCGCCCGACCCGACCCGCCCGTTAGGGTCCGCCCGCCCGACCCGCCCGATTGGGTCCGCCGTCCCGTCCCGCCCGTAGGGTTCACATGTGTCTTGCTGATGCGCATCAGACTTGTAGTGTCGCCCACCAGACCCGACCCGCACGTTAGGGTCGCCCGCACCGACCCGCCCGATAGGGTCCGCCCGTCCCGCCCGTTCCCGCCCCCGCCCGTTATACATCTTCAGTGTCTGCTGTATGTCTACCACTCCTCCCCTCTGTCCCGCCCAACCCGACCCCCGACCCGCCCGTTAGGCGTCCGCCCGCCCGACCGCCCGATAGGGTTTACCTCCCCCCCCCCCGGCCCCCGTTTCGTTCGGCCGTTAGGCGTTCTCATTGTCACGCTGATACGCATCCGACTTTAGTGTCCCGCCCGCCCGACCCGACCCGCCCGTTAGGGTCCGCCCGCCCGACCCGCCCGATAGGGTCCGCCCGTCCCGTCCCGCCCGTTAGGGTTCTCATGTGTCACGCTGTATGCGCATCAGACTTTAGTGTCCCGCCCGCCCGACCCGACCCGCCCGTTAGGGTCCGCCCGCCCGACCAGCCCGATAGGGTCCGCCCGTCCCGCCCGGGCCGTTAGGGTTCTCATGCGTCATGCCGTATATGTATCAGACTTTAGTGTCCCGCCCGCCTGTCCCGAGCCGCCCGTTAGGGTCCGCCCGCCCGACCCGCCTGCTAGGGTCTGCCCCGTCCCGCCCCGCCCGTGAGAGTTCTCGTCCTCCTCTTCGTCCTCGTTCTGTGCCTCCTTCTCCTCTGCCTCCTCCTCCTGCGTCCCCCCTCTTGCTCCTCCTCCTTCTCTTCCTTCTCGTCCTCTTTGTCGTCGTCCCTCTCCTAATACACCGCCTCATCTTTAGTACTTCGCATCGGCCTCCAGCGTTCAGGCCCCTGCGTTCCTCCTCCTCAGCTCCTCCTCCTCCTCCTCCTCCTCCTCCTCCTCCCCCCTCCCGTCATCGTCAGCACTTTCACCGCATGCCCGACCATACCTCCTCACACCGCTCACACGGGTCGTGGCCCCATATGCAGCTCCACCGAAGGCTCCAGTGGCTGCGTCCGCATGGCACCTCCGTCCGCCCGGCCCGAGCGCGCAGGCGAAAGTAAAACGCCACAGGCCAAAAACCCAGGTCACGATTCCTTCTTTGGGCCCCAGAACGCCACAGGCAAAAACCCAGGTCACGATTCCTTCTTTGGGCTTCAGGAGCGCCACTGACGCGGAGGAGAGCAGGGGAGCACTTCCTCTACACGCGCGCGCTCTCGGCAAGACCCGGAGGCCCGACGCGCAAGGCAAAAAAAAAGCGCCACAGGCAAAAACCCAGGTCGCGATTCCTTCTTTGGGCCCCAGGAGCGCCACAGGCAAAAACCCTGGTCGCGATTCCTTTTGTGAGCCAGGCCGAGGGAAGCGGAGGAGCACCCCCCCGCCCGGCGCGCGCGCCCCGGCCAGTGCCCCGGGGACCCGACGCGCAAGGCAAAAAAAAAGCGCCACAGGCAAAAAACATCTTTTTTACCTGTAAAGCTTTTTTTTTGCCTTGCGCGTTGCAGCCGCCCCGTTCCTGTCCCCTCCCTCTCGCCTCGCTCCTCCCTCCCTGCCCTTGCCTCGCTGACTCTCTTTTGTTTTCTTCGCTCATTCGAGGAAGGCGCGACACCTTTGCGGACGTTCGATGACGACTTTGTCCTCTCTGTCTCTCCTTCTCTCCCCGTCTCCCCGCTGTGGCGCCTTTCGGCCCTCGGGCGGTGTCTGCCTCGGCATCCCTCCTGCGCCGCCCCCCGCTTCCCCCCCCCCCTCCTCTCAGATCCTTCTCGGGTCCGACCTCGGGCGACAGGAGGAGGAGGAGGAGGCGGAGGAGGAGGATGATGATGTTGATGCAGCTGATGCTGATGATGATGATGGTGATGATGGTGATGCTGATGATGATGATGATGATGATGATGATGATGATGAGGAGGAGGAGGAGGAGGAGGAGGAGGAGGAGGAGGAGGAGGAAGAGGAGGCGGAAGAGGAGGAGGAGGAGGAGGACGA
>CAUYUJ010004753.1:12500-27500 GCA_963575745.1 Prorocentrum cordatum | reverse complement strand
GGAACAGTGGTGGGAACAGTGGGACAGTGGTGGGGACAGTGGGGAAATGGGGAGAGTGGGACCGCGGTGGTACAATGGTGGGGACAGTGGGGACAGTGAGACACTGGTGGGGGCACTGGTGGGGACAGCGGGGAAAATAGTGGGAACAGAGGGGTTAGTGGGACAGTGGTGGGGACTGTGGGACAGTGGTGGGAACGGTGGTGGTGGGGACAGTGGTGTGGGGACAGTGGGACAGTGGTGGGGACAGTGTGACAGTAGGGACAGTGGTGGGGACAGTGGTGGTGGGGACAGTGGTGAGGGCGGTGGCGAGGACGGTGGTGGGACAATGGGACAGTGGGGACAGTGGGGACAGTGGTGGGGACAGTGGGGACAGTGGTGGGGACAGTGGGACAGCTCAGTGGGACAGCGGCGGGGACAGTGGGACAGTGGGGACAGTGGGGGGAGTGGGACCGTGGTGGGGACAGTGGTGGGGACAGAGGGGACAATGCGACGGTGGTGGGGTCACTGGTTGGGGACAGTGGGGACGTTGGTGGGAACAGTGGGGACAGTGGTGGTGGGGACAGTGGTGCTGGGCACAGCGGTGGGGGACGTGGTGCGGACGGTGGTGGGGACCCGAGATCGTTTGCTGGCGGTGAGTGGGGGGGGGTTCGAACCGGTAGTGACCCCCCCCAGTTTTCTGACGGGGGGGGGTTCGAACTGGTGGTGACCCCCCACGGTTTTCTGGAGGGGGTGGGGTTCGAACCGGTAGTGACCTCCCCCCCGGTTTTCTGGAGGATGGGGGGGGGGAGAGGTTAGGGGGGGTGTTGGGGGGAGAAAGGGGGGGTTCCAGCAGGGGTAGGGGGGGAAGGGGGATTCGAAGGGGGGGACCTCAGGTTTCGGAGGAAGAGAGGGGCAATTTTCCACAGTAAAGCGGCGGTGGATCACGCTCTCTCGGGTATTAGGATCAGGGCTCCAGGGTTACACGGGGGGAATGAGGAGGTTCAGCTTCGGCCCGAAAGGGGGGGGCGGAGGGGGGGTGCTCAAACCTCTGGCCCGAAAGGGGGGGAGTGGTGCTCGCCCCCTCCCCCTTTTGGAACGGTGGGGCTTCCTCGACGACCTGTCGGGAAGGGTGTCTCTGGTCGTGCTGCACGCTGCCTTTGGGCAGCGCGCAGCACAAGCAGATAGCATCAGGGGCAGCTTCATGAAGCTCTGTCCGCCACGCGAGACGGAACGAGGGGGGGGTCCCCCGCCCCCTCCCCCTGGGGCACCCAGCGGCGACCCGTCGTGCCGCGGTGCCCCCCTTCTCGGCGGCCAGCCTGGGGGGGGGGCGGGGAAAGCGAGGATGGGGGCGGGCCCTCTCGGGAGGCTCGGAAGCCCCCCAGCCTTCTGAGCAGAGCGCTGAGCCTCTCCCGAAGGCGCAGGAGGCTTCTCAGAAGGCCAGAGGGCTTCTTGGGAAGTACCGCCGCTTTCTGAGGCCTCCCCCTGCTCTTTTTCCCCCTCCCTCGCTCGCCGCCGCTCTTCGCAGCGGGGTGCTGCCATCGCAGGGGGGAGAGAGAGAGAGAGAAAAGAGATATATATATATATATGTATATATATAGAGAGAGAGAGAGAGAGAGAGAGAGAGAGAGAGAGAGAGAGAAGAGAGAGAGAGAGAGAGAGAGAGAGAGAGAAAGAGAGAAGAGAGAGAGAAGAGAGAGAGAGAGAGAGAGAGAGAGAGAAGAGAGAGAGAGAGAGAGAGAGAGAGAGAGTGAGAGGGAGAGGGAGAGGGAGAGGAGAGGGAGAGGGGGAGAGAGAGAGAGAGAGAGAGAGAGCGAGAGGGGCCTGGAGGAGTGGGGGAGCTGGGTGTCCGATCCTGGACGTCTTGTGGAGCGCAGCTGCCACATGCTTTCGCGCTGGAAGACGGCGCAGACCGCCAGAAGACCGCCGAGGACGGCCCAGGAGCCCATGGGCAACGAGAGGGGCCCGTGGTCGGGCATGCAGGGGGAAGGCGACAGGCGGGCGGTGACCGCCGAACACGGCCCAGGAGCCCATGGGCAACGAGAGGCCCATGGCCGAGCACGCAAGGGGGATGAGGAGGAGAAGGAGGATGAGGAGGAGGAGGAGGAGGAGGATGAGGAGGAGGAGGAGGAGGAGGAGGAGGAAGAGGAGGAGGAGGAGGAGGCTGAGGAGGAGGAGGCTGAGGAGGAAAAGGCTGAGGAGGAAGATGAAGGAGATGAGGAGGATGAGGATGAGGATGAGGATGATGATGATGACGATGATGATACTGATCATGATAATGATGCTGCTGCTGATGATGATGCTGATGATGAGGATGAGGATGCGGATGCGGATGAAGATGAGGATGAGGATGAGGATGATGGTGATGATGATGGTGGTGATGATGATGATGATGATGATGATGATGATGATGATAATGAGGATGATGATGATGATGCTGATACATTGATGGTGATGATGATGATGATGCTGATGATGAAGCTGATGCTGCTGCTGCTGATGATGATGATGATGCTGATGATGATGATGATGATGATGATGATGATGATGATGATGATGAGGAGGAGGAGGAGGAGGAGGAGGAGGAGGAGGAGGAGGAGGAGGAGGAGGCTGAGAAGGAGGGGGAGGAGGCTGAGAAGGGAGGGGAGGAGGAGGGAGGAGGAGGAGGAGGAGGAGGAGGAGAGGAGGAGGAGGAGGAGGAGGAGGGGGCTGAGGAGGAAGTGGAAGAGGAGGAAGAGGAGGACGAGAAGGAAGAGGAGGAGGAGGAGGAAGAGGAGGAGGAGGAGGAGGAAGAGGAGGAGGAGGAGGAGGAGGAGGAGGAGGAGGAGGAGGAGGAGGAGGAGGACGCAGATGAATGCACGGCGCCGCAGAGTCTTCATGACGATTTTCTCGGCCTCCTCTTCCTTTACCGAGGGCGTTCCAATACTCGCAAAGTGCCTACTTGCAAACGCTCGAAAAACACAAGCCTGCTTTGATGTGATTCATCGTGGATCCCCCGCGGCGGATCCAGGCCATTTGCGAGTAGGTACTTTGCGAGCAGTGGAACACGCTCGTCTCTTCCTCCTCCCTCTCCCTCGTCTGTTCCGGTTGCCGAGGGCGCTCTGGAGCGGGCTCTGCCCTCTAGGATATCGAGGAATTGGCCGCTTTTTTTTCGGCGGCAGGTGGCGGAAGGCTGGCGGACGCAGAGCGAGGGCGCAGCCAGCTGAAGGCTTAAGTCGGGCCTGTTCCTCTACAGGAGGAATATTCAAAAACATGCCGACTATTTTTTGAGCATTTTTTGGGCACTTTTGAATTATTTTTGGGGTATTTTGAATTTTTCGCCCAAAATGCCCCTGTAGGGGGACAGGCCCGACCTAACTGAAGGCCCGCGGAAGCAAGCGTTCCCTCCCCCCCCCCCGGAGAGAAATGCACTTTTCTGGGGTGGTCCGGGACTCCGGAGTGGGCCGCTTCTTGTCCTCCACGGTGCGGGAGTATGCCGAATGCAGGAGCAATCTGGCCAATGTCAGGTCCGGAGTATCCTTGCAACGCGTCCAACCTGCCAACGCGTCCACCTGGACGCAAGACTTCTGTGTGTCTGGCAGGCCCGAAGTCTGGCGGCGTCGCCAGATCGTGACAGAAACACGGTGCGACGAGGGGGGGACCACCTCCGTATCTTTCTCCTGCTTGAGGGATTCGGGCGGAGTGGAGGCCGACATTGCTGGTCCAAGGAGCTGCCGCATCATTGTCGCCTTGGTCGGTGGTGCCATGGCATTTCTCATCCTCATTCTTGCCGCCATCGTCGGTGCTGTCATGATCGTCAGCATCATGGATGCCATCAAGCTCTTTGTGGCCTATGTACCTGGGCATGGCTTTGCGACGCACTCGGAATTCCTCCGCCCACATTGTCTGCGTGCTTGCATTGCTGACCCTGGTTTCCCAGTGAGTGCAACCATGTGTGCGTGCGGCCATGATGATGCGTCAGATTTTACACTTGTCACCGCGGCGCACCTGTTCAGCAGTCCGCATGGACTCGCTGGGGGTTCCCTTTGTGCGCGCATGCAAGTTCGCGCAGGTAGCGAGGACTCCGTACCACGGCACCGCTCCGCGTTGCCCAAGCGTGCAGAGAGTCATCGGCTGTCGGTAACAACCAAAAGCTGTAATCCTTTCCCTCCCCCTCGCCCTCCTCCACGCTTCTCGCATTCTCGCATTTCCCACTGTTGGCGTCGGGCCGCATCATAGCTCTGCATTGTTCTTAGATGCTACGGCCTCACGCGCCTCGCCCAAACGGGCACAGGCACGCGCGCTTGGTCGTATGAGCCTGCGCAAGCGCGTCGCTCGCTCGCTCGCTCGCTCGCTCCCTCTCCCCCTCTTCGAACACCCTCAGCTCGGTGCCGCCCCGACACTAGCACTGTGTGTGTGTGTGTGTGTGTGTGCGTCGCCCCCCCCCCAAAGGCCGACACGCGCGCCGAGAACTCTTATAGTATAAGCTTCGCGGCGGGGGCTCTCTGGCCATACCGCCTGGGAAACGATACACTACAACACGTCCGTGCTGTAGGTTTGGTTCGGACGTGCGCCTCCGAGGAGGACTCGGCGGCGATCGAGGAGGGGAAGTGGGCGGGAGAAAGCCTTCTCAGAAGGCTCGGACGAGGAGGAGGAGGAGGTGTCCAGATCAGTTTTCTGAGCCTTCCCCGAAGACGCCGAGCACTTCTCGGAGGGCCCGAGGGCCTGTGAGACGACGCCCCGCCGCCTCCCGAGGAGGCCTTCTCCTTCTCATTTTTCCCCCCGCCCTCGCTTGCCGCCGAACAGCACTGGTGTGGTCATCGTTTTCTAATTCATTGCTTTGCCGATCGGCGCGGGCCCTCGCACCCCCCCCTAGCTCCCTCCCCCCTGGAGTGGATCTTGGCTGTTTTTGGCGCCCGCTTCGGGCAGGCGGGGCCCCCCCCTCGTGGGAGGCGCACTCTGCTCCAGGCAGGCGCACTGATTCGGCAGAGGTCTGGAGCCAGGCCGCCCCCCTTCTCCCCCAACGTTCCGCCCAGTGTCGAAACGCCGAAGAAGAAAGCGCTCACGTGTCCCTCGGCGTCCCATCGGCGTGGCCGCTGGCAGGCACGACGGAGCAGTCGGCCTTGCATCGGCCGAGGCCACGGCCTCCGCGCCTGGCCCCGGAGGGGGGGGGCACGAGGGGCCCTCCCCCCCCGCCCCCCGGGGGGGGGGGGGGGGGGCACGCGCGCCTCCGGTGCTCGGCTAGTCTCGCCTTTTCAGGAGGGGGAGGGAGGCACAGGCACAAATGAGCGTCCCTGTCCGAGAAAGTCTGTGAGCACATGGGCAATGGGGGAGAAGGCGACAGTCGGACACACCTCAACAAACATGCAGGGAATCCTGGAACTTGTGCCTACTCATCTGTGCCTCCCTGGGCTCCTCTGTCTTCTCCCCCCAGGAGGCACGACGACATCAAGATCCAGGTCAGCGGCGAAAAGGCACCCCACGGGCAGAGGAGGGAGGAGGATGGAGAGGAGGGGGAGGAGAAGGAGGATGAGGAAGATCAGGAGGAGGCGGATGATGAGGAGGCGGAGGAGGAGGAGGATCAGGAGGAGGCGGAGGAGGAGGAGGAGGAGGAGGAGGGAGGAGGAGGGGAGGAGGAGGAGGAGGAGGAGGAGGAGGAGAGGAGAAGGAGAAGGAGGAGGCGGAGGAGCAGGAGGAGAGAGGAGAAGGAGGAAGAGGAAGAGGAGGGGAGGAAGAAGGGAGAGGAGGAGAGGAGGAGGAGGAGGAGGGGGCTGAGGAGGAGGAGGAGGAGGAGGAGGAGGAGGAGGAGGAGGAGGAGGAGGAGGAGGAGTGAGGAAGAGGAAGAGGAGGAGGAGGAGGAGGAGGAGGAGGAGGAGGAGGAGGAGGAGGAAGGAGGAGAGGAGGAGGAGGAGGAGGAGGAGGAGGAGGGAGGAGGAGGAGGAGGAGGAGGAGGAGGAGGAGAGAGAAGGAGAGGGAGAAGGAGAAGGAGGAGGAGTAAGAGGAGGAGGAGGAGGAGGAGGAGGAGGAGGAGGAGGAGGAGGAGGAGGAGGAGGAGGAGGAGGAGGAGGAGGAGGAGGAGGAGGAGGAGGAGGAGGAAGGCCACGGGCAGCGGAAGGGTACCCCACGGGCAGCTTCCCTCGTGGCGAGGGGGGCTGTTGTGCTGTGCGAGGCCGAGCCGCCCGCGGGGGCTTCCCTCCTGGGGCTATTGGAGGAGGTGCCTTGCGTGACGGTGCGCTCCCCTGGTGCCATTTCGGTTCCTTTGACTGGGCTCTTGGTCTGGGTACCCCAAGGATCAAAGCACAAGATGATTCAACGTCACCATTTCTGCCACGATCAGCTGGGGACTCGGGAGCTCCCAGAGTCGGCTTCTACGCCCTGACCTCCTGTAGCCTGGAGGAGGTGCGTTGCGAGCGTGGCCATACGCTCCCCAGTGCCATTCGTTTCACTGGGCTCAGGCAGGGTTTCGGCGGAAAGCCCAAGAGGGGGAGGTGAGGAGGGGCGGGCCTTCTCAGAAGGCTCGGAAGTCCTCTGGCCCCCCGAGAAGATTTCTGAGCCTTGCCCGAATACACAGGAGCCTTCGCGGAAGGCAATGGGGGCCTTTCCTTCTCACTTCCCTCCCAGGCGCGCCGCCGACTTCCGGTCCGTCTCACTGGGCTCGGGCAGGGTTGGAGTCGGCTGGGGGTCTGTGGTGGCCCTGCACGTGATCCGGCGAGCAGGAAGGGAGGGCGCGGTCCGAGGTCCTGGGCTTAAGTCGGGCCTGTCCCCTTACAGGGGGATTTTCGACGAAAAATTAAAGATACCCTAGTCAAAACATAGTCCAAAAACAGTCTGGGGACTATTTTTTGAATATTTTTTGACCTTGGGGTATTTTTTGGGTATTTTTTATTTTTCGTCGAAAATCCCCGTGTAGGGGGACAGGCCCGACATAATCCTGGGCTCGGGATACGTTTTTTGCCGTTTTCGGTCGGGGACGGTCACAAACGGATCTTGGGTGAAGAGCCGCACCAGGCCTTCCGGGACCGCTTCTGAGCGGAGCTGTCATCATCTCCATTTCTCGACCCCAGTCCCGCCCGGTTCCAGGCCAGGCCCCCAGTTCCGGAACATGTCCATCCAGGAGCGGACTTTTTCGAGGTCCACCCAGCTCAGATCCCCTGGCCGCCTCCAGGCGCAGCAGAACGCCACCCTGTGAGCTCCGCGTGCTCCCGGACCCCTGGAGAACCATCGGCCGAGGGTCCCGTATCGTGGCGGTCGCCTGGCCGTGCGCTCCAGTGCGTTCTCGGGCACCGGCCTTTTGGCGCCACCTGCCCGCATGGAGAGGAGGCGTTTTTGCGGGTGATTCGCCCACGCGTATCAGGCAGCCGTTAGTGAACGTTTCTTTATTCATTGTTTTGCCGATCGGCGCGGGCCCTCGCACCCCCTCCCTCCCCCCCTTCCTCCGTGGAGTAGATCTTGATTGTTCTTGGCGCCCGTTTCGAGCAGTGGGGTCTCCCCCACAGGACGCCCTGATGCAGACAGTCGCACTAAGCAGAGGTCCGGAGCCAGACCCTCCCCCTTCCCCCCCTTCCACCCAATGTCGAAACGCCGAACAAGAAAACGTTCACTTACTCTTGATCGAGCTTGGTATCGCCTCGCTACCCCTGTTCTGATAAGCCTCGCGGCTGGAATCTGCGGACGCACTGCGTCCCAGGCAGGTGAGGCTGGCACGGCAGGTTCGTGTGCCGTGCAGCGGGTGGCCTCCAGAGCCACGGAGCGGCGCAGGCACGGACACGCGCTGAAGATAGATGTTCGGAGTCCACCTGAAAGCGTCGGCAGGGTGTTTCAGTGTCCTGTTGTCACTGAACCGCATCCCATGCTGCATACAACTCTCTGGGCTCAAAACCTCCACTTGTGAGGATAGTTGTTTGGTTGAAGCTCGCGGGGTGACACAAATCAGAAGTGGCACGGCTCCCCCAAGGTGAACCACCATAATAGCAATGATCAGCGAGGATCCTCCCGCATACGGACAGATTCCTTGGATCCATCAATTTGTATATCAGGGACTTCAGAATGTCAGTTCTCTTGTTCTTGTCTCCTCAGCTGGAAGGTACTGGTTTTCAGGAAGACTGAGTGCAAGTGGCAGAGGCCTCGCGAGTGTTTCTTGTTGCCGATGGGGGTAAGGATTGATATCAAACAAGGGGTGCGTGTAGCGAGGAGAGGGAGTGAGAGAAGGACGTGGGATGAGGGAGGAGAGTGTCAGTGAAAGGAGGCTTCAGCAGATCTGCTCCCGACCAGAGGACGGCGCACCAAGGTAATTCTGATGCCTGTGCTTCGTTTCAAGCGTTGAGTGCGTGGCTGCGTAACGTCTGCAGGATCGCTTGTACTTGTGTGTTGCTGTGTGTGTATTCGTATGCACATCTGCCCATACACATGGAGGGGAGCAGCGTGCTTGTCCGATTCACTGGGCCAGACCTGCAAGGCGAGTTTCTCGTGGAAGGTTTCTTGTGGTCGAGCTCCCGCTAGAACGGGCCTTACCCAGGGGGGGGTAGGGGGAGGGGGCCGCTGGCGCCAAGTTCCGCGCAGGCCCCGTCTGGGAGTGCCCAGGAACAGCCAGAGACAGCTCAGAGGTCAGCACGAACCGTGACGTCACTTCGGGAGGGGGGGGGGGGCGGCTGGGGCCAGGAACGGCCGCCGTCGCGAACAACAAGGAAAACGCCCTCCAGACCGCGCGCCCCCTCCGCCACGGCCCCGCAGCCGGGCCGTGCCGCAGCGGACCCCGCCCTCTGCGGTCAACGCTGGTCCTCCTCCCTTGCGGGGTCCGCGCGCCCCGCCCCTCCCCGACATGCCGCAGCGGACCCCGCCCCCTGCAGCCAACTCTGGTCCTCCTTCCTTGCGGGGTCCGCGCGCCCCGCCCCGCCCCGACCGCCCACCTGTCGCGCACAGCGTGGCGCCGCGACCCCGCCTCGCCGCAGGTTACCCCGCTGCGTTTCCGTTGATGTTCGTTTTGGTAGCCTTCCCGAGGGCCTCCTGCCAGATCCGCTCGACTGGAGGCCGGCTCAAGCTTGACTCAAGTTCGTCTCTAGTTCGACTCTAGCTCGACTCAAGTTCGACTCTGGTTCGACTCTAATTCGACTCTAGCTCGACTCAAGTTCGATTCAAATTCAAGCCTAGTTCAACTCTAGTCGACAGATGTTCGACGCAGCATCGACGCATGAGTTTAGCGAGTGGCTCCAGGAGGGTCCCCAGAATGATCATCTAATTTCCCCCCAGCCAGCGTCACGTCCTCCACCAGACAGCCGCCGCGCGCCCCATCCGCCCCTCCCGCTGAACGGTAGGTTCGAGTCGCGTCGACCGGCGGCGACCCGGCCGCCAGCGTTCAACGTTGAACGACCTGACGTTTCAGAAACGGCCGATCATTCAAGGCTGAACGATCTCCGTGGTGTCAGAGACCAACGCCGAAGTCGGCACGACGTGAACCTGCCGTACTGTCTCACGGCACGCGCACGCCCGTCTGCCCCGATCTCTGTATTGTCGTGCGGCGCGGCACTGCAGCTCCGCCTGCGAACATCTGTCAAAAGCAAAAGGGACTGTGATTTTGACATCTCTGTGCCCTGTTGCAGCCCTCCTGTGCCGTCTTCGGAGCCTCTTGAGCCGTCGTGGTCGTCTTTGGGCCATCTTTGGCCGTATGGAGCAATATTGGGCCATCTTGACGGTCTTGGGTGCCTGCCTGGGCTTCTTGGAAGCCATCGAGGGCATCTTCGACGCCTTGGAGAGCGCCCGGGACGCGTCGGTGCGCCCAGAAACCCTCGGGAGAGGGGAGCGATTCACACGGCGAGATTCTAGGAGATGGGGGAGGTCCCGTGCAAGATTGCAGAATGCATGACAGCGCTTGGCCCTCAACGTGCCAGCAAGGGCACGGTGACGCGTTACTGGGGGACTCCAAGATGGACCTGAGAGGCCACATTCGGGCCCCAAGTGATTCCGAGGACCCCCCAGCGCCCCAACAAGGCCCCAAGGGGCCCAATGATGGACCGTGCAAAGGGACGGTGCGTGCTGACCATGCCTGAGACGGCCCTGGCTGATCTTGAGCAGGCGTTTTCGTCCACGCCGTTGCCAGACCCTTTTCTTGATGGACCCCGGGGGGACGCCAGCAAGACACCACCAGTACAGGGCCCAGGATATGGGCCTGGCCAGGGCTGGCGGTGGTGTATTCTTTGGAGCTCTCCTGGGACCCTGGTGCCCCGTGGCCAGCGCTGCCCTCCCCTCCCTGCCTGCCGTTCCCGCCCCCCGCGTGCCGAGGCCGCCGCCGGCAGCAGACCCCAAGAAGCTCCTCCGGGAGGAGGCGGGCGCCCTTCCTCACCGAGCGCGCTCCACTGCTCGCAGGGTGCCCACCCGCAGATGCCCGACACCCTGTCTGTCTGCCCCGATCCCACATCTCGTCAGCCTCCCTCTCGGCGCATCGAGGCCGTTTGCGGGCAGTCCCTCTGCGAGCAGTGGAACGCGCACATCCACTTCCGGCCGCTACAGGGCGCTTGCCCCCTTCTGGTGGCTCGTAGTACTGCGAGCAGCTGCAGTGCGCTTGCGTGCCCGAGCGGTGCGCGCGCACGCACGCACGGTGCCCGAGCGGTGCAGAGCGCTGCGCGCGCATGCGCCCGACGTCGCCCGCGCGCGTAGCCGCGGCCGCCGGCGGGCTGACACCACGCGTCGTTCCGGGGGGCGGGGCTCCTCCTCCCCAGAGGCTCCCCTCTTCGAGGGGAGAAGCGCGAGGGCCACGCCCGAGATGTCGCGGGAGCTTGTCGATGCCGTGCTTTTGGTCGTGGTCGGTGCCTTCCGGCGCTGATCTGCGAGGATGCTCCACGGATTGACCGTGGCCAAGACGGTCACCACCCACCAGGCCACCCCAACCCAACCCGAAGACCTCAGTTTGCCCTCCATTTCCACTGGGGGTGGGTCGGGGAACATTGAAAAAAACACATATGGAACCCGTCCCCCCCCAACCCGAAATTCGCGTCTTCGGGTTGGGTTGAGGTGGCCTGGTAGGTAGTCAGACGGGCGATGACCAAGACTGGCACTGGCGTTTCCGCGTACAGTCCGCGTGCATCCCCTGGGGCGTGCCCGAGCCTGTCCGGTGACCGTTGTGGTTTGCCTTCGAGTGGCACGCGGCCTTCTCGTGGAGCGGCACCATGGACAGTTGCGCTGATCGTTCCTAGGAGTCAGCGCGGCGGTGCATCAGCATCGGGCTATCCGATGGGCACCCTGGGGCCTCAGAGCGCGCACGGGAGGAGGATGAGGGTTAAGTGGGGGAAGATTACTGGAGCAAACTCAGGGTGCATCAGCGGTGCTGTAGTAGACCCTCCCGTCCCCCGTCTCCAGCTCATAGGCCATATGGTACAGGCGTTTTCCCATCTTACACGTGAACATCTGGTCCACGTTGTGTCCAGAGTTTCCACGTACCAACATACGTTTGATGAACACAGTCTGAGTACACCGTGTACCATACGATCACATGCTCCCTGAGCGCATGCTACATCTTATGCTGGCCCATTCAGTCCTGCATTTTGCTGCCGATCCTGTCATGGCATCGCGTTGCCAAGCGGGCGAAGACGTTTCGGCGGGGGGAGAGTGGGGCAGGGGAGGGAGGGGGGGCGGCCGCCCTTCTCTCCCAGGCGCAACGCAAACGGCGCAACGCCGTCTTCGGCACTGCTAAGCATGCACGGCGACCCTCCCCCACGCCCCCCTCTTCCTCGTCCCCCTCACAGTTTGTAGCCTCAGATGTGGCGTCGTGCCTGCGCCGATGAACAATGCCCGAGGTGCCTGCGCGCGCGTGAAGATGTACCGGCCTGCTCGAGCTGTATTGTGTGACTGCACTCCATTCTTTGACGCGCCTGGGATTCTGGCGTTTTGCCGCGCGCAGGGCTTGCGCTGATAAAAGCCCACCGCCCACGATGGATGCGCGAACGAAAGCTAAGATGCACATGCGATGCCTGCGCCCCATGATTTGACGCGTCTGCTGTGCATGCGCCTTGCCATGCGCAGCGTCATATGCAAGCCAGGAAAGGGCCCACGCGGTTTCGGATGGTCCGTTGTGGACGCGCCGATGAGGACAACGAGGACTGCGATGGCGAGGACGGGAATCTCGCGGCCAACATGCACGATCTTCTACGCTGCGCCCCGTCGCGCGCTTCTTCCCCAAGTAAAGTGCCAATGCGTCATCTGTCTCAAAAAGTGGAACGGGGATGCGCCTCCAGGTTCGTGTCGTGTTGACGTGGCGTCAATACCGCCGCGGGCGTTCAAGGTTGAACGCCGCCAGTGGCCCAGAATCGTGTGGAACGATCTGGCGATCGAAAGGCCACCGATCGTTCAAGGTTGAGCGGTCGACGCGTGTGAGAAGCCAACGCTGGGTCGTCACGGCACGAACCATTCAGGCGAGAGCCCCGTTTTGAAACGACACCGCCCTCCATGATTAAAGCACGTCAACGCGCGAATTTGTTGCCATGCGTGCCAGCGTGGACCCGAAGCAGCGCGTTCTTGTACTCTGCAAATTTGTCATATGTGGTGCAGGCCATTTGGGGCACTCTGCGTGGTGCAAAATATGTGGTGCAATCTATGTTGTGCAAACTCTATGGCGAATGCTATGTGGTGCAATCTGTGGCCTCACTAGCCCGCCGATTTCCGCCCATCTGACCTCCCCCGACCTGGCTGCCGATCTCCGCCGATCCGATTCATTTCGATCGCCGATCCGGCTCATCGATCCGATTCTGGGCTCTCCTGCCCGGCTGGCGCCAGCCGGCCCCCCCCCCTCCCCCTCCCGGGGGCGGGGAGGGGAGATGTCATGGCGGAGGCCATGATATCTCCTCAGATTTCACGGCGCCTCTTCTTCTTTGAATGCGTCCCCGCCCCTCCCCCCTGGGCCGCGCACATGCCGCCAGCCACGATTTGCGCCCTCCCCCCCCCCCCCCCTCCCCCCCCCCCCCCCTCCTCTTGGAGGAGGAGGAGGAGGAGGAGAGGAGGAGGAGGAGGAGGAGAGAGGGAGGAGGAGGAGGAGGAGGAGGAGGAGGAGGAGGAGGAGGAGGAGGAGGAGGAGGAGGACGAGGAGGGGGAGGCCCCCTCCTGGGCGCCCCCGGCCGCGGCTCCCCCCCCCTGCCAGGCCAGGCGGCAGACGGAGGAGCAGGAGAAGCTGGCGAGGGAGGCGCCCCCTCTCCGCCTCCGCGGCTCCTCCGCGGCTCCTCCGCGGGCTCCCGCCTCCCTCCGTGCTCCCCTCTTCCCCTGGGCCTCCCGGATGCGGTCGGAGCAGATGGGGTCGGAGGATTAGGTCGGGCCTGTCCCCTTACAGGGGGATTTTCGACGACAAATAAAAAATACCCCCAAAATGGCCCAAAAGGGTCAAACAATATTCAACAAATAGTCCACAGGCTATTTTTGGATTATTTTCAGAGTATTTTTTGGGTATCTTTATTTTTCGTCGAAATTCCCCCTGTAGTGGGACAGGCAAGACTTAATCGGAGGATCGCGCCGCATCGGCGATGCGGCCCGATGTGGGACCTAATTTTCTTCATGACGACGTCGCCGATGCATTGCCGACGTTGCCAGTGCATCGCCGGTGCATCGGCGATGCGGCGCGGTCCTCCGACCCCACCTACTCCGACCACATCAAGGAGGCGTCTACCTTGCCTCTCCTCCTCCAGGGTGCAAGATTTGGCCCTGGGTGTTTCTTTTGACCAGATGGGTCCTTCATCCCGCCTCTCTCTTCTCCCTCCTCCAGGGTGCAAGGTTGGGGCCTGTTTTTTGTGACCGCGTGACGGGGCGGGATACGAATGCGACCCCACTCATTGAGCTCGAGGCTCCGCCCTTCTCGGGCGACGCAGCCTGTACATATCCACTGCTCCCTGGCCAGGCCCACCCTGAACCCAGGAGCTGTATATACAGTGAAAAACTCTAATAAGAACGCGCGACTTTGCTCAGGGTACCCTTGCGTCCTTGCTCTTCCTTGCTCTTGCGTCCTTGAGGTCCTCGTCGTTCGCCGCTCAAAAATCCCAACTTCGGCTTCCAAGGGTCTTGCGTCCTTACCGCGCGTCCTTATTAGGGTTTTTGACTGTACGCTCCCCTGGCCAAGCCAGGGGGGCGTGGCGTACATACCGCTGCTGGGTTCAGGACGGGCCTGGCCGGGGAGCAGTGGATATGTATAAGTTTCGTCGCCCTATCTTGAGCCCCCCCAAAAAGTGGGGTGTCCCTGACGGCGCTGTGGGGCTTGACGCTGGTTCTCGCCTTCAGGGAGTACATGACCTATACGACCACCCTTCGGGTGATAAGGAGCTTGCGTGGGGGGGGAGAGGGGGGGGAGCCAACATCTGACTCAATCGATCTCACTATCGATCTCACTCAACAGGACACCACGGGACACCACGGACCACCACGGGACACCACGGGACACTTGTCGATCTCACCATCGATCTCACTATCGATCTCACTCAACGGGACACCACGGGCCACCACGGGCCACCACGGGACACCACGCCCGTCACCACGGGACACCGCGGGACGGGACACCTCTCGATCTCACTATTGGTCTCAGTATCGATCTCACTATCGATCTCACTCAACGGGACACCACTGGACACCACGGGACACCACGGGACACCTGGGGACACCACATCGATCTCATTATCGATCTCACTATCGATCTCACTATCGATCTCACTGAACGGGACACCACGGGCCGCCACGGGACACCACGGGACACCTGTCGATCTCACTATCGGTCTCACTATCGATCTCACTCAATGGGACACCACGGGACACCACGGGCCACCACGGGGCACCGCGGGACTTCGCGGGCCACCGCTGGACGGGCGTGAAGGGGATAGTCATTTGTCTTGACTGCGCCCTAGCAACGGCGGGTTCATTCCTCTCCAGCGCCCACGCAGCTTCGCCTCGCCCGCACGCACGGCGCGAGCGAAACGAAACGATTTCCTGGTTGGGGGTCTCCTTTCCACTGCGATCTCACCCCCCAACTTCTGGGTTCGTACGCGCAGGCTGTTCTCGGGGGCCTCGGGCTCTGGTATATTAGCC
>CAUYUJ010004752.1:0-67170 GCA_963575745.1 Prorocentrum cordatum | reverse complement strand
CGCCTTGCCCGCAGTTGCGGCTGTGCTCAACGCAGTAGCAAACATGCCGACTTCGAGCGAATGGAGCCCTGCGTGCGTGGAGAAGGTCTTGTGCATCCGTGGAGGTTGGCTTGCGCAGACCACCCCCATCCCCGAAAAGGATATCAAGGTGCTCCACGCAGGGCCCCTCGGAGAGATAAGCTTCGTGCACGTGAACATGCAAAAGCCTTGGTTGCTCAAGGTGTGCGCGAGAGGTAAACCGACCGCAGGCGCCTTGAAGGCGCCCAAGGCCTGGGACGCGCTGAAGAAAGAGCTCGCGAAGCAGGGCGGCGCCGCAGTTGCGGGCGACGAGAGCGACGGCGACGCGGGGGGCGAAGCAGATGACCCCATGTCGGCCCTGGTCAGCTCCTCCAGCGACGCGAAGAAGCTGGCCACGACCCCGAGCAAGAAGCAGAAGACTGGAACGCGTTCGGCGAGTACTGGCCTGCTGAGGGGAGAGGCCACAGAGTCGGCCACTGCCACTGTGCACTCCGTGCAGATGCCCGCCAAGAGCCGCTTGAAGTATCCTGAAAGGCCATTCGACACGTGCGGGTGGCCAGCTTCAAGCGGAGGAAGTTGTGGCTCGACGCTGCAGACCTTGGGTGGCTGATCGAGATGATCGTGGACGACGTGAGCCTCGGCGGTGCCCCCGACATCGACGACGGCGACAAGGGCGAGGCCGCAGTGGCGGACAAAGAATGGGCAACGGCGGTTGACCCTGACACCCCGCTGGCGAAGCACAGGGAGCTCGGCTCCCCCATGGCACAGGGGAGCGGGTCTGGCTTCACCGTCGCTTGGGACTTCAAGGGCGCTTGGGTCGCGACGATCACGCGAGAGTGTGCCAACAAGGGCAAAACGATCGAGATGGATGTGAAGAAACTTACCAAGAAGTGGCAGTCGGCGCAGTCGTCGAAGGGCTATGACTACGAGTGGGAGGGCACGACGCAGCAACAGCGCAAGCAAGCGGCTCTGGATTACCTCGAGCTCCAAGTCCCCAGTCTGTCCGACTGAGGCCCGAAGCCGCATGGCCCGCAGTTGCGGTGGGGCTACTGAGTGCCCGCAGTTGCGGGGCGGCTGGGTGCGAGTGGAAACGCGGAGGGCGAGGCGGTGTGAGGAGGCAGGCGGAAGGCGAAGGGGCGCCGTCGCGTTTTTGTCTAGGGTGTTCCACGGGTGCACGCCTAAGTGCGCCAACTTGTGCGGGCGAGCGTGTTTCTTAGAGAAGCATTGAGTGAAGCATCGAGACCCTGTGCGCGCGATGATTGGGGCTTCCGCGTGGGCGTACTTCAACAGTAGCTCCTCCCTCCTCCCCTCCTTCTTCGCCCCTCCGCATCGTCTGCAGTTGCTCCTCCCTCCTCTCCTCCCTCTTCCTAGTTCTGTATCCCGCAGCCGCGTGCCCCGCCCGAGTCGTTCGCCACGCGACCGCGCATGGGTGTTCCCGTGGGGCGGACATGGTATGGCGAGGAGGACGGAACGCATTTCGAGGTGGAGTGGCCCCTTACGACAGCGGCCGCGCACCGAGGAAAACGAGGTATGGCACCACTGGGCTCGCCAACATATTGAGCCGCAGTAGCGGCGATGCTTGCCCCAAGAAGATAAAGGTGCACGCATGTGCGGACTTTCTGTGTCTAGCGAAGTGGCCCGTGTCGCAGTACGGCTTTGCAGAGCCGCCTCGCTTTCGTTCGCGGCCGTCTGCTTGGCGACCGGGGGCGCCGCCACCACCCGCAGTTGCGGTTCCCGCGGCGCCAGCAGAAGCTCCAGGCGGCACCGCAGTTGCGGCCCCCTCGGCTCCTGCACACATACCAGCAGCAGCACCAGCAATTCCCGCAGCCCCTGCGCAAGAAGCACAGGCAGCTCCTGCACCAGGAGCACCCGCAGCACCAAAACCTCCAGCAGCCCCTGCGCCCGAAGCACCCGCAGCAGCAGTCCCTCCAGCTCCTCCAGCTCAAGTGCACGCAGCACCAGAACCGCCTGCTGCGCACGAGTCCGCAATTTGGGTTGAAGCTCCTGAGGGAGTGGAAGCGGACAAAGACACACCATTTCCAGCGCGCTTGCCACCAGCGCGCCCGCTGCCAGAGAACTGGTCGAAGACGCAGGTCGCATTCTTCCCGCGCCCACTCCCAGAGGCAGCAGCACGAGTTGCGGCGCCTATTGGCGACGCCTTGCGGCCACGAGTCGCGACGCCACCCCTGGCGCCAGAGAAAGGTGCACCTGTGGAAGACGCGCCAAAGATCCAGGCCGCAGTGGCGGCGACGGTGCCTGACCGCGCGATGGCTCTCCTGAGGCAGATTCTGTCCGAGAATTCCTACATAGGGTATTCAGCTTTCATGCTGTTTGCCTTGCGGTTCGGGCGTCAACCTTACGTGTGGGAAGGCGAGAACCGCAAGGACCTCCTTGACTTCTACACGCCTTGGGCAAAGGAGAAGTGCACTGAGCCATGCGCCGTCGACGGCGTGGCGTGCGTACTCGCCGCTGCTGAGGATCTGTTCGGGGAATGGACAACGGTGGAACTCAGGCCCGTGACTCCCGAGAACCCTCTCCATGAGGTGCGCCACTGGTGGCCGCAGTTGCGGTGGGTGGCGTGTGCTCTGAGGGGGCGGACGCGTTGAACAGGTTCTACGGTCCTCTGGGACAATGGGTCCTAGGGACTGTTTGCGATGGAAACTGCGGCATTGACATTATGGCGATGATGTTGCAGAAACCGCAAAATGCCGAGACGCGCAAATGGCTTCGGGAGGAACTGTACGATTTCGGGGTGCGCCGCTGGGACGAACCGTGGGTGCACGACATGCTCGTTGTCACGCAGGAACTAACCTTGGAGGAGGTGCGGGCGTACCGCAGTTGCGGGGCCAGCGGCCCTGCTGGACCCATGGTCCTGCACGACTCCGAGGGCGAGGGCGAACCAGCAGAGGCGCCGAGAGAGGCGAGCGCGCCACGCCCCGCTCTCATGGCGGCGTTAGAGTGGCAGATGGGCGTGCAGGACATGGGTATATTGCTTGCCATGGCTGAGGCTATGCCCGAGGCGTTGCAGGAGGAGCAGATCAGGGCGCACGCACTGGCCAGCGCACGCCCAACACCCGAAGTTGCGGAACAGAAGCGGCGCGTGTGCCCGCACATGCTCAGAGACCGCGAACTGGTTTGCAAAGAACTGGAGGCGCACGCACGCAGTTGTGGTTGGATGGGCGAGGGCGATCTGCCACGGAATTCAATCGCGTCTTTTTGCGGGCGGTTCACGTGGCCGAAGGGCATGGGGGTCGTCCAGCAGCGCCAGGCCGTCTCCAAGTGGTTTCAAAACTGGCGCACACAAGGTGGACATGGCACGGCGGGCGTGCATGGCCGACGCCGCGCGCGGGGCAACCATGGGCGCCCGAACAAGGCTCCATGGCTGGAAGCCGCTCTGTACGAGTGGTGGTCCCACATGAGGTACTCCGTGGACTGGAAGGCGGTGGCCAAGCGAACCGCAGTTGCGGAGGAGATGCCCAAGATGTTGGCCAGGTTCTCCCAATCCCTGCTGGTTACGAAGGCGAAGCAACTCGTCGCGGACTACTGCGTGGAGACAATGAAGCGGGGAGGCAAAACGATGGTGCCGCAGTTGCGGCCTCGGTGGTGGGTGAAGTGGCGGCGCTCCTACGGCCTGAGCATGAAGAAGCCGAACCGCAAGTACAAGGTGCCAAATGTTGCTCCAATCTCGTTTTGAGACTATGATCTTGAACGTGGCCAGGGTCCGCGCAGCTGCAGAGGAGCTTCTGGGGTACGACCCGCACATCCTGAACTGGGACCAGTCGACCTTTCACCACAACGAGTCGTCGTCGGCCTCGAAGCCGACCTTGGCTGTGAAGGGTGGCATTGTCCCGCTTGTCGAGGCGCATGACGACAGCAGGGCTCGGTGGACAGCGAACCTGACGGTGTCGAGCGACGCGGAGGACATCCGCAGTTGCGGACCACCGTCGGCGGAGCTAATGTTCAAGGGGGGATCTGTCATCGCTGAGGGCTTGGCCGCACATGCCCGCAGTCGCGGCTACCCGTCTTGGGTGAGCACGGCGACGTCCGAGAAGGGGTCCTACCGCGCAGACGACGTTGTATCATTCTTGCAGCGGCACTTGCGGGCCTGGCCCGACGACCCGCAGTTGCGGGGAAAGTGGCGCATCCTCATGGCCGACGACCATTCCCCGCACAAAGCAGACGCTGTGCGGAGACTCGCCTGGCAGCGCGGCTACGTGCTGATCATTCGCGGCGGGGGGACGACCGCAGTTGCGCAGCCCGTGGACACGGACTTGAACCAGCACGCGAAGCGCCGGTACATTGCCCTCGAGACCAAAGCGCTGGTGCAGCAAATGGCGTTGGGGAAGCACGTGCCGCAGTTGCGGCGTTCCGATTGCGCCGACTTGATGCTGTCAGTGTTGGAGGATGTGCAGTTGCACTTGGACGCCGCGAAAGGTTTACTGAAAGTGGGAATTCGAGCGCCCTTCGACAAGTCAGGAGATCTCGAGATTTGCCGAGAGGCGGCGGAACTCTGGGAAGCAGGGGGGCTGCGAGCAAAAGTGGACACCGCAGTCGCGGAGGAGAGGGAAGAATGCGAGCAGAAACGTTTGAAATGGTCCTACAATGACGTGCTGCGTCTCATACACGAATACGAGAAACACGACGCCACAGATTCCGTGTTGGAGAAGCTCGGCGACGAAGCGCTAGGCCAGGAGCCAGGCCACGAGGAGGGCGATGAGGAGGGCGGGGAGGAGGAGGAGGAGGAGGTGCACGAGGAGCACGAGGAGGACGAAGAGCAAGAGGAGGCCTCGTGGGCCGAGGCTCTTGCGGAACAGTGCGATGCCGCAGTTGCAGCACCTGGGCCTCAAGGATCCTCGGTATCCATGGACTGCGTGGTCGACGCAGAGGCGGCCGAGCAGGTGGCAGTGGCGACGTCCTTGGCAGAAACGCTCCGCGAGGCGGAAGATATGCTGCGCCAAGTGGGCATGGGGAAACTAGCGCAGGATTGCCGGCAGCAACAACGCAAACAAAAGAAGCGGTTGAGAGAGCTGGCGCGGGAGGACAACGATATCCTACGAGCGTTGACTGCCCAGCGAGACCACGAAGCCGCAGTGCTAGCGAAAAAGCGGCGCCTGGCGCTGGAAGCGAACGACAGGACGAAGGCGCTGCACGATCTCAAGAAGCAGATTCGAGAGGCCGAGGCCGCCTTGAGGGCAAAGAAGGAGGCCGCAGTTGCGGTGGAAACGGCTTTGGCTAACAAACACGCCCTAGCGCAGTGGAATCCCGAGGAGTTCAAGATCAAGAAAAACAGGATGGCAGCTCTGGATCGCCTGGCTCGCGGAAAAGGCGTCCTCTCAGACGAGCAGAGGGGGGAGTGGGCATGGTTCAAGACGCATTGGGACGTGGAGATGTGCAAGCAGCACAAGGAGCAATGGCCGCTCACGTTTGCTGGGTGGCTGCAAAAAGTCGCGAACGACGCGGCGTCTGGGAACCGTTCGGCGCTGTCGCAGTTCGTGCATTCGGAAACAGTGAGAACCCTGGGAGGGCTAATGGCGCTGGTAATCCCAGCCCTAGCGCGATGCAGGCCGCAGTTGCGGACCCACAGGAAGTCCAGAGGGAAGTTGTTTTTCCAAGCGGCTCCCGCGCGGGCAGGAGATGAGGCAAAACCGCAGTTGCGGTCTTCCTGCTGCTGTGAAAATAATCCTTTCACAGTCCCTTGCAAGCGTCGCCCTCCTTCTGCTTCCGCCAGTCCATTTGTTGTTCTTCGGTTCCTTTGAGTCCTCGCCCTCCTTCTGCCACTCCTCGAATCCTCTTTGTCTCCTCCCTCCATCCGACCCCATGCCCATTCACGATCATTTCCGTAGCCACCGTGGCTCGAGGTGGCGCACGCGAAGACGCAAGCATGTGGCCGCCCGCGCGCCCGAGCGCATCCTCAGGGAGTAAGGACCGTGGACCTCGATTCGCCAGAACGGTGTTCATCCACAACGCTGAGGAGGAGGAGGGAGGCAAAGACGAGGAAGCCGCAGTTGCGGATGATGACGACGACCAGCGGACGCAAGATGGCGACAGCACCGTCGCGTCCTCGGCTGCCTCCGCTGACGAGGCTGAGTCCAGGGGAGGTGCGGGAGCCGCAGTTGCGGCAGCACATGACTCCTACATGCCGAGAGTGTTGTCGTCGCGGAGAACCTGGAAGCGGGTGCCCATCATCGAGACAAGCAATCTGTCGGAAAAACAAAGAGCTCTTGTCGACGCATGGGAGGAGAAAACGGAGTTCGAAGCGGGACGGGTCGGCTTCTTACGTGGCCAAACGTCGGGAGGGGACTGCAGCTTTTCTTTTTTTTGTTTTTTCTTTTATTTTTACCTGTCATTAGTATTTGTCTTTTATTTTTATAGCTTTCTTTTGTAGTTACTTTTGCTTTTGTCTTTATTGACTTTATTTTTCATTTTTTTTCTTTTTTTTTTTTTGTTATCATGTTATTGTCCCTTCCATTTTTATTTCTTTTTTTTTTTATTTTTATTTTTAGCCTTTTCCCCTTTTTTTATTTTTTTTTTTTTTAGATTTATGTTTCCTTTGTTTTTTTGTTGTTTTTTAATCTTTTTCTTATTAAGTTTTAGTTTAACTTATTATCGTATTCTTGTTTTTTTTTTTTTATGCTTTTTTTTCTATATTCTTCTTTATAGACCCACCGCCCAAAAAAGAGCGCGGACGAGTGGGCGCAGCTCCGCGCGAACCCTGCCCAGATCATCGCCCACTGCGAGTGCGACGACGAGACCTGCGCGGTACTCAGTGGGGAGCACGACGCGAGGGACAGTGCAGCCGCAGTTGCGGACGATAGGTTTCGGAGTCGGACTCAATACAACGACCTGTGCGTTAAGGGCGGCGAGCCATCAGGGACCCTCCTTGTTGGCATGAGGGACCGCAGTGGCGGCCACATTGAACACGTAGACTTTGCGAGACTCTTCCACAAGCAGGAGAAGTCCAAAACGAAGAAGAAGAAGAAACAGTCCGCAGTTGCGGAGGCTCCTGCGCCAAAGCTGCTCAACAAGTACTCCAGGGCGATGGTGGTGCGCGTCCACCTGGACCAGGCCGTGACCCATTTGGGGGGCTCCTTCAACGTCATGGCGGTGCACGTCCACCACAGCTTGGCCAACCAAGACTGGGGCGTCACGAAGCTCCATGAGTGCTACAACTGGTTCGTCGCCTACGTCAGGGAATGGGACGTGAAGGTCTGCATGGGGGACTTCAACATGTGCATGTTCCAGCTTTGTGTCCTGGCATGCCGCAATTTGCGGCCGGACTTGGGACGTGCCGCTGTGGACCCACTCGGCGGACAGCAGGGCGGACAGCCCAGTGACAGACGCATGGCGATTTTGTTCATTAAAACTGTCATGTGCAGTACAAGCTTCACCATGGCCGGAGGTTCTGCACGACCGTGAGGCGATCTTGACGACCCAGCATGATCCGTCTTTCCCTGTCTTCGACTACACGAATGGCCCTGGGAAGATGCTTCAGACTTACGTGCCCAAGGCTGAGCCCGTTTAAAACAAGATGCGCGCCTTCCTGACGCCATCTGGCGAATCCTTGACCGCAGTTGCGGAGTTCGAGCAAAGGATGGCGCGCAGGGAACGCGACGATTGGGTGCGCCATCCCTTCAGAGTGAAGCAGGGCAACCTCGACGACAAGATATGGCATGGCGCCTTCGGCAGGGCGAGGCGCGGGGCGCACTTCCCTCTGGTGGCTTTCACGCACAATACGTGCCGCAGGTCACCTGAAAGACTCGCCGCGAGGTTGGAACGCAGGAAGGGCGGCAGGAAGGGCGGCAAGAAGGGCGGCAAGAAGGGCAGCTACGCGGACACCGCAGTTGCGGGGAAGGGCGTCCGACCCAGATGGGAACCGCAGTTGCGGGGAGAGACGCTGGGGCTGAGCGAGCTGGGAACACGCCACCGCCGCAAGCTGCCAACGGCGACGATGCGACCCCTTCTTGGGCCGCAGTGGCGGCTGGGTCCTGGGACGCCAGCGGCAGCAGCGCATGGGAGGCGCGCAGTCCCGCCACGAGATGGCAGGGCTGGTCCTGGTGGGACTGGAGCTCGAGCGAATGGGGCGCTGATGGCGCGCAGTGGTGGCCCTCTGATCATGCCGCAGTTGCGGACCATGCCCCTGAGGGCTCGCCTCCTCAGCGTGAAGTCGAGTGGGGCTCGAGCGGGCGACCTGCCGAGCGCCCTCCGTGGAGCTTCGAGGGGCAGTGTTGGTGATGGCCGCAGTTGCGGGCAAGTGGAACATGATGTTGATTGCCGCAGTTGCGGACAGTGTACGCTGGAAAAATCCTCATCATCATCAATCATAATCATCATCATATCATCATATCATACGTTCAAAGCAGTGCCGGGGCACTGCTTTGAACGCGTTCAAAGCAGTGCCGGGGCACTGCTTTCGATCGTCGCCTCGTCGCAGTTATAAGGGCTATTGGATTATGGGAGGAGCGAGAAGGAGGAGCGAGAAGCAGGAGGAGGAGGAGGAGGAGGAGGAAGGAGGAGGAGAGGAGGAGGAGGGGAGGAGGAGGAGGAGGAGCGAGGAGCGAGGAGCGAGGAGGAGGAGGAGGAGGTGTTATCCTCCGCCGCTGGGCTCCACGGGGTGGGGCAGAGGGCGCTCCCCCTCCACGGAGGGGTGGCCCCCGCCCGTCGTCGCGCTGGGCCACCGGCTCGAGGCTTGCCTCCTGCTGGTGGCGCGTCGGTCTGCGCCCTCCTCCACCCTCCGCCCCCTCCTTCCCCTCCCGAGGAGGAGGGGGAGGGGGAGGGGGAGGGGGGGGGGAGGGGGAGGGGGAGGGGGACAAGTTAGGTGCGCTCGCGTCAACATCTGACGTCCTACCCCTCCCTCCCATCCCTTACCATGGCGCTGATTTTCTCTATATCCGCGGACGCGTGTCGTAGCGGACCTGTGGCTCCGCGCGCTGGTGCTGGTGCTGGTGGTGGTGTGTGATGTGGTGTGACGCGGTGTAGCGTGGTGGTGGTGGGTGGGGTAGTGCGGTGGTGGTGGCGGTGCGCGGTGGTGGTGCGCGTGCGTGCGTGCGTGCGTTGGTGGGTGGAAGTGGCGGTGGGTGTGCGTGCGGCGGGGCGGTGCGTGGTGCGGCGCGGTGGTGGCGGGCGGATGGGCGCGCGAGAAAGAGGCCCGCGCTGGGGCGAGAACGCCATCCTGAACGACGGAGGCAAAACACCGATCCGAAAATGAGGCCCACGAACGGCAAGTCCATGGGCACGATCGGACGATTCGGAGCAGAAAATGAGGCAGCGACTCAGCGAGAGCAGCATTTAGGAAAAAAACGCAGGCGAAAAACCCAACTCCCGGGAATCCTGTGTGTAAAAAACATAAGCGGGGGGGGGGTCGGAATATTCCCAGACTCATCATGGGGAAGAGGGAGAGTAGTAATTCATATTGAGTAGGAGGATGAGAGGAGGAGGAGGAGGAGGAGGAGGAGGAGGAGGAGGAGGAGGAGGAGGAGGACCAGTGTAAACCCAAGAATCACCAACGATGTTGGAATAAGCCCTCCCCCCAAGCTCCCTCTTCACAGGCCCCAACAACGGTTCAACTCCACAGAGGGACCTGCCTCGCTGGAAGACCCTGAAGTATGTGAAAACATGGTTCCCGGTATGCCAACGCCACTGATCCTCCTGATTGTTGCGTCTTGACGATCCTGAATCGTGCCACAACCCCATTCCTGGGACTTCAACACCGCGAATTATCGAAACTGTTGCGCTCGCATAGTCGCGAATCCTTCCAAACCACAATGTCCGGTACGTCGACCGTGGGAATCCGTGAAACCTTCGCAATGTTTGAAAACACAGTGTGCGCGTCGCTAAGGCGAGAACCACATTTTGGGAAGGAGCCGCCCTCAATCCGTGAATCTCTTGGAAATTGTGAAAACGAATATGCGCTGCGCTAAGGCGAGAGCCACATGTTGGGAAGGAGCCGCCCTGAATCCGTGAAACTCTTACCAATGTTGAAAACGAATATGCGCGGCGCTAAGGCGAGAGCCACATTTTGAAAACGACCCGCCCTCAATTCGCAAAACTTTTGCAATTTTTGAAAACGAATGTGCGCGGCGCTAGGGCGAGAGCCACATTTTGAAAACCACCCGCCCTCAATATGTGAAACTGTTGTCATGTTTTAAGCTTCAGGGTCGTAAATGGTAAAGAAGTCTCAGGCGAAACGCCCGGCCCGCCATACAAAATTGGCTTCGGGGTGCGACAGGGAGAAGTTATCTAATGACAAGGAGAAGGAATGGAGGAGGAAGAGGAGGAGGAGGAGAAGGAGGAGGAGGAGGAGGACTCCCCTCCACCCTCCTCCGTCCATGTATCTCCTCCACCCTCCTCACGTCCCTCCCCTTTCTCCCCCTCCCCTCTTCCGCCCTTCCCCTCCTCTCCGCCTTCTCCTCCTTTCACTCCGTCTCCTCTCTTGCCCTCCTGCTCATCCTCCTTCTGCTGACACCGTCGGCTGGGTCGTCGCCCGGCTGCCTTTCGGACCCGGGCTGGCGGTGGGGAGGCAGCAGCGATGGGCGCGCACAGGAGCCGGCGGAAGCAAGACGGAGGGCTGGGGCAGCAGAAGGGGTGGGGGAGGGGGACGCGTGCAGTGTGCGCAGTGGTCGACGGTGCAGACAGCCGAGCCGAAGTGAACACACACAAAGGTTGTACCATCCTGCGGCGAGCGAGGGAAGCGGAGACAGGCCCATCATCCCGCCCCCACCCAGCGATGATGAGACCATGCCCGCCCCACCCCTTCTCAGCTCGCTCTCACGTGAGCTCGGGCCCTCTCAAGACAAGACCGAGAGAACTCTGCGGCGTGTGGCCACTGCCCCGCCGCGGACGCGTCGTGCGCTGCCCGAGGATCGGGCCGGACGAAAGGGGGGGATTGGGAAAGGGGGGGTTACGAAATTTGCTGCATGCAGCTGGTTTCGGCCCCGCCGCCGGGCCCACTCCTCGATACATGGGCGCCTCCTGGCGCCAGGAGGCGCCGGGAGAATCAGCTACGTGAGCTGATTCTCAACCCCCCCCTTTGCTATCCCCCCCTTTCGCCCGGCCCGAGAGGAAAGGGTTCACAGAGTTTCGCGCTCCCCGCCCCCGGGTTTCCCCCCCCCCCCTTCTGCCCGCGGGGCCGCACTCTGGGCTTTCGCCGGCTCGGGTGCGGCCGCTCCCCATGTAGCCCTCGCACCCTGCGCGGGGGAGGGCGAGGAGGAGGAGGAGGAGGAGGAGGGGGAGGAGGAGGGGACGGGAAGGAGGAGGAGGAGGAGGAGGAGGAGGAGGAGGAGGAGGAGGAGGAGGAGGAGGAGGAGGAGGAGGAGGAGGGGCTGCGCGCCGCATCGAGGGGGGGGGGGAGTGGGGCAGGCGGCGGCACGGAGCGGCGCGCAGACTACCGAGAGGAGGCAGGCAACTGCGACAGCGTCGTACACCCTAGGCTTATGATGTTCCAACCTACTTTCGGGCCGGACGAGAGGGAGGGATCGGGAAAGGGGGGGCTACGAAATCTGCCGCATGCAGCTGGTTTCGGGCCCACCGAGGGGCCCATTCCTCGATACATAGCCGCCTCCCGGCGCCGGGAGGCGCCGGCAGAATCAGCTACGTGAGCTGATTCTCAACCCCCCCTTTGCTATCCCCCCCTTTCGCCCGACCCGATACTGTGGCCTTGATCACCAGAAAGAATTTCGAGCACCAGAAAAAATGCCGACACTCCAGGGTTTTCACGTGTCGGGCATTGGGGGAGACACTCTTCCGACACTGTTTCGACACTCGTTTCGACACTCGTTCGACACTTCTCCGGGTGCTCGAAATTTTTTCTGAGATGTGGTCCTTAAGTACGATGGGAGCAACACAACCTTAGGCGGTGCTTAAGAAAGCTTAGGTTTTCGGCCAGGGTCTCGCTTGTTCTTAATGTTTCAATGTGAATCCTAATATTTTCATAGAAACTCTGGGCTTTTATTCAAATTCTGAGACTATGAGTTTCTTGACCTATGATTTTTTTGCAGGGTGTAAGGCTGGCGCTGGGCAGAAGTTACTCTACGCATCGCGCCCCCTCCCAGGCTCACCCATTGCTTCGCCAACAGGTGGCCTACCTTCAGCTCAAGAAGGGCCTCGTCGAGGGCCTGCACCCCTCGTGGGGTCGGCCCTTCTTCTCGAGGGGTCGCCCTTGCTCTCCCTTGGCTGGACCTGCTTGCCCGCAGACTCTTCAGACTCCTCGTCGATGGAGTCCGATGCCTTCTCATTGAGGCGTGGCTGGGCAACCTGCTGCGCCTTCTGCTGCTGGCACGCGAGCGCGCGGGATCCTTCCAACTGGCAGGGCAACGTCTGGATTCCCCTACACACCTCCTCCTCCTCCTCCTCCTCCTCCTCCTCCTCCTCCTCCTCCTCCTCCTCCTCCTCCTCCTCCTCCTCCTCCTCTCCCTCTCCTCCTCCTCCTCCTCCTCCTCCCCCTCCCCCTCCCCCTCCCCCTCCCCCTCCCCCTCCTCCTCGGGAGGGGAAGGAGGGGGCGGAGGGCGTCGGAGGGCGCAGACCGACGCGCCACCAGCAGGAGGCAAGCCTCGAGCCGGAGGCCCAGCGCGACGACGGGCGGGGGCCACCCGTCCGTGGAGGGGGTCGCTGGCCTGCAATCGTGGGCGAAAAGACACATCCGTATTTGCGGCCTCGCGGGCCGGGCCCCTGGGCCGCGACCCCGCGGATACGGGGCGCTTCTTCGCAGATGCCCTGCGCGGAACATGACCGTGCGACCGTGTATCCGCAGAATCGCGCGTCGGAGTTCAGGCTGCGCGGGTGCGGGTGTGTGTAGGCTCGCCGCGTGTGGCGCAGAGCATCTCGGGCGCTCCGAGACCGCGGGCTGCCATGGAAGGCCCCAGGCTGCCTGCGCGAGGAGGATCGCCTCTGGGTGCGCCAGCGATCAGAATCGTTTAACCGACCCCTGTCCCCATCCCCATCCCCATCTCGACCCCCACCATGCCACCACCCCAATTGGGGATAAACCCCTCGAGACCCAAAGGGAACACGCCTACTATATCCCCATCTAGGGGGGTGCATCGGCCAGTGGGGCCAAGGCCACTGCAGATGGGATAGGGGTCCGATCAACGTTGCTCATCTTGCATCTGCGCTCGACCCACCTGGCGGTGCCTCCGGCGCCGCCCCTGGCTCGCTCCGCGCGCCAGGGATGGGGGCCCCGCGCCGAGCCAAGAAGTCCGCAAGGACCTCCGAGAGAGTATCCGTGCCAATTGTTTGTTTCCTTCTGCCCACCGCAGCCAGGCCCGCCGACGCAGCAGCCGCCGCGGGCCCGCCGGCGGGGCCAGCCGCGCCACACGCTCGGGGCGTGACCCGTCCTCCTGAGCGGCTCGTTCCCTCCGCCCCCCCCTTTCGGCCGCGCCCTCCTCCCCCTCCCCCGCTTGTTCGGTGGCACGATTCGCCATGACGACGCCCCCGTTTGGGCCTATTCCACTGGCGCAGACTTCCCCTTGCTTCGCCGCCGACGCAAGAAGCGTTTGTCTCTTTCTGGGTGGGCGAAGCGGAGAACGGGGGGGGGATGCAGGGCGGGGCGGCAGCGATGCGGCCATCGGGCGGGAGAGGACGGGCAGTCGAGATCCTCCTCCTCCTCCTCCTCCTCCTCCTCCTCCTCCTCCTCTCCTCATCCTCCTCCTCCTCCTCCTCCCCTCCTCCTCCTCACTTCCCCCTCCTCCTCCTCCCCCCCCCCCCCCCATCCAGGAGCGAGGCGGCACAAGGGGGCGGCGGGGGGGGGGGTCACCAGCAGGGCAGCCGGGCGCCCGGCCCCGCCAGAGAGGCCGCCGCTGGGGCCTGCTGCGGCCTCCCCCGCCGGAGCTGCGGACGCAGGCTCACCCGCGGAGGGGAAGGCAGAGGGGGAGGCATGGGGGAACAAAAAGTGGCATCAAATAAAAAACCCGGAGGGCCGCGCGGATTTGTCGGATCGGCAGCTGGGAGGTTTGTAGTTTGACGAAGATATACGACTATATCAAAATATGATTAGGCTGTTTGGGCGACGACCCGACATCCTGCAGCCCTTTGTTGCTCAAGAAAAAGAGCAGCCCTTCTTCCCCCTCTCTCCGCGACGGGGGTAGGGGGGCGCGCGCATGGTAGCGGAGCTCGCTTGAGATTCGCGGGCCAGCTCCGCACCCCGCAAGCTCCAGGAGCTCCTCGAGGAGGCCCAGCGGCGGCGCGCCGCGGGTCCAGCGGCGGAAAGGCCGCGGCAGCAGCTGCGAGACGATCCGCGCTGTTAGAAGACGGGTGGGCGCGCCCTGGCAAGGATGTCAGAATCAAGGTTCGATTCCACCCTTCGAGCAAGTTCAAGGACCAAACCCAAGGTTAAGAAGGCGAACGAGCGCGGTGGCAGTGCCCCAGAGGCTAGAGCCCCAGAGGCTAGAGCTCACCGCCAGAGCCGAGGGGGCGCCTGGAGGAAGCTGGCCGAGTGCGGCGACGCGGCTCAGCTTAATTACGGAAGGGTAGCAAGCAGCGGTGAAGCGACAGCTCGCGCTCGATCTCCACCGCCCGGCGAAGACCGACAAGGCAGATGGAGGGTCAAGTGCGCGAACTGGTCGAGCAAGTGCAGAGGCTGACGACAGAGAGTCAGCAGATGAGGACGGGGCTTCAGCAGCGAAATCTAGCGATAGCCGAGATGCGAGGCCAGCTTCAAGGACAATCCGACAGAGAACGAGGGCCTCGTGGCGAGATGATGGACCCAAAGATTTCTCACAAAGTGAAGCCGTTCGACGGTCAGAGAGCGAGCTGGAAGACGTTCAGCTTCCAGTGCAGAGCCTACCTGATCGCGCAAGACAGAAGGTATCGACCTTTTCTCGAGAAGTGCGAAGACGGAGCGCAGGACGTGGACAACGTGAACCGGTCAGCCCAAGAGGAGGAGCTCAGCACGCAGTTGTACTTCGCCCTGGTCCTCGTCATGCCCGAGGACTCGGCGGGCGAGATGATCGCGGGGAACAGCAGCGCGGGCGAAGGAGCGGCGCGCTGGCGACAGCTGCAGAAGGAGTACAACCCAAGCGAAGCAGGCAACGTGCTAGCGATGTGGACCAAGCTCACGGACACTAAGTTCGAGGCAACGGAAGACGTGATGCTGAGTATCAGCGAGCTCGACGAGGACATGGCGAGGTGCCAGAAGATGTCGGGCGAGCCCGTGTCGGACCTCATTAATCGGGGAATCCTCACCAGGGCGCTCGAGGATCACGGCGAGTTGCAGGAGCACGTGCTTCGGAACAGCAGTCGGCTGAACAGTGCGAGCTCTTGAGAGCCGAAGTCGTGTCGGCGCTGACGGCGGAGCGAGCGGTCCACGACGATCCGATGGGCATCGGCGGGTTGAGGGGCGGCGAGAAGGCGTGGAAAGGCCGCGGCAAAGGCAAGGGGGGCAAGGGCAAGGAGACGCCGCCGAACCCAGACGCCGACCTGGAGTGCAACTACTGTCGCAAGAAGGGCCACCGAAGCGCCAACTGCCGCGCGCGGATAGCCGACGAGAAGCAGGCAGCCGCCAACCGCGATAACGAGGACAAGAAGCAGCACAGAAAAGAAAAGGTCAAGGAGCAGAAGAGGGTCGCGGGAGCGGCAGTAAATGAGCTCGAGAATTTGAGACAAGCAGGAGTAGCTCCAGCGACAGGGTCGACGGTGCACGCCAAGCCTCTGCCAGGTGCACGCAGCAGCGCCGAGAGCGCAGAGACATTGCCAGTCACCTCGCCAGTCTGCAGAGGGCTGGTAGCGAAGATGACTCTGGCCCTGAGGGCCGAGGTCGCAAAACACGAACCCGCCGGATCGACTGGAAGTACACCCTGCCCTCCTACAGTGAGTTCATCTGCAGCTCGTGAAAGAAGATGTTCAGGGAGAGAAAAAAGGCACTACCACGAGTGGAAGCTGGACTTCTGCGGGGACTTCTGCGGGGCGTGCGCAGAATACTGCCTGGGCAAGCGCATGCACTCGAAGTTCAACTTCTCGCAGCTGCTGCGAGTCAGCTGCGGTCGGGCCCGCGCCGCTCGAGGTCGGCGGCCTACAGGGGCAGGTGCCGGAGGGCGACCGACTGCGCCTTGCCCCGCTTCGGAATGCCATCGCGCCCGACTCAGGCGCGCAGATCAGCGCAGCGCCGAGACAGCAAGCGACCCAGCGCAACTACACGCCGGTGGCCAGCAACGTCGTTGGCATGACGGGCATCGGAGGCGAGGAGATCGAGAGGTACGGCCATGTGGAGCTGAACCTGTCCAGGGGAGGAGAGGTTCTCCATGTTGGCGCGGACGTTGCCGACGTGGAGTACACCGTTGTGGCCACAGATGCGGTAGTGCAGCGAGGCCAGAGCTTTCTCCGTAGCCCTGCAGGTCGCTGGATCATCAACGGCGCCATCGAGCCACCTGAAGGAGCTGAGTTCGTTCCTCTACGATGTCATGATGCCGACTACGACTTAGAGTGCGATCACGTCATAGACGGCAAGACCGAACCAGACGCCACGCAGGTAGCAGCAGCGAGGAAGACGCTGCCGCGGAAGGTCCCGGCTGAGCAAGAAGTTGGATCTTTGCCGAGGGTTCTAGGCCTAGAGGCGTGCGAGACTACGGCTGCCGACGAGAGTGCTGAGGTCGCCCTGCCAACCTAGTGCCGCGGAGAGAGCCGCGCGCGAAGGGCATCGCCTACCTTTTCGCCCTCGGTGTGCACTGCGCGTGAAAGCTCGAGCGGGCGACGATCCGCGCTGCGTGCAGGGGCCAGCGGACGAGGTGCAAGTGCCGAAGGTGGTGTTCGACATCTTCTACGTTGGAACCCACTCTGCTGAACTTGATGTCGCCATCTCCACTGCTCGCGCAAACATCCCGCCCACCCACCCGCAATTTGGTTTGCAAAACCTCTTCAGACCGACTACGACGACACCGACGACAACGACTGCGACGACACCGACGACGTCTCCGACGACTTCGACGACGACAACGACGCCGACGACGAAGACGACGACGACGCCAACGAAGGCGACGAAGAGGGACGAGGAAGGACGACGGCGGCGACAACGACGACAACGACGACAACGACGAGGGAGGAGGGAGGACGGCGACGACGCGAACGACGAAGAAGGAGAAAGGACGGCGACGCCGACGACGACAACGACGAGGGAGGAGAGAAGACAACGACGACGACGACGACGACGGCGACGAAATAGGAGGGACGACGACGAGACGCCGACGACGGACGACGACGATGACGAGGGAGGGGGAGGAAGGACGACCACGGCGACAGCGCCGACGGAAACGACCACGACGCCAAAGAGGACGATGACGACGAACACGAGGAAAGACCGAGGACGACGTAGGCGACGACGACGACGACGCCGGAGGAGGGAGGACGGCGACGACGACGACGACGACGACGCAAGAGCGCGCGCGCGCGCTTTTGTTGAACATCCGCGTTGTGGAACCGCTGGTTTTTTGTATGTTTTTGTGGACGCGCGATTTTGAATTCCTCCGAAACCGATGGGTGTCGAAGGATTTCGGCACGCGCGCGCGACGACGCGCTCGCCTGCACTTCGCCCCGTTTTTTTGCAGTGGGTTCTCGCGACGGCGCACGCGCAAGGGCGTTCGACAGATTTCGACATGCGCGCGCGCGATGCCCGTTTGGTAGCATTTTGTGTAAATATTGAAAAACCTTGTTGGTTTTCTTCAGATTTCGCAAGAGCTCGCGCGGGAGTTTTTTAGCAATTCAGCGTTGCGAAACCATGCGTTGTTGTATGTTTGTTGGGGACTCGATTGCGAAATCCTTCCGGCACCGAAGGTTTTTGAAGGATTTCGGCAGGCGCGCGCGACGACGCGCGCGTGCATTTCGTCCCATGTTTTGCAAGGGATTCGTGACAAAGTGTTATGTTGGAACAAAACATGTTACCGCGTAGTGTTTTTTCACCGGGGAACCTCAGGGGGGGGTGCCGGCCCCCCGGGGATAGTGTAAATGCATATTTAGGATGGACATGTGGTCATAATCATTTGTGATTTATTTGCCCGAGAGGTGAACCGATCACGCCGCGGGGCGGGGTGGGTGGGCGGGCGGCGGTGGCGCGGGGCGGGGGCGGGGGGTGGGTGGGGGGGGGGAGGGGGGGGGGGGGAGATCTTATTCTGTTTTTAGAAAGGAGAATTGACCAGCTGGCGGCTAAGTGCAAGCTCGAAGAAGGCTACTTCAGCGTCCGTGAGACGCCGTTGTTAACGAAAGCAGATCTAGAACAGGCGATCGCGGTTCTGAACGTGTTTGATTGCAAGATCCTGTCACAGGCGACGCTGCATGCCACTGAAGAATTTGATGGCTGCAATGTGTCCTTCCTGTTGGCCGTGCTGGAGGTCTGGGGTCACGCGACAGTTGTGCTTCAGACAGACCAGGGGCCTGCCGCGATGGCCCTGGCGAGCGCAGTTCGAGATCGCAGGTGTCGCTCCACCTTGGCGCGGGGATATCCGCCTTTTCCCAGGCAGAGTGCTGTCTGCGCCGAGGGCGCCAACAAGCTTGCAGCAGGTTTGCTGCAGACCTGCGCGCTGAAGCTGGAGCGCGCATTGGGGCGCGAGATCAAGACAACGGATCCGATCGTGCCTTGGCTCGTCATTTCGGCGGGCTGGGTGATCGCCCGGCTGCAGCCGCGAAGCCATGGGGGCTCCTCCCGCAAGATGCTGCGTGGCAAAGAGCACGGTGGGGAGGTCTCGGAGATGGGCGAGCAGTTCTGGCATCGGATCTCAGCCCAAGCTGTTGTTGGACGCGGCAAGTGGGAGGCCCGCTTTTCGAAAGGGATCTGGGTCGGAAAGAGCGAGTTGGACAACGTTAACCTCGCGATCGGCCCGGGGCGCGGCGTGCAGAAGGTCAGGGCCGCGCGGAGGATGCCAGAGGAGTTTAGGTGGCAGCTTGAGCTCATTCAGAACATTAGGGCGACGCCGTGGCAGCACGTCCCTGGCGCGAGTGCATGACCCATCGGGCGCAGTATGCGCATCACGGAGCGCGTGATCGACGGTCGCGGCCCGACCGACTGCAGGAAATGCAGCGCTGGATATGGGTCGCATTCGGCAGTTTGCCGCCAGCGGTTCGACTTCTTGCGCGAGAACTTGGAGAATGACCCTGCGGCCCGAGAGGCCGCGGCAGCGGCGCCGGCCCCGGCTGCTGGAGCCCCCGCGCCTGGAGCGACGGCTGGACCAGCGGCGGCGTCGAGCAGCAGCGAGGTAGCGGTAGCACCCGCACCGGCTGCAGAAGACGTGGCCATGCTTCCTGCCCCAGGAGAGGCAGAAGCACAGACAGCCATGCAGACGGAACCTGATCAGATCAGGAGTGACTTCCACAGAGGCGCTCCAGGGGGCCCAAGGGCAGAAGTCGAGATCAAGAAGCCGAGAGTAGCAACCATCGGCATGCTCTCTGTCTGTGAACTGGCAGTCTGCGAGGAAGGCTACGACGAGACGTTCGACCCGATGTGGGATCCACGCCCGAAGCGAAGTTCAAGATGCTCGGATAGGTGTGAGAAGCATTCGTCGAGGTGCCAGCTGATGGGGCGCCGCCGAGGTGAGTGTGCATGCAGGCGCTGCCTGATGAGCCACATCGGCACGATCAGGAGTCACTTATAAGAACCTGACGAGGAGCAGATCGATCAGATGGTTGAGGTCAGCGCAGAGTTGCACGAGCACGACCAGTGGAGCCCGAAGACGATGCGCTACGATTACTGCTCGGGAGAGCCCCTGGACGAGGATTTGTACCACAAGGGTCGCGACAACGAGCTCCAGGCCATGGAGGACTACGGGGTCTACGTGGAGGTGGCGACGTCGACGGCGACCGACGGAATGCATATCGGAGGCTTCCCATCGCCCATATGCAGAAAGGCAGAGCCAGGTGGGGGTTCGTGGCGACGGAGATCAACGAGCACGAGGTGCGCGAGGACAACCACCAAGGCACGCCGCCGCACATGATTGCAAGGGCGACGCTAAGCCGTGCCGCATCAGGTGCTACTTCGGCGGGGGAGCACAAGCGGGCAATCCAAGTCTGGGACGTCGGGGAGGGTTTTTTCAACGCCGACCTCGATGAGACGATCTACGTTCATCCTGGACGCGAGCTGTGCGCTCCTGAAGGTGCTGGTGGCTGCGGAAGGCTATGAACGGCGCCAGGGATGCATCGCAGATGTGGGGAGAGCTGGTGCGGACTATCACGGACGACGGCCACTGGGAATGCTTGGCGGCGACACCTAACGCGTTCCACTTACCAGCGAGTCCCAGCGTTCCTGCCGTCGACGAGGACAGTGTAGCGATTTGCCACGGAGATGACTTGCTGGCCGAAGGTTACGACGAGCAGCTGGACGAGCTGGACGAGTTGCTGAAACGGCAGTTCGAGGTCACAGCGAGTGCCAGGCTGGGTCATGGGTGACCTGGGCGGACGAACTACCTCAAGAGGATTACCGGTGCACCGACAAGCTGCCAGGCTCAGAGGATCCATGTTTCTTCTGGGCAGCGGATCCTAAGCACGTGGGTTTCATGGTTCAGCGGGCACATAAGCGACGGCGCAAGCCATCTCCTACTCCAGGGACGAAAGCGACAGGACAAGGACGACGAGGCCGCTTAGACCTTCTGTCCAAGGATCGAGCTCGGGAAGTTGCAGGCGCAGCAGACGCGGCGCTCTACCTCTCTTCGGACAGGCCCGACACGACGTGCGCCAGCAAGACCGCGACGCAGCGCGTTTCAAACCCCGCTGTTCTGATGCATGCGCGAGTTCAGCGCCTTGGACGGTACTGCGAAGGACAGCCTATCTTGGTATGGTGTTGCCCTTTGCAGGGTACTCCTGAAGGCATTCGTGTGGGCGGAGATGCAGACTGGGCCCCTACAAGCGAATTGCAGAGACGTTCCGCGAGCGGAGGAGCAGTGCGGCATGGTGACCACACATGGGACTGCTACTCAGCGACGCAGAGCATCATAGCTCTAAGCTCAGGGGAATCCGAGATGCATGCCACGGGCAGTGCGACTGCCAGATGACTCCAGTGCAAGACCTACCTGATCGAGACCCAGGGGCCCTGCAACCTGAAGACCTACAGCGACAGCACCGCGGGGCCGGGCATGTGCAGCAGAGCGGGCGCGGGCAAGGTCAGGCACCTGGAACAGAGGTACTTATGGTTTCAAGAGCGGCTGCGGCTCAAGGCGTTTGAGCGCCTGAAGGAGGACGCCAATGAGACGGCGGCAGACATGCTCACCAAGTACAGCGAGTGGTCGAAGATCGAGAAGCACTGCACCGCTCTGAACCTCATGTTCGGGAAACAGCTTAAGGGCTTGAGCGCGATGGCAGTTTTCACGGGAGTCGCGACTTCTGCGTCAGGCGAGAAGGTGGCGGTGTGCGAGGAGCCAGGCCGGGCAGCGCCTTGCCCCGCTCCTGCGCCCCACTACGTGCATCGCGAGGAGTTCTGGTTCATCCTGGAGAGGGGTGCCTTCGTGGTGATCGCTGCGTTTTTTCTTTGTTTCTATGCTGCGCGCGCGGTTGCTACGCGAGGAGCTACCTCAAGAAGGACCTCGTCCAGGAGGCGGTTGGCCCCGCCCCTGGAGACGCCGACGTCTACCTGGCTACGCGGACTGACGCGGAGGTCAAAACCATAAGTGTCCAGGGACTTGGCACAGAGCCTCGTCCAGCGCGATGCGACGGAGGAGCGAGGCACAAGCTTTTCAACGCGTTTCTCGTGGTCGACTTGAAGCAGATCTTGAGAGCCAAAGGCCTACGCGTGAGTGCTCTCAAAGACGATCTGATCATGAGGCTGATCAAGAAGGGCAACGTCCTGTCGGATCGCCAGGTCAAGGAGATCGAGCAGCTGAGAGTGACGGCTACGATACGCGGACCCCTGATCAGGATCAACCTACAGGACTTGAGTAGTCCGGAGTCCGCGCAGCAGTTGATTGAGACGTTCAAGAGCGAGTGCCGAGATCGCCCTGATGGCTCTCAGCTGATCCACCCAGAGAGCTAGACGGATGGTCGCAGGAAGCTCTACGACAGCCGAGGCTGAGCTAATGACAAGGCTGCGGTCAGCCCCGCGCCTGCCCACTTCGGTTAGACCCGCGCACGGGCTGAGGGCCCGCGGGGAGTCCCGCGGAAGGCCCGCGGAAGGGGCCACAAAGCTGGTATCTGCTCCGGCTTTTCGGCTGGAGGCCGAGCTGGTGTCTGCGCCCAAGGAGAGGTGTTGGGAAGTTTGTAGTTTTACTAAGATATGCGATTCTATCAAAAGATAATCAGACTGTTTGGGCGATGACACGAACTCCTGCAGCCCTTTGTTGCTCAAGGAAAAGAGCAGCCCTCCTTCCCCCTCTCTCCGCTACGGGGGTAGGGGAGCGCGTGCATCGGCGCTGGTGCCCCCCGGCGGCGCCTCAGGCGCCGCCCCTGGCGCGCTCGAGGGGTGTCCAGCGCCGATCCGAGAAATCCGCGCGGACCTCCGAGTTTTTATGTTTATGTCACTTCTTGTTTCCCTAAGGCAGATGGGGAGAGGTACGGGGCCCAAAGATGTACATCACCACGCCCACCACCTCCCTCGCCCCCTCCCTCTACCAGGAGAAGGGGGAGGAAAGGGAGGGTAGATGACGGCAGAGGAATCGACGTAGTGGTGGTGTAGATCCCTGGGGGCCCGCAAGAGGGAGGCACAGGGCAGAGGGCGGCGGGTGCGGCGCTGCGGGGGCTCTTCGAGCATGCCTCGCGAGTGCGAGGCCTGGCCCCCGCAGTGCAGGCGCGCGCGAGGAGTGCACCTGCACTGGCACGACGCACCTCACTTTTTGGTGCGCGCGGCCAGACCAGCCCAGGCAGGGAAAGAGGGGGGGACGCATGGAGCTTCAGGGGGGAGCGGAGGGAGGAGAAGGATGGATGGAGGGAGGAAGGGAGGAGGCAATGGCAGTCGGGGCGGCGAGGGAGGGAAGGGGAGAGGAGGGAGAAAGTGAAAAGGAGGGGGGGCGATTGGACGAGGGACGATGGAGGGACGCGGGTGGGGGGAATAGGCAAAAGGCATTTGTTTCCAAGAAAGTTGAAGAGCGGGGTCTGAGGGGTGACGGGAGATAAGGAGGCATGGCGTGAGGCTGGGGGTCATCAGAGGGGAACACGGAATCGGGGGGAGAGGAGGGAGGGCGGGATAGGGAAGGGAGGGACGGACGGATAGTTAGGGAGGATGGGGTACCACTTTCCCACCCCGCCTTTGCGCTCTCCCCCTCGCCCCCGCTCGTCCCTCTTCCCTTCTCTTCCTCCCCCCCGCCGACTCGATGTTCGATGCTGCGGGTCTGTTTGGTGACACTTGGGACCTTCGGTGCCCCTGGCCAGCGCCAGGAAAGGGGGAAGCTATCTCTTGGGCAAGCTCCAGGAGGGAAGTGAGGACCAGAGGGAACGGCAGCATGGCAGGACGACGGGGACCACACAGGCAGGAGGTGGCTGAGGAAATGCATAGCGCGGCGGCTTGGGGCGCAGCCCCCTTCCTCCTCAGCGCATGATTGCCGTGACCCTTATGATAGGGTATCGGTCTCCTCTTCCTACCTCCAGGGCTGCCCCCCCTCTTGCGTACAAGATGCAATTAGAGAACTATTGCCTCGCAGTGGATGCGGCATATGCGAGCGACTGGGGTTCATGCCACCCGTGGAGACTCCGTTCTCAATTCCTTTCCGTCCGTGCATTTGCAGGGAGGTGGAGAGGAGGGGGAGGACCATGACCAGTGTCAAGCGAAGACTCCTCAATGATGTTGCAATGAACCATCTCCCCGCAAGCTGCCTCTTCATGGGCTCATATATAGATGCCTCGGCTCTGCGGGAAGAGCCCCGTTGGAAGACAACCGTGTGAAGATCTCCAACCGTGCGAAAGCACCGTTCTTGGAACTTCAACGCCGCAGATCACCGTTACTGTTGCGACCTGGCGATTTTCAACCGTGTCAGGACAGCGTCTCTGGGTCGCGAAACACAGTGAATTAACGTGACTGTGGCGCCTTGTCAGTCCTAATTCGTGCCAGAACACCGTTTCTGGAACGTCAGCAGTAAGTGTCATTGAATTCCTTGTGAACGGGTAAGACGAATCTGCGTGACGCTACTGCGACAGCCGCATTTTGAAAAGTAGCCGCCATCCATCCGTGAAGCTCCTGTAAGCGTCGAAACGAATGTGCGTAGAGCTAAGAAGAAAACTGGATTTGGAAAACGGCCCGCCCTCCACCCGGGAATTTGCTGCAAAGTGTTAAGGCGAGTGTGAGTGGCGTTGAGGGGAGAGCCACCTTTCGGAAACGGCATGCCTCCCATCAGTGAAGCTCTCCAGACCCTTTTAAGTCGAGGGTGCGCGGCGCTGAGGCGAGAGCCACATTTTGAAAACGGCCCGCCCTCCATCCGTGAACATCCTGAAAACTTCAAGCTTCAGGATCATAAAAAGGGTGAGGAACTTTCAGGCGAACCGCCCGGCCCGCCCTACCAGCCCTTCTCTGGGTGCGTCAGGAGGAGTTATGTATTAGGAAGGGGAATTGAAGAGGAACTATTGATATGAGGATGGTGGCGCGTATGTTAATGATGGGGGTAATGACGATGATGGTGTTGCTGCTGCTGCTGATGATGATGATGATGATGATGCTGATGATGATGATGATGCTGATGATGATGATGATGATGCTGATGATGGCGATGATGGTGATGATGATGGTGCTGATGCTGCTGATGCTGCTGATGATGATGATGGTGATGGTGATGGTGATGGTGATGGTGATGGTGATGGTGGATGCGGGAAGAGGACAAGACTAGTACGACTCCCCCCTGCTTCACATCCGCCGTTCCGCCTCGGCCGCCTCCTCTGGCCCCAGGAACTCAGACGTCGCCATGTTTTCGGAGCGTTGAGCGCAGGAGGTCCAGACCACCCTTTCCCGGGCCGTTTGTTGTTGTTGTTGTTGTTGTTGTTGTTGTTGTTGTTGTTGTTGTTGTTGATGTTGTTGTTGTTGTTGTTGTTGTTGTTGTTGTTGTTGTTGTTGTTGTTGTTGTTGTTGTTGTTCACCCGAGCAGTTCTCTGACGACCGCGGGGCCAGGGGGCCTGGAGGCCGCACAATGCCTACAGCCTCCCGTCGTGATTTCTGTTCCACAGCGAGAGGATTCTCTGAGTGAGATCGGAGGAGGAGGAGGCGGTAGGAGGAGGAGGGGGAGGGAGGAGGAGGAGGAGGAGGAGGTAGGAGGAGGGATGAGGATGAGGAGGAGGAGGAGGAGAGGAGGAGGAGGAGGAGGAGAAGAGGAGGAGGAGAGGAGGAGGAGGAGGAAAGAGGAGGAGGAGGAGGAGGAGGAGGAGGAGGAGAGGAGGAGGAGGAGGAGGAGGAGGAGGACGTCGACGACCACGACGACCCAGAGCTCCCAGGACCTGATTTTTTCACTCCGGCGGTATGTTCCTGGATTCCGAGGTCGGCCTCTGGGGCCCGTTCTCGGGCCCCCGGGCCCCCGTGTCAGGGTAGGAGGTCTGTCCAACCCCGACACATTTTCTGGAAGATCGACGATTAATTGTGTCTGTTTGTTTTCCCCCCCTGACAGATTTTTTCTGGTCTGCGTGTCGAGAGCGAGCCTCTTCCGGTTAAGAGCTAGGCGGGCCGCGCAAAGCACTAATTGGGGAGACAGGGCGCGTGGAAACCCCCTTGACACACACACACGCGCAGTATAAGTATGTCGGGGCGCCGACCCGCGCGGCGCGCGTCCCGCTCAGAATCGGCCCCAGGGACCCTCCCAGGGGTTCCAGGCCTCCCAGGTGGGGTCCGAGCAGGACGGGGCCGGAGGATCTCAGGAGGGAAAAAACACGCAGACACAATTAATCCTCGATTCCCAGGGAAAATAGGGGAAAATAGGGGAAGTGGGGGAGAAGACGTAAGCCCAGAACGTGTGGGAAAATATGGGGATTCCTGTTATTGGTGTATACTTATGTGTGTGTGTGTGTGTGTGTGTGTGTGTGTGTGTGTGTGTGTGTGTGTGTGTGTGTGTGTGTGTCCCTGGGCCCCTTCAAAGAAGGGATCCGGGACGAAAGCACCATCCCGGTGGAAGGGGTCGGGGCCTCTGGGGCCGCGGGCGGAAGCACTCCTGTCGGCGGACGTCTGGGGCATGCGGCCCCGGACAGGCCCGCGCCGCGACAAAAGTCAGGGCGCCCACGGAAGGTGTTTGGCCACGCTCGGCCTCGGCCCTCGCCGGGCCCCGGGACCGGACGAAGGCGACTCCGGAGGAAAAACCGGTCCTGGCCGCCAGGCTGCTCCTCCTCCTCCTCCTCCTCCTCCTCCTCCTCCTCCTCCTCCTCCATCCCCAGCGTCTGGATTTTTTCAGCGCGGCGTCCCCGGAAATCTGGACCCTTTCCCCGCGGGGCCGGCTTTGCATCCCGAGCCGCTTGTTGACGCTCCTGGGGGCCGGCGGGGGCCCCCAGGGGCCGAACATTAGCGAAAGGCCGCCCGTCCTGGCTTTTTTACGACGCGATATCATAGCTGGGCCCTCGTGCGGCAGGCGTGCAGGGCACGGAGACCCAGGGAGCAGTCCAGCGTCGCAGTCCTAGAGTGAGGATGTTCCAGCCTGCTTTAGCCGCCCCCGCCGCCGACGACGACGACGACCACGGCCACGACAGCGACGACGACGACGCCGCCGCCGCCGACGACGACAACGCTAAGGCCGACAACGACGAGGACGACGAAAGCGCAAGCGACGGCGACGGCGAAGGCGGGAGCCAAGGACGACGACGAAAGCCCGAGGGCGCCGAGGCCCAGGCAGGCCTGCGGCGGGGGCCGCCGTTGGCGCGGCCGCTCGGCCGCGGCCGCGGGCGCCCTGTGGCTTTCGCGCTGACCACCAGGAAGAGTTCCGAGCACCAGGAAAAGACCCCACATCTCGAGGGTTTTCGCTGGTCGGGCCCTGGGAGCTTAGTGGGCCCTGGAAACGACAGGGCTGTTTTTTTACCGGCTCCGTTTTGCCGGTTTTTTGCCGGCTCCGACGCCGTTTTTGTTACCGGTTCCGTCGCCGTTTTTTGACCGGTTCCGGCTCCGGTTCCAATCCTGGAGCAGTTTTTTTGCCGTTCCCGGTCGTTGTTTTTGTTGCCGTTTCCATTTTCAAGGGACATTTTTTTGGAAACAGTGAAAAAACGGCCCTGCCGTTTCCGGGGCCCACAAAGCCCGGGAGACGCTCGCCCGACATTGCTTCGACACTCTTTCGGCACTCTTCCAGCACGGATCCGGGTGCTCGAACTTATTTCTGGGATTTGGTCTTGAAGCACGAGGGGAGCAACATAAGCCTGTAGAGGGTGACACCAACACCAATATCGGCGGCGTGCCGCCACCGAGGGAAGAAGGTCCCGATCTCGGCGATGGTGGTGATCTTCTGGCTTCCAAGGTGGCCGAAATATTACCATCGACGCCGAGATCTAGGATCATCTTCCGCCTGTGGAGGCAACTCCCCGTGCTGGTGCTGGTGCCCATTTCCAGGCCTCGGGCGGCGGCGCGCGCGCGCCAGGCGCCCTCGAACGGCGGCGCGCGGCCCCGAGCGCCCTCGAGCGTCGCCACGAGCGCGCGGTCTGTTCGCGTCCTACCCGCCTCCCCCGCGATTTTTCTTTGTTATATATATATATATATATATATATATATATATGTATATATATATATATAGATGTATGTGTGTGGTATGTAATGTATGTATGTATATATATATATATATATACGCTCACATCTCTTTCTACCCGCGTGCCCCCATCAATTGCAGCGAGCAGGCCGCCCCCCCCCCCCCCCCCCCCCCTGCGCAGGCGCCGCGCGGGACTCCGCCGCCGGCGCGCCGCTGCAGCTCCAGCGGCAGTCCCGGGCGTCCTCCGCGCCCGGCAGGCCGCGGCTGGCGCGCGCGGCGTCCGCGGGCGCGGGGCTCGGAACGGCGCCCGTCGGGGGGGGGAAGCACGGCGCCCAGGCTTGCTCGCGTCGTTAAAAGATCAGGAGGGGGAAAGTCACACAGACACAAGTAATCGTCGACTCCTAGGAAAATGTGCGAAAATATCGGAAGTGGGGGGAAGGCGAAAACCCAGAAAATATGGGAAAACGTTGGGGTTTAATTTATTTGTGTGTGTATTTATTTGTGTGTCCCAGGGCCCTTCGAAAAATCAGGACGGGCGGTTTTTCGCTACTTTCGGCCCCTGGGGGCCCTCGCCGGGCCCGGGACCGTCATGAAACGGCCCAGGATGCAAAGCTTGTCCCGGGGAAAGGGTCCAGACTTCCTGGGACGCCGTCCTGAAACCATCGGGACGTCGCATGTCTGGGCGCATGTACAGTCCAGACGCCGACTGAGGGACGGCTTGGGGTTCGGAGGGCGCTCGCTGTGTCGGTGGCGAGTCATGGGAGCCTGGTATACTTCGATGAGATAGCGCCGATGTGGCGTCGGCAGGCGCCGACGAGCGTCGAGGTAACGTCGAACGGCGCCCGCCAGACGGGAGGAGCACTGCGCATGCACAGTCAAGGCGCTGACAGAAGGACCGCTTGGGGTTCGGGATGGGCTCGCTCCTCCTTGCGGCATTCCGTGGTTGTTCCTCTACGGGGGGGGGGCGTTCGTTATAAGAATGTGCCCGAAAGGCTGTAGACCTTGGGTTTTTTTTTGTCCAACGGGGGCGGCGGTGATATCCATGGCCGATCCACGATTGGAGGTCCACTGGCTTCCAGACCCTGGCGTCGTTATCTAAGGGTTCCTTATCCACTGCCCCCGCCGTAGCCCTCCTTCGAAGAAGAAAAACGCCATAAACATAAACTGTTGCCGTTCCGCGCAGATCTCTTGGATCGGCGCCTGGGGCCCCCTGGCGGCGCCTCCGGCGCCGCCCCTGGCGCGCAAATCCGCGCTTGTTTCTCTAGCCCTCCTCGTGCATTCCCCTCTCTGCACTGCTCCTGCGCGCGCGTGCTGGCAGGAGAGAGGGCCACAGCCATGTGTAACTCCGGCCAGTCTGAGGAGGCGTCGCGGTCGCCGACATCTCACCCAGAACGCCTGAACACAGACTAGCTAGATGTAGGATCGTGATGTATGCTCTTCGATGTGGATGCGACGCCGCGTTCCCGCACAATCCCAGGCCTTCCGCGCGTGATTCGTCTCTCTCGTTTTGTCAGTCTTGGCGTGCTTCCCACGCAGCTCAACTGGTTTCCGCTGTTGGTGGCTTGGCTTGGAAGGAGTGAGCATTTCCACGGTGCAGGAGGGGCTCCTTGGGCGGTACCGCGTGCCGCTTTCGCCGTGCTCGGCTGAGTGTTGGGCTGGCTCTGCGGGTGGGCCTCCCGCTCCTCGCCGCCGCGGTGCCCGTCGAGAGCTCAGGGGGGTGGAATCATACGCGATGCCACCAATCCTAACCTTCTCGATGGATCGAGGAGGGGGGGGGGAGAGATCGACGAGGGGGATGAAGATATCGAGGAGGGGGAAGAGGAGTGGGAGGCGGAGGAGGAGGAGGAGGAGGAGGAGGAGGAGGTGGAGGAGGAGGAGGAGGAGGAGGAGGAGGAGGAGTATGTTGCCGTGGTGCTCTCGAGCGGGTTGGTCCGCTGTGTCGATGGACAGGAATGGCCAGATCTTGGGCAGTCTGTATGGGCCTTTCTCCCACCCCGTTCAGTCCAACATGGGGGGGAGTTGTGGGCCTTTTACCCGGCTTTGCTGTTGGCCGAAGCTGGCCCGCTCGAGATTTGGACAAAGTGTCAGGTGCTGCTCGATATGTGGAGCTGTGGCCCACACCAAGATGTTTCGAGTGTTGCGTTACGCGAGGTCTGGAGGAAGGTCTTGCCCAAAGCTCGTGACATAGGTTGGGACCACACTGTTTTTTTAAGATAAAGCCCCACCTGTCGTGGAATCTGGCACTCTCCCGCGAGTTTCCCTTTCTACGCTTGGCGGGGCAATCGAGAAGCCGACCGCCTGGTGAAGGAGGGCACCTTGCTTCAGGATCTGTCAGAAGATGTGCGCAGCTGGTATAGGACGGCCAGCGCAGGTATTCAGCAGGTCGGTGAGAATTTTTGGGCTGATGTTGGGCGAGATCTCCCGACAGGGCCTCAAGGATGCGGTGAGGTGTCGTGCCCCCAAGTCCTCGAGGCCTGTCGGTGACATCCCGCAACTCCATTTGTTGCCAACCCCAACGGACACACGATCTGTAGAGAGGGTACGAGTTGTGTATGTTTGGAGTGCGGGGGAAGGGCGAGTTCCAGAGGAGCGTTTGCAGCCTTTCCCTGCCCTGGCATCCCCGTCATCGCCGCGACTGCACACCACTCCCGCGTTCTGCGGATGGGCTCGGGGCCTTCTGGAACCGTGGTGTGGTGTCGGAAGTGCGCCGCGTTCGGGGTTGTTCGACGTCGGCACCTGAAAGAGACCTGTCCCGCGCACCCGCGTGATCCGGCGGCTGAGAAGTCCTTGACCATGCTGCTCGCTGGCAAGTACTCCCGCTCCCGTGCGGTGTTCGGCCGCAGCATCCAGGTGCGGCAAGGGAGGTCACATTATTCTTGAGTTGTGCTAGGCCTCTTGCGATTGAGCGGGAGTCCTATGTTGCGTTCATTTGGTGCAACGAGGATGCGGAGGAGGAGGAGCAGGAGGAGGGGGAGGAGGAGGAGGGGGAGGAGGAGGAGGAGGCGGAGGAGGAGCAGGAGCAGGAGAAGAGCGAGGAGGAGAGAGGAGGAGGAGGAGGAGGAGGAGGAGGATGAGGAGGAGGAGGCGGAGGACCAGGAGGAGGAGGAGGATGAGAGGAGGAGGAGGAGGAGGAGAGAGGAGGAAGGAGGAGGAGGAGGAGGAGGAGGAGGAGCAGGAGGAGCAGGAGGAGGAGGAGGAGGAGGAGGCAGGAGGAGGAGGAGGAGAAGGAGGAGGGGCGCCCCCCTAGAATCTTTTCCTCCCTTCCCCCCCATCGGAGCGCCCTCGCCGCCGAGGTCCGGCGGGGAAGCGCCCGGGGATTGCCTCGCTGCAGTCCAACCGGAAGCTGGTGAGGAACGCGGTCGAAAGGTACCTCCTCAAGGCCCCGGCGATATCTTGCTGCTGCCCGTCGTCGCCCATCTCGTCCTCCTCCTCGTGGTCCTCCACTCGCCGGCCTCCACCTCCTCGCCCTCCTCCGCCTCCTCCTCTTCCTCCACCTCCTCGTCTTCCTCCCCCTCCTCCTCCTCCCCCTCCCCTCCTTCCCCTCCTCCTCCTCCTCCTCCTCCTCCTCCTCCTCCTCCTCCTCCTCCTCCCTCCTCCTCCTCCTCCCTCCTCCTTCCTCCTCCTCCGCGCCCTCCGTGCTCGTCCTCCTCTGCCGCCCGCGCTCGGTCCCTCTTCTGGGCGCCGGCGGGCGGTCGAGTGACCTCGAGGGGGGGTCGAGCATCGAGGTCTCCAGGCGCTGTCGACCCGGGGCATCTGGAGACGGAGGTTGATCGCGCTGGACCATTGGGCGTTGCTTAATGGGTGTAGCGATGCATGGGGGAGGCGAAGAAGCGTGCACCTTTCGTGCCCCTTTTGGGCCCCAGGGGGTTCCTGCAGGGCTCCTTGAGGGCACAGGAGGTGCACCTTTCCTCCGCCCGCTTTTTTCGCACCCCATCACTCGACGCCCGAGGCTATGACGAGGATCAGTCTGTTCCAGAGCTTTCGGGAACGCTCTCAGGGCATCCCGGAACGCTCTGACAAGGCCGCGGCGCCCGAGACATCCTCCAGAGCCGCCGGCTCTCAGAGATGTTCGATTTATCCTCGCCCGATGTTGCCCTCTTGGCTCCGTGCTAGCTGATAGACCTCCCACACTGCCAAACCGACGAGGGAATTGCATGCTTTCGGTTCTCGGGTGTTGCGGCCGAGATGTTTGCGGGCCTGCGCCCGCTGAGCCACTCGTCCTCGCCTCCTCGTCCCTCCCCCCAGGTCGTGGCCCCGGGTCCTCCCCTTCTGCCAAGAACGTTGCTGTTTGTTTGTTTGCTGTTTCTCACCCTGCTCGCGCACCGTATATAACAAGGCTTTCTTGACTTGACTTAGTTCTGCCCACCCCCGATGAAGGCTTCCAGAGGGCCCCGGAGACCGCAGGAGAGGGAGGAATTGTCCCGTCCGACTGCTGCTCGTCGCTGTCCTCGTCATCCTACTCGCCGTCCTCCTCCTCCTCCTCCTCAACCTCCTCTTCCTCCTCCTCCTCCTCCTCCTCCTCCTCCTCCTCCTTCTCCTCCTCCTCCTCTCCTCCCCTTCCCTCCTCCTCCTCCTCCTCCTCCCCTCCTCCTCCTCCTCCTCCTCCCTCCGCCTCCTCCTCCTCCTCCTCCTCCTCCTCCTCCCTCCTCTTCAACATCTTCCTCTCGCTTCCTTCTCCTCCTCCTCGTCAACGTCTTCCTCGCGCGTCCGTTTTCCTTCCATCCGGATCCAGCGCCCGCACCTGCCCGGGGGTCGCCGCCGCCGTGGGGCCGGGAACGGGTGAAAAGGTCAGGAAAGAAGGGAGCGGAGGGCAGCCAGGTGGAGGACGAGGGAGAGTATTCTTTCATTGCCTGTGGCGGGGGTGGGGGTGGTTGGGGGGGTGGGGGGGAGGGGGGGCAGGATTGAGTGGAGCGGAGCGAAGCGGAGTTGAGGAAGGGGGGGGAGTACTGTTCCCAACTCTTATGTGTTGGGTTCTCGTTTTGAAAAGAGGCTGGGGTCTCCATTATTGATTCCTTCTATCCATCCTTCCTTCTCGCCTCCTCCCTTTCCTCCTTTTCCTCCTTTTCCTCCTCCTCCTCCTCCTCCTCCTCCTCCTCCTCCTCCTCCTCCTCTTTCTGTCCTTTCATCCTTCCCGCCTTCCCTCCTCCTCCTCCGCCTTTTCCCCCTCCTCCTCCTCCTCATCATTATCATCATCATCAGCATCAGCAGCATCATCATCATAAACAGCATCATCATCATCCTCATCATCATCATCAGCAGTATCCTCATCAGCAGCATCATCATTTCCATCATCGTCATCATCATCAGCATCCTCACCATCATCAGCATCATCATCATCAACATCATCATAATCGTCGTCATCATCATCGTCATCAGCATCATCATCAGCAGCATCATCATCATCCGCCTTCTCCTCATCCTCCTCCTCCTCTTCCTCCTCCTTCTCCTCATCTTCCTTCTCCTCCACCTTCTCCTCCTCTTTCCTTATCTTTGTTTTCTCCTCCTCCTCCTCCTCCTCCTTGTCATCACCCTTCTCCTCCTGCTCCACTCATCTTGCGAACTGCACTCCCGTCGCCACATTCGTGGTCTATTGGGAGGCCCAGCGGAGTCGGGAGTACACAGACCCAGCCGAGACCCTGCGGCTCTCTGGGGGGCGACGAAGTGCGGAGTTGTCGCCATGCTCGTGGATTCCCTGGGAGGTCAAGCGGAGTGGGGTGGCACGCAGATCTCGCCGAGGCCTCGCGGCCCCCTGGGGGTTGCGAAGTGCGCAAGTGTCACCACTTTCGTGGGCTCTTGGGGGATCCAGCGGAGTGGGGTGGCACGCAGATCCAGCAACGATCTCGTGACTCCTTGGGGGGGTGAGACTAGCGCAGTTGTCGCCACTATCGTGGGCTCATGGGAGGCCCAGCGGGGTGGGGGAGTACGTAGATCCAGCTGAGACTCCGCAGCTTCCTAGGGGGCTGTGAAGTGCGCAACGGTCGCCATTTTCGCGGGCTCCTGGGATGTCGGCTGCGAAGTGTCAAATTGTGGCCACTTCCGTTTGCTCCTGGGAGGTCCAGCGGAGTGGGGTGGTACGCAGATCCAGCCGAGACTTCGCAGCTTCATAGGGGGCGGCGAAGTGCGCAATTGTCGCCACTTTCGTGGGCTCCCTGGGAGGTCCAGCGGAGTGGGGTGGCACGCAGATCCAGCAGCGATCTCGCGGCTCCTTGGGTGGCTGCGATGTGCGTAGTCGTCGACACTTTCGAGGCCTCCTGGGAGGCCCAGCGGAGTGGGGTATGCAGATCCAGCCGAGACCTCGCAGTTCCCTGAGGGGCTGCGAAGTGTGAGTATGTCTCCGCTTTCGTGGGCTCCCTGGGAGGTCCGTTGCGGCTCCCCGGGGGGCTGCGAAGCGTGCAATTGTCGCCACTTTCGTCAGCTTTTAGGAGGTACCGCGGAGTGGGGTGGTACGCAGGTCCAGCAAAGATCTCGTGACTCCCTGGGGGGGTTGGGAAGTGCGCAATCGTCGCCAGTTTCGCGGCCTCCCGGGAGGTCCAGCGGAGCAGGGTGGTACGCAGACCCAGCCGAGACTTCGCGACTTCCTGGGGGGGCTGCGAAGTTAGGGGGCCACATGCGAACCCTACCCCTACCCCCCACGATTTCTGAGGGGGAGGGTGGGGTTCACTTCGTTCGGGAGCTCCCGAGCGAAGTGAACCCCACCCTCCCCCTCAGAAATCGTGGGGGGTAGGGGTAGGGTTCGCATGTGGCCCCCTAGAAGTGCGCAATCGTCGCCACTTTCGTGGGCTCCCTGGGAGGTCCAGGGGAGCGGAGGGCCACGCGGACCCGGCCGAGATCTCGCGGCTCCTTGCACGCGGATGGGTGCTCCTGCGCATTGCCGCGGACCCTGCAACGCGATCTCGCTCGTGGTCGGTGGTCGTGGGCACAGGCGCCACGCGCGCAGCAAGGGTTGGGTGCGCCGCAGGGTCCCGTGGGGCGGGAGTGGAGGCGGCGGGGGGGCGGGGGGGGGGGAAGGAGGCGAGGAAGGAGAGGGACCGGGGCGGAGGGAGGGCGGGGAGCGAATCGAATCTTGGCATCGCTCGGACGTTTGCCTTTTATTCTTCGGCGAGGGCCATCTTGGAGCATCCTTGATCATTTGGCGAAAAAGCCACGCACGGAACCGAAAAAAGCACAGGAAATGGACGTCCGAGCGACGGCAAGATGTCACACGGGCCTCGACAGAGCGCATTGCACGAGCGCTCCCAGGCGAGAGGGCGACCTCGCGGCGGCACCTGCGCGCGTGCGGGGAGGGGGGCGCGCCCGCCCTCGCTGTGTTCTAGCAGGGAGGGGTCCTCCTCCTTCTCCTCCTCCTCCCTCCTCCTCCTCCTCCTCCTCCTCCTCCTCCTCCTCCCCCTCCTCCTCCTCCTCATCCTTCTCCTCCTCCTCCCCCTCCTCGTCCTCCTCCTCCTCCTCCTCCTCCTCCTCCTCCACGATTACTCAATATGAATACTACTCTCCCTCTTCCCCTGATGACGGCCTGGGAGTGTCCGACCCCCCCGCGTACTGTTTTTTACACACAGGTTTCCCCGGAGTTGGGTTTTCGCTTGCATTTTTTTCAAAATGCTGCTCTCGCTGAGGCGCCGGCCTCATTTTCGGGCCCCGCTCGTTCCGAATCGTGCTCCCGCTGCAGCGCTGGCCTCATTTCCGTGCTTCCGCTCGTTCCGAATCGTGCTCCCGCTGCAGCGCTGGCCTCATTTCCGCGTTTCCGCTCGTTTCGACTCGTGCTCCCGCTGCAGCGCTGGCGTCATTTCCCGTGCCATGCCACGACGTGCAATGCAATGCTAGGTTGATGCTGCGCTTTGCGGTGCTCTTTTACGCCATGCCATGCCGTGCTCTACAATGCATCGCGTACCCTTTCGGGATCATTGCCTTGCTCGACATCCGACTGTGCGAGTAGAGAGGGGATCTGCGCCATGGTAAGGGATGGGAGGGGGGGGTAGGATGTCAGATATGACGCGAGCGCACCTAGTTTGTCCCCCTTCCCCTCCCCCTCCCCCTCCCTGGGGTGGACGAGAGGTCCAGGGCTGGCGATGAGGGGAGGGGGCAGGAGTGGAGCGGAGCAAGTCGGGCGGCAGCGATTGGGACGGGCGGGGGGGAGCGGAGCGGAGGGGAGGGGAGCGGGTGCGAAAGAGGGGCACCCGGGAGAGGGGCCCGACACCACGAGGTGCCGCGGACCGCTGCGCTGCCGGTCTGGCGTCAAGAGCTCTGGTTTATGGCCCACCACGCTTCGGCGCGACGCGCCAGCCGGTTACTGCCCTCAAGCGTCCACCTCCCGAGCCTTCCCCGGCCCCCCGGCCCGCGCAGTCAGCGGAGCGACACGCTATGGGCTCGCAGGGCACAGCGTGTCGCCAAGGCTGCCGCCGCGACGCGCTGGGCAGAAGCTCCTGACCGCGACCGTCCAGGGCGGGCGAGGAGGGGAGGGGGCAGGAGTTGAGCGGAGCGAGCGGGGCGGAGGAGCGGGGGCAGAAGCGAGGCGACGGGAGCGGAGGCGAGGGGAGCGGGGGCGACGGGAGGCGATGAGGCGGACGGAGGCGACGAGGAGGCGACGAGAGGCGACGAGAGGCGACGAGAGGCGACGAGGCGGGGGCGGGCGGCGAGGCGGCGGGAGCGGAGGCGAGGGGAGGCGAGAGGGGAGATGGGCCCAACACCACGAGGTGCCGCGCAGCGCTTCGGGCCTCCATCGCCCGCGCTGAACGAGGGGCGGCGACGTCGACACCGACGCCGACGACGGCGGCGGCGACGCCGTCGCCGCCCATGCTTATGCCGGCGCCAGCGACGGCGAGGTCGCCGTCGCACGTCCACGCCAGCACCGGCGCCGCCGACGACGACATCGAGCGACTAATTACTCCAGCGCCACCGACGACGCCGACGCCAGCCATCGCCCTGGACGACGACGACGACGACGACGACGACGACGACGACGACGACGACGACGACGACGACGGCAGGGATGGCAGGGACGACCACGACGACGACCACGACCACGACCACGACGACGACGGCGTCGCTTTACGACGATGGCCACGACATCCACGACGACGAGGGCGACGCTTTTCTACGACGGCGACGACGACGCCGACGCCGACTCGGGCCAGCGCCGACGACCCAGACGACGACGCGGTCGACGCTGCTTCACGACGACGGAGAAGACGCAGATGACGACGACGACGACGACGACGACGACGACGACGACGACGACGGCGACGGCGACGGCAACGGCGACGGCGACGTTTGCAACGGCGACGCCGACGCTAGGGAGCACCAGCGACACAGACGCTTGCGACGACGAGGCCGAAGACGCTTTACTACAACGACCAGCACGAAGACGCCGACGATGCCGATACCAGCTAGCGCCGACGACGACGACGAAGACGACTACGACGACGACGACAACGACGACGACGACGAAGACGACGACGCCGACGAAGACGACGAAGACGACGAAGACGACGATGACGAAGACGACAATGACGACGACGACGAAGACGACGACGACGACTTCGACGACTTTGACGACGACGACGATCAGTACGACAACGCCGACGAGGCCCAACGAGGCCCGTGCCGCGCCAGGGCGAGGCCAATCGGAGCCTGCGCGAGCAGGTGCTGCACGCCCTGGACGAGGAGCTGGCCTCCTTCGAGCGCTTCGTCAGCCGGGGCGGCTGGCGCCTGCGGTGCCCGCGGGCGGCGGCGCCTGCGACGACGACGACGACGACGACGACGACCACGACGACGACCACGACCACGACGCCGACGCCGACGCCGACGCCGACGCCGACGACACGACGAGACGACGATGATGACGACGAAGACGACGACGACTAGGCTGCTGGATGCGGGGGATGCGCTCGTACGGGGCCGTCCGAGAGCGACTCGGGATGAGAGGCTGGGCCCAGGGAAGGGAGCAGCACCTCTGGAGGCTCACGACTGTGACCCCAAAACACGGCGTCGGAGGTCTGGGTTCGGTTTCTCCCTCTCGCCTCCCCCTTATCTCCCTCTGTGGCCCCCCCTCCGCCTCCCTCTGTGGCCCCTCTGTGGTCTCCCGCCTGGCCCTATCTTCCCCGGACTCCTCCTCCGCCTCCGCCTCCTCCTCCGCCTCCGCCTCCTCCCCATTTTCCGAAGGGGGGAGAGAGAGTGGGAGCGAGATCTCCTCCTTTCCAGCGCCATCTGGGAACGGCGCAGCGCTGGCGGGCTGCAGCAGGTTCCCCCCTGATGCCACTGCTCATCCACGGCACTCTGTTCCGCAGAAATGGCCACTTATGAAGATAGGAGGCCTGGCACTCGCGCCTTGATCGCCGCCCGCCGCTCGAGCCCCGCCTGTGCACGCCGCGCTTAGCGAGTTTTAGCCCCCCGCTAGCCACGAGCTCCGCCCTCACGAATGCACGCGAGTGTGCCGAGTTCGGCACTTTACAACACAATTGTCTCCGTTCATTCACCTTTGAGCTCTGACGTGGTCGTATATGTATATACTGTTCCGCAGCACTCTGCTCCTGCAGGCGCGCTTGGGTGAGAGCTCGAGCACCTCGCTCGGGCCGTTGGATCGGCCACGGAGGTCATCGCCTTCGTTGGCCATCCTGGGCCCCTCCACCTCCTCCTCCTCCTCCTCCTCCGCCTCCTCCTCCTCCTCCTCCTCCCTCCTCCTCCGGACGAGCTGGGCTGCGGCTTCAGCGGGAGCATCATCAAGAAGAAGAAGGCTTGGGAGTTTCTGGAGGACATGAATGAAGCAGGAGGCTCTGACTCACCTCCAGCGGCCCCTGCCCAAGACCAGTCACAAGAGGCTGGAGGAGGCGGCAACGGTGAAGTCGCCTATGCCCACTACCCCTCCAAGGTGGGTCTTGGTCCACGGCGCCTGGGTAGTCGCCAGCGGCACCACAGGCCAGGACATCAACAACTCCTGGGAGGTCACATGGAAACAGGTCCCCAAAAAAATCAGGAGGGAAAGAAACACACAGACACAATCCATCGTCGATTCCAAGGAAAATGTGGCAACATATGGGGATTGGGGGGGATGACAAAAACTTTGAAAATATAAGAAGATTTGGGATCCTTTTCTTTGTGTGTATTTATTTGTGTGTCCTGGGGCCCCTTTACAAATGGAGGCGAAGGAGCCCCTGCGCATCGGCGAGGACCAGAGCTCCACCAGCGACAACAGCCGCAGGGCCGTCGAGCAGGAGGACAGGATCGAGGGCACCCTGCCCGAGCACCAGCAGCACACGCGGCAGGCAGGCGTGGAGCCCGGCGACCAAGCCGCCTGGAGGCGCAGCGCGGTGGCCATGCGCTTATTTGTCGGGGGCAGGGCGGCGCACGAGGGCCGTGTTCCTCAAGACGATCTTTGGAGGAATGCGAACCCGAGGGCGGCGGCCAGGTCTTCAGCAGCACCCACCGGGAGAGCCCGCGGCAGGTCGAGGAGAGTCCAGCCGTGACGGCCAGATCCGCAGCCTCAGGGCGGACCACACCACACCCTCTCCCTGCGCGCGCTGGGGAGCGGGTCCGTGGACATCCCCGCGGCGGGCCCCGGCCTTCTCGAGGAGGTGGAGCCGCGCTGCATGCATCGGGGGTGGACAGACCTCCTACCCTGACACGTCGATTAAGGAATTGGCCGTTTTCGGTTCGCGAGAGGGCGTCGCGGCCGTCATTTTTTGCGGGTCCAGGTCCGTCGGTTTCGGTCCCTGGCAGTTTTCACTAAGGGGAGGTCTACTAAAGGGAGGCTTGTCCACCGCCGAATGCAGGAGCTCCCCCCCCAGAAACGGAAGAAGGACTTGCAGGAGAAGGCCAGGCCGCGGCTGTCGACATCTTCGTCGATGAATCGAAGTATCACGTGGACCAAGAGGACAACAAGGTTACGGTGTGGTACGCGCGCCAGAAGAGGAGCGGCGTGGACCACACCTTGTTCTTTAGAGGAGGAGGAGGAGGAGGAGGAGGAGGAGGAGGAGGAGGAGGAGGAGGAGGAGGAGGAGGAGGAAGAAGAAAACGAACAAACATACGAAGAAACATCAGAGCAAAGGACGGAAGATGGAGGAGAGGACCGTTGAGGCGATGCCCTACGCTCTGGCGCCCTTTGGACACACTTGTTTGGATGATCGCCGCGAAGTGCCGCTTCGCGCAGCCTTGCCCTGGCATCGGGCCCCCGCCGTCCACGGGCTCGGAGATCCAGGACGCCGTTCGGATGATCGGTTTGGTCGCGGAGGGAGGCCCGTCGTGCGTGGCCGCCCTAGCCCGCCTCTGCTGGTCGTGTGCTTCTCCTCGAGGGCCGTCGGGGCAGCGCGTTTGTCATTTTCTGGCCCGCTGGGGCCTCCTGGCTGGCCTCCTACTGGGTCTAGCCTCGGCGTCCTCGGCATAGCCTGGGGGGCCCTCAGTCCGCTTGCCCGCGGCTTCAGGGTCCCGTTGCGGCCGTGAGCCAGCGTAGGCTTGCCTCCTCGCTCGGGCCTGCGTGCCGATGTGTGTGCGTGTGTGACCCGCCCCGTATCATCAGAACCAGTCAGAGTCCGTCCTAGAGAGAGAGAGAGAGAGAGAGAGAGAAAAAAAAAACAGAGAGAGGGAGAGAGAGGGAGAGAGACAGCGAAACAGCGAGGGAGGGAGAGGGAAAAAGAGAGAGAGAGAGAGAGAGATATAGAGAGAGAATGAGAGAGACGGAGAGGGAGGGAGGAGGGAGCCGGAGAGACAGAGACGGCGAGAGCACGAGCGGGGGGGAAACATAGGGAGCCAGAGAGAGACAGAGAGAGAGAGAGAGAGAGCCAGAGAGTCGGCGCGAGAGAGAGAGAGAGAGGGAGGGAGAGCTGAGGCGCGCCCGCCCGCCCGCCCGCGAGAGGAGGAGGAGGAGGAGGAGGAGAGAGGAGGAGGAGGAGGGGGAGGATATGAAGGGGGAGGAGAGGGAGAGGAGGAGGAGGAGGAGGAGGAGGAGGAGGAGAGGGGAGGAGGAGAGGAGGAGAGGAGGAAAAGGAGGAGGAGGGGGAGGAGGAGGAGCAGGAGGAGGAGGAGGAAGACACGTCAAGAAGGTGCAAAGGAGGAGGAGGAGGAGGAGGAGGAGGAGGAGGAGGAGGAGGAGACGCAGGAGGAGGAGCAGGATGCCGCAGGATGCCCCAATGGGTGGGCCAGCGGGTACTCTTTCGGAGCATCCACACTGGGCGCCACGACCTCCGGGCAATCTACGCCTACCAGGACCAGGGGTTCGGGCATCGCCTTCTCCCTCCCCCCAGAAAAAAAAGAGTCCGCTGAACGGTGCGGGATGTCCGCTGTCCGCCCGGCTCAGCCGAGGCCCATTCGAGCGCGCGCTGATGCTGGGCTGTTGTAGCCGCGCTCGGACTCGCATTGCAATCCGAGATTGAGCTGCGCCGGTCGTGCTCCGCGCGGATTGCAATCACTGGCAGCGCGACGGTTTCATCATAGATGTTGCGATCTTGAGTCCGAATGCTTGTGCATGAATGCGCGATCGTATTCCGTAGTGGTGATTATCGGTCATCACGTCGTGCGAGAAGGAGGATGTGGGCGATGAGGAGGAAAAGGATCAGGACAAGGATGAGGATGAGTTGGGGGAACAGTAGGAGGGTGACGACCACGGCGACGCCGATTCCGCCGACGTCCGTGAGTGGGAGCGGACGAGGCAACTGAGGCGGACGATGGAAAGGATAACAAGGAGGACAGAGAAGGTCAGACGCGTGGTAGAGACAGGGAGAAAAAGAGAGAGAGAGAGAGAGAGAAACAGAGACAGGGATAGGGAGGGAGAGATATCGAAGACGCCTACGGCGAATCACCGCCGCCCCCGACCTTATTGGAAGCGCCTATGTGGCCGAACGTTGTGGCCAGAGCTCGGCCAAGCTATGGGACTATGTTTTCCCCCAGCCGTTGTGGAAACACTTCGGGGAACACGTGGGGGAGAAAGAAGAGGAGGTGGTGAGGGAGGAAAAAAGAGGAGGAGGCTTCTTGGGAGCCTATTGGGGCACGCTTGGGGTCTTCCGGGAGCTTCCTGGGGGCTTCTTGGAGGCCTCTCTCTTGGGGGCCTCCTTGGGCCTCTTGGGTGTCTTTGGGAGCTTCTTGGGGTCCTCTTTGGCCGTCGTAGGTCGTAGGCCGTCGGAAGCCGTCGGAAGCCGTCGGAAGCCGTCCCAGAGGCCTCTCTGGGCCGTCTTTGGCCCCTCTCAGGGCCATCTTGGAGGCCATCTTGGGCGTCTTGTGGGCAGTCTTGGGCCGTCTTGGGTCCTCTTCTGGCCATCTTAGGGGTGCCTCTTGGGCCGTCATGGGGCCATCTTGGAGGTCTCTTGGGCGCTCTTGGAGCGATCTTGGGGGCCTCTTGGGCGTCTTGAACCCTTGTTGATCCTTCTTGGATCTATCTTGGGCCGTCTCCAGCTTTCTTGGGGCCATCCTGGCCGTCTTGGAGCATATTGGGACCGTCTTGGCGGCCATCTTGGAGGCATCTCGGAGTCATCTGGGAGGCAATCTTGGAGGAGGAGGAGGAGGAGGAGGAGGAGGAGGAGGAGCCATCTTGGCCGTCTTGGAGGCCCTCTGGGGACCGTTTTGAGCAGAGAGACCAACGGTCGTTGCAACTTCTGGTTGGCCGGCGCGCTGTGCCGAAGCCCCAGGGGGAGTTTCAAAAGAACCAATAACCAACGATTAGCACGCCAGCTACAGGGGGCGGCGGATCGAAGACGCCTACGGCGAATGACCGCCGCCCCCTGCCCCTTTGGAAGCGCCTCTGTGGCCGACAGCTGGGCCAGAGCTTGGCCAAGCTATCGGGCCAGTTGTTCCCCGAGTCGGTTCGGAAAGACTTCGGAGAACGCGTGGGGGAGCAAGAAGAGGAGGAGGGGGAGGAGGAGGGGGAGGAGGAGGAGGAGGAGGAGGAGGAGGAGGAGGAGGAGGAGGAGGAGGAGGAGAGGAGGAGGAGGAGGAGGATGAGGAGGAGGAGGAGGAGGAGGAGGAGGAGGAGGAGGAGGAGGAGGAGGAGGAGGAGGAGGAGGAGGAGGAGGAGGAGGAGGAGGATGAGGAGGCCTCTTGGGCGCCTCCTGGGCACGCCAGCCACAGAGGGCGCATCGAAGACGCCTGCGGCGAAGCACCGCCGCCCCCTGCCTTTATTGGAAGCGCCTCTGTGGCCGAGCGTTGCGGCCAGAGGCCTGCCAAACCTAAAGAAAATCAATGATTTTGGCCTCTTCGGGCCCCCCTCCTGGAGGACCTCTTGGAGGCCTTTTGGGCCGTCTTGGAGGCCTCTGCGGGGCCGTCTTGGGCCGTCTTGGACTCTCTTGGGCCGTCTTGGAGGCCGTCTTGGACCATCTTGGGCGGACTTGGAGGCCATCTTGGACCATCTTGGAGGCCATCTTGGGCCATCTTGGCCATCTTGGACGCCATCTTGAGCCGTCTTGGGAGATTTTTTGTGGACGTTGGGGTCCTGGAAGAGCCTCCCGGGACCCCGGCGGGACGGGCCGAAGCGCCAGGGGGAGTTCTTTTGGAAAAAGAGCCAAAACCAAAACCGAAAGGGTCCAGCACGCCAGGCACCGCGCGATGCATCGACAGGGGGCGGCGGATCGAAGACGCCTACGGCGAATCACCGCCGCCCCCTGCCTTTGTGGAAGCGCCTATGTGGCCGAACGTTGAGGCCAGAGGCCTGCCAAGCTGTCGGACCATGTGCTCCCCGAATCGGTTTGGAAAGCCTTCGGGGAACACGTGGGCATCTTGAGGGTCATCTTGGCCGTCTGGAGGCCATTCTGACCCTTCTGGGCCGTCTTGGAGGACGTCTTGGAGGGCTCTTGGGCCGTCTTGGAGGCCATCTTGAGCGTCTTGGAGACCTCTTGGGCCGTCTTGGGGGCCTCTTGGGGCCGTGTCTTGGGTCTCTTGGGCGATCTTTGTGGGCACTTGGGCCGTCTCGGGCCGTCGGAAGGCAGAAAAAAGCAAATGCCACAATCCTTCAAAAACCCATGGCAAATCAATGATATTGGCCTTTTCGGGCCTTCCTGGAGGCCCTCTTGGAGGCCTCTTGGGCCGTCTTGGGCCATCTTAGGGCCATGTTTGGCCGTCTTGGTGGGCTCCTGGTCCGTCTGACGGAAGCCGTTTGGGGGGCCTCTATGGGCCGACTTGGGGCCCTCTTGGAATGCTCCAGGGCCGTCTTGGAGGCCATCTTGGGCGTCTTAAAGGCCTCCTGTGCCGTCTTGGGGGCCTCTTGGGGCCGTCTTGGGGCCCTCTTGGGCCGTTCTGGGGCCATCTTGGAGGCCTCTTGGGCGATCTTTCGGCGATCTTTGGGGGCTCTTTGGTCGTCTCGGGCCGTCGGAAGGCCGAAAAGAAGCACATGTCAAAATCCGTCAAATGCTTTCGGAACATCCATGTTTTTGACCTCTTCTGGCCTTCCTGGAGGCCTTCTTGGGGGCCTCTTGGGCCGTCTTGGGCCAGCTTCGAGCCAACTTCGGCCATCTTGGTGGGTTCCTGGCACGTCTGACGCCGTCGGGAGCCGTCTTGGGGGTCTTTCTGGGCCGACTTGGGGCCCTCTTGGGGCGCTTCGGGGCCGTCTTGGAGGCCATCTTGGGCGTGTTGGAGGCCATCTTGGGCGTGTTGGAGGCCTCTTGGGCCGTCATGGGGCCCTCTTGGGGGCCTCTTGGGCGATCTTTGGGGCCTCTTGGGCCGTCTTGAGCCGTCGGAATGCCGAGAAGAAGCAAATCCCCAAATCCTTCAAAAACCTGAAGACAATCAATGATTTTGGCATCTTCGGGCCCTCCTGGAGGACCTCTTTCTTGGAGGCCTCTTGGGCCGTCTTGGAGGCTTCTGGGGGGCCGTCTTGGACTCTCTTGGGCCGTCTTGGAGGCCGTCTTGGACCATCTTGGGCGGACTTGGAGGCCACCTTGGACCATCTTGGAGGCCATCTTGGGCCATCTTGGCCATCTTGGACGCCATCTTGAGCCGTCTTGGCGGATTTATTGTGGACGTTGGAATCCTGGAAGAGCCTCCCGGGACCCCGGCGGGACGGGCCGAAGCGCCAGGGGGAGTTCTTTGGGAAAAAGAACCAAAACCGAAAGGGTCCAGCACGCCAGGCACCCCTGCGATGCATCGACAGCGGGCGGCGGATCTGACGGCTTTCGGCCTATCCCGCCACCGTGCTAGGGTTGTGGGTATGAAGCCTATTGGATGTTCGTTGGGATCTCGTGGGGGACCCCTCGGGGGCCTTTTGGAGGCTTTTTCAGAGCCACTTGGAGGCCGTTTGGGGGCTTCTTCTGGGCCTCTTGGGGGCCTCTTGGGGGCATGTTGCGGCCTCGCGGGCGCCTCCTGGGGCTTCCTGGGGGCCTCTTGGGGCGGAAGGCTTGGATGTTCGGTTCGTGTTCCTTCTCTCTGGCCGCTGGCCCCTTTTGGGGGCCCTCTGGGGCCGTCTAGGGCGCCTCGTGTGCCGTCTTGGGGCGCTCTTGGCCCGTCTTGGGGCCCTCTTGGAGGCCTCTTGGATCGTCTCCGGGTGGTCTTGAGGGCCTCTTGGGCGTCCTTGGAGGGTCGGGAAGCCGAGAAGGCAAGCACGCCCAAATCCTTCAACCACATGAGGAAACGAATCACTTTTGCCTCTTGGGGCCCTGTTGGGAGGCCTCTTGGAGGCTTCTTGCATCTTGGGCGTCTTGGGACGATCTTTCGGCGACTCGGGGCCCTCTTGGACCGTCTTGGGGGCCTCTTGGGGCCCTCTTGGCCCGTTTCGGTGCCTCTTGGCGCCCAGACGCGACAAGCCCCGAGAGATTCGGCAATGTGGGGTCCAGGCCCTTTAACGAATCCTCAGGAGCGAGGAGTGAGGCTCAGAGGATTAATTAGGCAAAGGACCGGAGGACACGCCCACTCCGTGCCCAAGGGATGTTGATGATGCTGCTGCTGCTGATGATTTATGATGATGATGATAATGATGATGATGATGATGGTTGTGATGGTGATGGTGATGATGATGGCGGTGATGGCGGTGGTGATGATGATGATGATGATGATGATGATGATGATGATGATGATGGTTGTGATGATGCTGATGGGGATGGTGCTTTTGATGGTGATGGTGGTTGTGATGATGATGATGATGGTGATGTTGATTGTGGTTATGGTGATGGTGATGGTGAGGGTGAGGGTGAGGGTGATGATGATGATGGTGATGTTGTTGATGATGATGATGGTGATGGTGATGATGATGATGATGATGATGATGATGATGATGATGATGATGATGATGATGATGAGGATGAGGATGAGGATGAGGATGAGGCTGAGAGGTGGAAGAGGAAGAGGAGGATGCCAATGCTGATGCTGCTGCTGATGCTGCTGATGCTGCTGCTGATGCTGCTGATGATGGTGCTGGTGGTGGTGGTGACGGGCACATCCACTCCGTGCCCAAGGGCAGGAGCTAGAGATACTCCTGATGATGACGATGCTGATGGTGATGATGATGCTGCTGGTGATGCTGATGCTGGTGCTGGTGGTGCTGCTGCTGATGATGGTGATGATGATGATGCTGATGATGATGATGATGATGATGATGATGATGATGATGATGGTGGTGGTGGTGGTGGTGACGATGGTGGTGGTGGTGGTGACGGTGGTGGTGGTGATGATGACGGTGGTGATGGTGATGGTGATGATACGATGATAGTTGCGATGATGAACATGATGGTGTTGATACGGTTGGCTATGATCATGGTTATCGTGAATAGGACGAGGTTGCTGATGGTAGTGGCGATGGCTTTGGTCATCGTTTTCATGACCATGGTGAATGTTTATGGTGAGTGTGACAATGATGGTGATACTGATGATGATGATGATGATGCTGATGCTGATGCTGATGCTGATGCTGATGATGATGATGATGATGATGATACTGATTCTGATGCTGATGATGAGGATGATGATGATGCTGATGATTATGATGATGAGGACGAGGACGAGAGCGAGGAGGAGGAGGACGAGGACGAGGAGGAGGAGGACGGCAATGAGAAATGAGGGATGAGGGAAGATAATGAAGATGATGTGATGTGACGACGATGACGATGCGACGACTGACGACTGATGATGATGATGATGATGATGATGATGATGATGATGATGATGATGATGATGATGATGATGACGATGATGATGATGATGATGATGATGATGATGATGATGATGATGATGATGATGATGATGATGATGCTGATGATGATGATGATGATGATGAGTGATGATGATGATGATGATGATGATGATGATTGATGATGATGAGATGAGGGAGGAGGAGGAGAGAGGAGGAGGAGGAGGAGGAGGAGGAGGAGGAGGAGCAGGAGGGCCTAGAGGATGTGAGGATGATCAGGACGAGGCTGAGGATTAGGATGAGGATGAGGAGAAGGAGGACGAGGAGGAGGACGAGGAGGAGGAGGATGAGAAGGAGGAGGAGGATGGTGGCGGTGGTGGTGAGACGGAGGATGAGGATGAACACGAGTTGGATCAGGAGGAGCAGCAGGACGAACAGGACGAGCTAGAGGCGCAGGAGGCAGCACACCAAAAGGCAGCAGATCAGGAGGGAGGAGCGACCAACGGAGCAGGCGGGAGCCCGCCCCCCTCGCCCCCCCCCCCCAGACATGCGACGTCCCGACTTCTTCAAGACGGCGTCCCGGGAAGTCCCGACCCTGTCCCCCTGGGGTGAGGAAAGGCCACAGGAGGGAAGGGGCAGAAGGAGAGGGAGAGAGGGGGGGGGGGGAAGAAGAGGAGGAGGAGGAGGAGGAGGAGGAGGAGGAGGGAGGAGGAGGAAGGGAGGAGGAGGAGGAGGGGAGGAGGAGGAGGAGGAGGAGGAGGAGGAGGAGGCCCCGGGGCCTGGCGAGGGCCCCCAGGGGCCGAAACCAGCGGCGAGTCTCCGGCCACGCCTCCTGCGCGCCACGAGCCCTGCCCGAGCCTCCCCCTCCAGGAGGGCTGCTGGGCCCGCGTCTGGCAGCTGCTCCCCTCGCCGCCCGTGCTGGAGGACGGCGCCGCGCCGCCGGCCTGCGCCGCGGCTGTCTTCGCCGCGCCACCTGGCGGCCCTCGGCGCCCGTCGGGCGCCCTCGGCGCCCGTCGGGCGCCCTCGGCGCCCCTCGGGCGCCCTCGGCGCCCCTCGGGCGGCCCTCGGCGCCCGTCGGGCCGCCCTCGGCGCCCGTCGGGCGCCCATCGGGCGGCCCTCGGGAGGCCCTCGGCAGCCATCGGGCGCCCATCGGGCGCCCGTCGGGGGGCCCCTCGGCGGCCTTCGGGCGGCCCTCGGCGGCCTTCGGTCGTCGTCGTCGGTCGTCGTCGTCGTCGTCGTCGTCGCCTGGGGTGCGCTCGAGGAGCTCGGCGGGGACGCTGCGCAGGGCGCTCGGCTGGTTCTCCAGGTCGTTGCCGTCATCGTCGTCGTCGCCGTCGTCGTCGTCGCCGTCGTCGTCGTCGTCGTCGTCGCTGTCGTCGTCGTCGTCGTCGTCGTCGTCTTCGTCGTCGTCGTCGTCGTCGTCGTCGACGTTTCTGCCGTCATCATCTCCAGGAGGGGGTGATCGTCGTCATTCTTGTCGTCGTCTCCAGGAAGGGCTGGTCGAAGCAGACAGAGTCATACCCGGGCGGCTGAGGGCCCTGAGGAACGTAATTCACCGCATGTTGGTGATAATCATCCCCTGGGGGTAAAAAGTGCGGGGCAGAGGCGGGATGATACTTGTTCCCAGGAATATCGATGATAGGATGTCTGGATCGCGCTTCGCCGGAGACATCCTCATGCTCAGAGCTACGATGGGAACTTTCGAGGGGATCATAAAGTTTGGCCTCCCCGCCTGCTGCTTCAAGTTGAACCGCATTCAGCCCCGTGGATACAGAGATACACGGGGACATGGGGGGATGCTTTATCACCCACGGGTTGCGATTAAGCAGAGAAGAGAGGATTACGCACGCTGGACTTCACACGTGGAAAGCCCTACAGGAGACTATACAAGGGACCATACGCCAGGCGATCGCTAACATGGATCAATGGGGCATGGATTAGCGACGGGTTCCGTTTCCACGGGGAACTGCGGATTTGTGCCGCCGAGCGAGGCGGCCCCGGCCGCATTCTGCCGAGCCCGTGCGGGAGACGCCGTAATTAGGAGACCATAGATATACGGGAGAGCACGGGCCACCGATGCCGGACCTGGCGAGGCTCACAATGGGTCCGGTTCTTCTTGAAACCTCGGGAGCGGAAAAGAGGGGGGTGATGACTAGGGGGGGGTGGATATCATGGCGGGGGCCATGATATTTCCCCAGATTTTATGGCGCCCCTTCTTATTTCATTACGTCCCTGGGCCCCCCTCCTGGGCCGCGCACCTGCCGCTGGTCATGATTTGCACCCCCCCCTCTTGGACACCCCCCTCTTGGCCGCTCCCGAAAAACGCCCAGGGCGCTTTAATTTTTAAAGAAAGAAAAAACAAAAAAACGTTTTGCATGTTGGGATCTTGATCCTCTAAAACCGCTTTACAATCATGCGACGGTGTGTCAGTGTTTTTTTAGTTCCTTTTCTTGAGCCGAGCGTTTGCGTAGGCCCGTTGCTATGGACACTGGATCATTCTTGTTGTAGCGTATTTTGCTTCCTGGTCGAAGGCTGTTCCTTGCTTCCCCTGCCGTCGTCGCTCCCGCTTTCTCGCTCCTGCCGCCGTTCTTCTTCTCAGAGGTAGAAGCGATTCCTCCTCCTCCTCCTCCTCGAGCACCTCCGCGTGCCAGCCGGTCCTTCGGGGACGGCTGGGTGCGTTCCGAAGCGGACGGGATCCTGTTGCGTTTCCCCAGATTTGGGTTTTCGCCTGCGTTTTGTTTCCAAAATGTTGCTCTCGCTGAGGCGCTCTCCTCATTTCCGGGCCCCGCTCGTTCCGAATCGCGCTCCCGCTGCAGCGCTGGCCTCATTTGCGTGCTTCCGCTCGTTCCGAATCGTGCTCCCGCTGCAGCGCCCCTCATTTGTTTTTTTCCAATGGTTTCCCAGGATTCCCCCGGGAGTTGGGTTTTCGCCTGCATTTTTTTCAAAATGCTGCTCTCGCCGAGGCGCCGGCCTCATTTTCGGGCCCCGCTCGTTCCGAATCGTGCTCCCGATGCAGCGCTGGCCTCATTTCCGTGCTTCCGCTCGTTCCGAATCGTGCTCCCGCTGCAGCGCTGGCCTCATTTCCGCGCTTCCGCTCGTTTCGACTCGTGCTCCCACTGCAGCGCTGGCGTCATTTCCTGTGCCATGCCACGGCATGCAATGCAATGCTAGGTTGATATTACGTTTTGCGGTGCTCTTCTACGCCATGCCATGCCGTGCTCTATTTCGGGATCATTGCCCTGCTCGACATCCGACTGTGCGAGTAGAGATGGGATCTACGCCATGGTAAGGGATGGGAGGGAGGGGTAGGATGTCAGATATGACGCGAGCGCACCTAGCTTGCCCTCCTCCCCCCTCATCTCTTCTCTCTTCCTCCTCCTTCCTCTTTTCTCTCTCTCCTCTCATCCTCCTCCTCCTCCTCCTCCTTCTCCTCCTCCTCTCCTCTCCTCCTCCTCTCCTCCTCCTCTCCTCTCCTCCCCCTCCTTCCACCCTCCTCCCCCTCTCTCTTCCTCCTCCTCCTCCTCCTCCTCCTCCTCCTCCTCCTCCTGGAGAAGCGCTCGCACGCCGGTCGAACACCGGGCCCTGGAGCCAGCCCAGAGGCCCACTGGCCCTCGAGGTTAGGGGCCAGCGGCCATGGGGCCAGGGAGGCCAGGCGCCCCAGGCAGCAGCGAGGGCGGGAGGAGAGAGCAGGAGGAGCAGGGATAGTTTCGGTGTAGGAGGAGGGGGATGAGGAGGAGGACGAGGAGGAGGAGGAGGAGGAGGAGGAGGAGGAGGAGGAGGAGGAGAGGAGGAGGAGGAGGAGGAGGGAGGGAGGGAGGAAGGAAGGGAGGGGAGGTGGGAGGATGGAGGAGGGAGGGAGGGGGGGAGGGAGGGTTTGGGAGGAGTGAGGGAGCGGAGGGAGGAGGGAGGAGGGAGGGTGAGGGAGGAAGGGAGGATGAGGAGGAGGGAGGAGGGGTGGAGGAGGGAGGAGGGAGGAGGGGAGGTGAGGAGGTGGAGGAGGGAGGAGGGAGGAGGGAGGAGGGAGGAGGGGAGGAGGGTGAGGGAGGGGGTGGAGGGGGAGGGAGGAGGGAGGAGGGAGGAGGGAGGAGGGTGGCGGGCAGGATGGGAGGAGGGAGGAGGGTGGAGTGAGGAGGGGGAGGAGGAGGGAGGAGGGAGGAGGGTTGGAGGGAGGAGGAGGATGGGAGGTGGGAAGGAGGGAGGAGGTGAGGATGGGAGGAGGGAGGAGGGAGAGTGAGGAGCGGAGGAGGAGGATGGAGGTGGGTGGAGGGAGGGGGAGGAGGGAGGAGGGAGGAGGGAGGAGGGGAGGAGGGCGGTGGGAGGAGGAGGAGGAGAGGAGGAGGAGGAGGAGGAGGGGGGAGGAGGGAGAGGAGGAGGAGGAGGAGGAGGAGGAGGAGGAGGAGGAGGAGGAGGAGGGGAGGAGGTGGAGGAGGAGTGGAGGAGAGGAGGAGGAGGAGGAGGAGGAGTGGAGGTGGAGGGAGGAGGAGGAGGAGGAGGAGGAGGTGGAGGAAGGGGGAGGAGAGGGGGGGAGGAGGGGAGGAGGATGAGGAAGGAGGAAGGGGGAAGGAGGTGGAGGAGGAAGAGGAGGAGGAGGAGGAGGAGGAGGGAGGAGCAGCGAGGGATAGGTTCGGTGTGGGAGGGCGACATTGTCCTCGCGGTGGCGTGCGGCCTCAGAGAAAGAGCGCGCGCGTGGCACAGTCCGCGTCGGCGCTCTGGACGACATCCTCCTCCCCTCAGCTACGACATCCGCAGGGTGTCGTAGCTGAGGGATTATCATCTACGACATCCTCCCCCCCTCATCCCCTCATCTACGACGTCCTCCTCCCCTCATCTACGACATCCTCCTCCCCTCATCTACGACATCCTCCTCCCCTCATCTACGACGCCCTAGATTCAGTATAGAGAGGACTGCCATCTGCCTTTGGCATCCCAGCTTCAGTGTGGGAGCACATCTACGACATCCTAGCTTCAGTATAGGGAGTACATCTATGACATTCTCCTTTCCGCATCTACGACATCCTAGTTTCAGTATAGGGAGGACTGCCATCTACGACATCCTCAGGATGTCGTAGATGGCAGTGTGAAACAATGCAACCAACTGATCTGGCCAACATGCCAACACAACACAGCCTCAAACGCAACACACATGGTTCGTTGTCAGGGCGTTCTCAGTTTTCTTGTTGGGACCTGAAAGCGCTAGAACAATGATGCTCAACATGCCGCGCCAAAGCTGCTAAACAAACGCCTTGGCCATACTCAAGAAGAGCCAAGACAACGGGACTATGGAGTATAGGGCCCTTCCAGCCAAGCTGCTGAGGGATACAGCATAATCAAAAGCATCACGCCACTGCGGCGCTTTCTGCGCCATGCCTGGCGAGCTCCGCGCGCCAGGGAGGGGGTCCAGCGACGTTTCAAGAAAACCGCGCAGATCCCCGAATGCTGATGCTCATGCAGATGTTCCCCTCTGCTGGATGATGACCACGCGCCACGTGTATACACATACAAAGGTCCGCCGTAATTAGCGCCGTCCCCAGGGCGGAGCGAGCGATGTTCTCGTCGTAGCTGCCGTCGCAGAATTATCCAGGAGAGAGCGAGATTGCCCTCGTGCTCCTCGTCATTGTCGTTGTCGTCGTCGCCGTCCTCCTCCTCCCCCTCCTCCTCGTCCTCCTCCTCCTCCTCCTCCTCCTCCTCCTCCTCGTTACCCCCCCCCGCGCACCCGCGCGCGGGATCTCGCACGAGGGAATGGGGAGGAGGAGGGAGGAGGAGGAGGAGGAGGAGGAGGAGGAAGAGGAGGAGGACAAATCAGGAGGATGTGGAGGAGGGAGGCCCAACCATCAGTTACCTCGGCTCTGCAAAGCACCACGGCCGCCTCAGGGCCGTTTGGGGGCCCCGGGGCCATCCGAAAACGACCCGCGAGGAAAAAGACAGTCCTAGCGTTAAGTCGGGCGTGTCCCTCTACAGGGGGAATATTCAAAAATAGTCAAAGCATAAGGTCTCGGGACGATGTTTTGACTATTTTTGAATATCAGGGGGGTATTGTTTGAGTATTTCTTATTCTTCGCCAAGAATCACCCTGTAGAGGGACACGCCCGACAAGGCCAGCTCCCCGGAACGTGCTGGTGAGTCGCTGGTGAGTCGCTGGTGAGACGGGAAGGTTGGCCTGGTCGTCGGGCTTCGGGCCCGCCGGCGTAGCCGACGACGGGGCCGTGGCAGAAGCTGGGCCGCTCGACGACGCCTCGGCTGCAGAACCTGCAGCCTCCGCGCGCCGTGCGCGCCCGCCCAGGGGCGGCGACGGAGCAGCGGCGGCCTCGCGGGCGCCGCCCGCGGGCTCGGCCCCCAAAGGGGCCCGCCGAGGCCGCCTGCGCTCACTTCGAGCCGCCCGCGGCGGGCGAGGCCGCCCCGGCCGCGCCGGCCGCCGCGCCGCGCCCTGCCGCCTCGGTCGCCGCGGCCGCGGTGGCCGCCGCTGCCTTGGCGGCTGCCTCCTTCGAGTCTCGAGTCCGCTGGGTCTCCTCCTCGATCCGCTCCTGCACCTCGGCGCCGCCGCCCATGCCGCTGGCCTCCGCCGCAGGGGGCGTCGCCCCTGCGCCCTCGGGCTTGGCCGCAGGCGCCTCCGCCTGGCCGCCGCCGCCCCCGTGGGCCTCGCCGCCGCCTCCCCTGCGCTTCTTGGCCATGCGCTGGCGCACTGACTTCTGCACCTCGTCCATCTTGGTCTTCCGGGCCCGTGCCTGGTCGCCGCGCTCACCGATGGCCGACCTGGCCTGGAGGAGCTCCTGCTCCGGGCGCAGCAGCTCGGTCTCCTCTGCCTCCTCGCACTCGTACTCGCCACTGCGCAGGGCGTCGAAGAAGCTCTCGCCCCAGGCGACGTCGAACGCCTTGCCGACGCCCGCCTTGTCGCCACCGCCAGGCTGCGGCGGCGCGGCGGTGCTCGCGGCCGTGAGCCCCGCCTCGGCCGCCAGCGCCCTCACGGCGATGCGCTTGGCTGTCTCCGTCTGGGCGAGCTCTCGGATTGCTTCTTCCTCGCGCTCGAGGGCTCTACTGAGCTGCTCGCGCGCCTTGCGCACCGCCAGCGTCGCCTGATCATGGCGGCGGTCAGCCTCCCGCCAGGCCACCTCGGCGCGCCGATGGGCCTCGCCTGGGGAGATCCCCCCAGCAGCCCGCGGCCCCGCCTTCGCCTGGACCTGCTGCACCTCTGCCTGCAGCGCCGCCTTGAGGCTCGGGTCGCTGGTGGCCCCAAGCGCGCAGCAGGATGTCGGTCGGGGAGATGGCGTCGGTAGCGCGCAAGGCGAGACTGGATTCCTGCCCCTTGCCCTGGCCGCCACCGCCGTACCACATCCTTGGCTTTGCCTTTGTGCAACACCAGCTGAACACCACAACGGCAATATCTATCACGCTGTACCAGCAACGAGTTCCATTCGCACACTCCACAGTCTCCGCACTTGGTGTAGAGATCGGCGCTCTTGTCACCACCTTTGCCCATCTTGGGTGCCGCACTGCCGCGGTGACCCTGAAGGCGGAGGACGTGCGATACTGGGCGCAGCTCAGCACGGGCTGTGGCCCGCAGCCGCCTGGCACGCGGATGCCACGCGGGCGATCGCGATCGCGGCCGTGCGCCCGTCGCGAGGCCGCCCCAACATGGGGCCGGGGGCCGAGGTGAGCGGGCGGCCTCCAAGAGAAGAAAAGAATGGCTACCCCGCTGCTCAGCCACCCCCCCTGGGACGAAGAGGCAGCAACATCAGGAGGGAGGCTGGACACAGGAGCACCCGGGAGCACGGCAGGGGCTTCAGCGTCACGAAGATCGTCGGGGGGCTCTCCAAGGTCCACCGTCTTCAAGTAATCGATGGGCAAGTGGTCTCTCTTTTCGGTGTCTACAGCCATGGCAGTGCACCGCGCCACATACGTCGCCACTTGCCTCGCTACAGCCCTGAACCCCTCCAGGGCTCGGACGTCTGACTCGTCAGCTCTAGCTTGCAACGCCCCTTCTTTGGCATCTGCCTGCGAAATCCCCAGGCGGTGCAGAGGCGAGATTTATCCCGCCTCCACATCCCGGGAGGTCGCGTGGCCCTTGACGTGAATGAAGGGGCGCTGTATGAAATCTTCTCTCGAATGGACCCTGTTTCACATATGTGCACGAGCATTGGACGGTGCCTGCGCCATGGCAGGTTTCATACAGCACGCGAGGGTTCCTTTGCAATCACATAACGCCGAAAACTGGCCCAACACCAACTCCGACACTTTCAGGACCGCAAAGTCTTCCCCGTCTCTGGCCACCTGCCGGGGCGCGAAACGCGGGGGCACTGCCCCATACATCACTCCCACATACCGACGTTCAGAATCATACAAGACCGCCGACCACCCAGAACAGCGAATCGGAGGAGGAGGTGGAGGAGGAGGAGGAGGAGGAAAGGGAGGAGGAGGAGGAGGCGGAGGAGGAGGAGGAGAGGGAGGACCAGGAGGAGGGGAGGAGGAGGAGGAGGAGGAGGAAGAGGAGGGAGGAAGAGGAGGAGGTGGTGGAGGAGGAGGAGGAGGAGGGAGAGGTGGAGGAACAGGGAGGAGGAGGAGAGGAGGCAGGAGGAGGAGGAGGAGGAGGAGGCAGCAGGAGGAGGCGGTGGAGGAGGAGGAGGAGGAGGCGGAGGGAGGAGGACGAGGAGAGGAGGAAATGGAGGCAGGGAAAATGGAGGAGGAGGAGTGGAGTAGGAGGAGGAAGAGGAGGAGGAGGAGGAGGAGGAGGAGGAGGAGGAGGAGGAGGGGGAGGGGGAGGCGCCCTTGCATTGGAGCCTCCCGACGAAGAAGGCCCGGCGAGAAGGGCCGCGGTGCGGGCGGTCGCTCTGTCGGGGGCGTCTCTCGCGTCGCGCCGCGGCGGGGGAGCTCCCATCAGGAGGGGAAAAAACATAAGACACAATTCATCGTCGATCCCCAGCAAAGTATTGGAAAAGATGGGAAGTAGGGGGGAAGAAAAAAACCCAGAAAATATGGAACATATTGGGAATTCTCTTATTTGCGTGTATTTATTTGTGTGTCCCAGGGCCCCTTCACCCCAGGAGGAGGGTACCCTCCCAGAGGGGGTTCCCGGGGGCGCCCATGCACCGGAGCCCGAAGAGCGAGGCACCGTCCACCGCCTTTCCCTGTGTGCCCTGCTCCGCTCGCGTCTCCCGCTTCTGCTCCTGCTTCTCCTCCCTGCCCTCCTCCTTACGCATCCTTCCTCTTCCTCCTCAGTCTTGCCCATCCTCCTGCTCGTCCGCCACCTCCTCATCCAAAGTACGCAGCTCACCTCGTGGGATCGTGCATGACACAACGGTTTATTTGGGAGTTCCGAGTCCGCCATGACACCCGTCGGCAGACATAGAAGCAACAGCGCAGTGGGAAGGGATGGGTCGGAGGGGTAGGATGCCAGATGTGGTGCGAGCGCACCTAGCTCGACCTCTCCCTCTCCTCTACCCCCCAGAGATCGGATGTCGTGATTTTTTCAATACGGGGTCCCCAGAAATGTCGACCCATTCCCCAGGACCGCCTTGACGTCCTGAGTCGATTTTTGACGCTCCCGAGGCCCGGCGAGGGCCTCGGGAGGCCGAAAACGGCGAAAAACCTCCGTCTTGTTTTTTTCAATACGCTGGATCTGTGGGCCCTCCTCTCCCCCATCCCCATCCCTATCCTTCCCCTCCCTTCCCTCTGCTCCGGCTCCCACGTCCAACCCTTGCTCGGGCATCCCGCACCCCCCTCCTGCTCAGGCGCAGCCTCTTCCTCCTCCTTCTCCACCCCTCGTGTGGTTGCGCTCCTCCTGCTCCTCCTCCTCCTCCTCCTCCTCCTCCTCCTCTTCCTCCTCCTCCTCCTCCTCCTCCTCCTCCTCCTCCTCCTCCTCCTCCTCCTCCTACCCCCCCCCTCAAGCGCCCCCTCGCAATGGCTGGCACCAACCGCCAGCCAGGAGCCCGTCGGGGAGGCGTCGCCGGCGCGAAAGGCGGAGCGCGCGCCCTCTCTCTATCAGAGCTTGAATTACCTACCCCGCTTTCGCTTCCAGGCAAAACCGAGTCGTGCCACGCACCTCCCCGTCGAGCGGCCTGACCAGTGCGGGCCGTAGCTTGGCATCGCTTGGTAGCTCTTGGAAGCGGGGGTGTTCAAAAGCGAGGTCGGCTCGTTTGCCCCCTACTCTTAAGTCGGGCCTGTCCCTCTACAGGGGAAATATCCAAACATAGTAAAAAAATAGTCTGGGGACTATTTTGTTCAGCATTATTTGACCCTTTTGGCGAGCGCGACTTGACCCTACTTCCCGCTCGCTCCACCCCCGCCGCCGAGGAGAGGATGGTCGCCACCAGCATGCGGTACGACTCGGGCGGCAAGCAGTTCAAGGAGGTGCCCGCCGTGCAGGAGCCGCTGAAGGTCGCGGAGGCCGGGACCTCCCGCGGCCGCTGTGCCCCCCTGAGGTCTCGGCGGCCTCCCGCGGCCGCTCCCTCTCCGCTCTCTCCCCCTCGCCTCTGCTTCTCTCCTTGCCCTCTCCTCCCTCCCTCCTCTCTCCTTCTGTGTCTTCTTCCTTCTCCCTCTTCATATTCTTACTGTTCCTCCTCCTCCTCCTCATCCTCTCCCGCCTTCTTCCTGCCTCTTCTGCCTCCTCCCCCTCCTCCTTGTCATCATCTTTCTCCTCCTCCTCCTCCTCCTCCTCCTCCTCCTCCTCCTCAGGATTCAGGACTGCGAATTATGTCATCGAAGCGGTTGGAGCCCTCGTCTCGTCCTCCTCCTGCTCCCCTTCCTCTTCCTCCTCCTCCTCCTCCTCCTCCTCCTGCTCCGCTTCCCCTCCTCCTCCTCCTCCTCCTCCTCCTCCTCCTCCTCCTCCTCCTCTCTTTCCGCGCGCGCGGGGCAGCCCTATGGCCACCCTTTCCTTACTGCCAGGCGCACCGCGCCCTCCGTTGCGCCCGCGGCGGAAGCACCAAGGCGCGCAGATGACGTCGAAGACGCCTGGGAACCCAGGCGGGCCTGGCAGCGTGCTCGCAGCGGGGACGACAATCTGCACGAACGAAATGGGCACGGAGAGAATGGGTGCAATGCCCAACAGCGGATCTGGTTCATTTTGAACAGGACTCGCTGTCCACGCCGCCGCGGCCTGTGTCCATTCGAGGCAGAAGGCCGCCTGCCCAACAGCGGCCACTGTTGGTTTGGGACAACACTTGTTGCTGGGCACTGTACCCATTCTTTCCGTACCCATTCCGGGCGTCCAAGGACAAGCATGTTCGTGTTCGGATGTTCGTTTGCGCTAGGGCGCACCTTCCCCCAGCCATCCACTCGGTGGGCACAGCATTTTGCTCTCTGCAGTCCCCGACCTGCACGCCAGCACTGTGTACGACTTGCCCTACCTCGTACTGAGCAGCGGCAGCGTCCGTGATTGCACCGGCGCCGCGGCCCGGCTGCTGCCACGGCCCCCGCTGCCGCTGCTGGCCGCGCCGGCGCACTCGGCTTGGGACTCTTCCGCGTCTGAGTACCCTCCGTTTCCTTTTTCAGGAGGGGAAAAACCACAGACACAATTAATCGTCGTCCCCAGGAAAACATGGGGAAATATGGGAAGTGGCGGGGTCGACAATTTTTCTAAAAATATGGAAAATAAAGGGAATATTTTTATTTATGTGTATTTATTTGTGTGTCCTTGGGCCCCATTCACTCCTGTCCTTTGCGGCCGCCCGTCTGTCTTGCTCCCCCCCCTGCGCGCCGGCCAATTCGCGTATCGGTTGCCCGGATCGCTGTTCGCTGGTGCATGTCTGCCTCGCCGCCGACGGAAAAAGGTCGTGTTTGGATGTTCGAAGACGGTTCGCCAGCAGTTTAGAATTCTCTGTTCGCAGATTCCAAGGACCCCATAGGCCTTGTCAAGGGCGGGTAGGTTGCGGGGAAGAAATGTTTGCAGCGAGCGGTTCGCGAACGATTCGTGAGCACATGTTCGCAAGCAGTGGTCGGATCAGCCCTAGCTGGGAACGCGCTCAGGTTGAATGCGGCTTCCTGGCGGCGCGCCAGGGCACGCAAGGAACCCCGATTCGTTTCAGTTGTTACGCATTTTTAGACCTCTGGTCGCCAGCAACAAGGACATCCCAACCCCAAAACATGCGGTAACAGCGAAGCCGTCTTGCGTCCGTGCAAGTATGGGCAATATTGAAGATAAGCGTGCGTGGCGTTAATACCAAAATCATATGTTGGAGCAGAGCCGTCCTCTTTTCGTGTAGTTGTTGATTACGTTGAAGACGTATGTGCGCTGCGCTCTGGTGGGAAACACACTGTGACACAGAACTCGTTGTCCGCACGTGACAAATCGAGGCAACTGCGAGCGCACGTCTTATTGTGCGTGACATGTTTCGTGTCCCAACTACTTCGAGGATGCCATGCATCCGCATGCGCGTCTTGGCTTATGTCTTATGTGTCAACTCTCCGTCCCTTTCCTTAAACATTCAATTCCGTTTCCTCTTTCCCCTGATGCCGTGCGGAGGATGCTGGGCTTTTTCCGCGTGCTGATTTGGATACAGGATTTCAATATTTGGTTCTCGAATGTTTTTTCAAAAAACCGATGGCCTTCGATGCTTCAAATTGGTGCTCCCGCTGCAGAGTGGGCCTCGTTTTCGGATCGGCGCTTTGCTCCCGTCGTTCAGAATGGCGCTCTCGCCCCAGCGCGGGCCACTTTTCTGGATCCTAGCGTGTCTTCATCATTGTCGCCCCCCTCATTTCCCTCCGCCTTCCCTTGGTCCTCCTGTTCCTCCCGCTCCTTCCACTCCAGTTCCCGCTGCTGCTGTTGTTCGTCCGCGTCCTTTTCCTCCAGCTCGTCTTCTCGTCATCCCGCCACCTGCTCCTCCTGTGCATGCAGCTCCCCTGGCCTTTTGGCCGGAGCTGCTGGTCGGCAAGGACACGCGCCCACTGATAGAGAAAAAACGGTTCCATGGGAAAGGGTGGCAGGGAGAGATAGGATATCAAACGAGGCGTGCCGTCGCACCTGTATCAAGGGCTCACACGAGGGCGCGAAGTGATTCGCGAAGTTATTCGCGCTTCGCGGTCCTCGTTCCTTTTCCGAACCCCTCCTCCTCGTCCTCCTCTTCTCTCATTCGGGTGGCGGCGCGAGAGAGCGCAGTTGTTCGCATGTCGCGCCTCGCGCCTCGCGCAGCGCGAAGCGTGAAATTTGGAGCCCGAGTAGATTGTCCCCATCATTGTTCCCATTCCTCCTCCATCCTCTCGCCCTCTCCTGGTGCCTCCTGGCGCTCAAGCTGCACGGATCCTTCCTGGTCCGCGCCAAACAGAACGGCCCAGCATCGGCATTCCTGTCCAAGGCAGAGAAGGACCGTTCTGGTCCAGTCTGTTTCGGTCGGGCGGGTGTTAAGGCGGGGTGACCTACGCGGGGGTGACGAAAGGGCCTCTAAAGGGCCGCTTCGTTCCGAAGGGGAATGCGGAAACTGTGTCTGGTCTGGTGCCGGCCCGGTCTTTTCTTCTGGAGCCATCCTGGGGGAGTCAGAGGCGCAGGGGGTAGGGTGATCAGGAGGTGGAGGAGGAATAACTTGGTGGGAAGGAGGGGCAAGAGGACCAGGAGGGGTATGAAGTTCGGGAGGACGAGGACCGAGATCGGCGGGTGGTGGCCACGTGGTCACTCTGAGCATCTTGGCCGCGCGCGTGGCTTCGGAAATACAGTCGGGGCGCTGAAGAAGGAACCCTTCTCGTTTGGGAGGGGCTCCGTGTTCTTTAATTGTTTCACAGTTTGCCTTCTGTTTTCCGTAGGTTCTCGATGGGAAATCGAAGTTGAACTCATGGAAAAAGGGGCCTCGTTCCTGATTTAGGGTTCCTTAGGTCAACGCCCCGACTGTAGGGGAAGGCTGCGCCTCTCTGCGGTGCCTGAGCGGATGTGGGCTCGGAGGCGGAGGGGGGGAGGAAGAAAGGCAGCAGGCGGGTCGTTGCACGTCGCCCACGGCGGCAGGGCGGCGAGCCTGCTTGTAAGGCGCATGTGCTGTTCTTGTGTCCGTTCTCTGGCCTTGTGAGTCGCTCCTCCTCCTCCTCCTCCTCCTCCTCCTCCTCCTCCTCCTCCTCCTCCTCCTCCTCCTCCTCCTCTCGCCCGAGAATTCAGATGGTGCTGGCCACCGATCGTTCGATAGAACGCAGAGAAAAATGCCCCTTTGCTTGGCAGGCGGAGCAGACATCACGCAGCAAAAGGAGCGACTGCTGTTTGCAGTTCTCTGGCAACGTGCGCTTGTCCCTCTCATGCTGGTTGCTCTGGACACGGACACGTGGGACGCTTGTCATTACCACCATCGACACGTGGCCCCGCCCAGTACGTAGATGGTAAGCCACGGATCGGGATGCCAGGGCTCTCTACCAATGTCCATTGTCCAGTTCTTGGATGGAGGAGCAGCAGAAGGTCCAGGGTCCTAGCTGCCTAGCTTCTGCGCCTACGGAAGTCGAGAGTGTAGGTCTAAAGCCCGTCGCTGGAGGTACTCGGAGCGACCCGCTTTCTCCCAGGCGTGCGGGATCGTATATGAGGCCCCGCTGCTGTCCCATGGCGCCGCGGCCTCCCTGTCCAAGTGCACTCTCCCCTGCACATGTGTCCATACGGTCCCTGCCTTGCCTATTCCTCCTCCCCCTCCTCGCCTACTGCTGGCTGCTGTAAAGTGCGGCGGCTGGGGGGCGGGACAGCAGCAGAGGGGGCACAGATGGTTACAAGTAGTATGGGTACCTGTATATGTTTGCGCACCCCTCCCCGCGAATCCGAGTACTAACCGTCATCGCGCTTTTTAGCCACGAGCGCACTGGTGCCGAAATCCAATTTCCCGATTATTTAATCGCTTCGCTCATGCCGCCGGCCCTGGAGCCCTCTTTAGGGCCTCTTGGGGGCCTCTTGGGGACCTCTTGGGAGTCTCTTGGGGCTCCTTGGCGGCGTTTTGGAGGCCCCCAGGGCCTCTTGGGGGGCTCTTGGGGGTAGTCGATTGCGGCTCCTCCCTCGGAGGCCACGATCCTCGTGAGGGGTGTCGAAAAATATCCTCCCCTGGAGTGGTCTGGTGGCTTCTCCCGGGCTTCTCTCGGGACCTTGCCGGGGTACTTTTCGTCCGGGGGCCCCCAGGGGCCGCTCCGCGCGCGCGAACTAGAAATATTGTTAACAAGTTACCGGAGATCTTTGCACGCCTCTGGCCCGTTGGGCCGGCGAATTTGGGCACGGCCTTTCCGCATGTCATGTCAGGCTCCAAGACAGGTAGAATTTGAGCGCGCGCGAAGCGCGCGATGGTTCTAGTAAATGAATTCTCTTCGTCGTATCACCAAACGTGTCAGTCGGACGCTCTGGGCATTCACCTGAGATTTCCTCGCACAGTGTGATGCTACAGATCGGGTTCCAAATTCTACGTGGATGGAGGGCGGCTCGTTTTCGAAATATTGCTCTCCTATTAGCTCCGCGCACATTCATTTCCAGAGCTCCAAACATTACATGCATCGAGTGCGGCTCGTTTTCAAAACGAGGTTCTGGCTCTGGGCAGCGCACATTATCCATTTACAACATCCAACCTTCACCTTGGAAGCTGATTTGGAGCAGTCTTGGAGGGATAGGGGGGGCCTGGGGTGCGAGTCTGGGAAGGTTCCCCGACGAGGGAGGGGAGGTGAAACGGCCTGGCTCGCGTGTTGCGCACAAGCTCACGGTGACATATTCTCCGGCGCGAGCATGCCACCGTTCGTTCTGCGCCATTGTGAAACTTCCCAGGCCGTGTTCTTGCACCCGCAGTACCTCAACAAGTCCAGGGTTGCCACCTGACAGGGAGCTTCCCGGCTCGGATGCCGCCGAGGCGCGCGCGCGACGCGCGACGCTCGCGCGCGCGCTCGCGGAAAAGTAGTCTTCCAGCTTCTTTGTTGATACCCCTCCTCCTCCATCACTTGTCCGCGCTGGCGTAGGCCGCCCGCGCTCTGAGTCTCTCTCTCTCTCTCTCGCTCTCTCTCTCTCTCTCTCTCTTTCTGCAGTGTTGTTGTTCCGCAACCTCATTATCATACGTCCACCTCCTCCTCCTCCTCCCTCCTCCTCCTCCTCCTCCTCCTCCTCCTCCTCCTCCTCATCATCATCATCAGCATCATCATCATCATCATCCCTCTTCCCTCCTCCTTTCCTCCTCCACCTTCTCTTCATCCTCCTCCACCTCCTCCCTCTTCCCTCCTTCCCTCCTCCCCTCCTCCTCCCTCCCCTCTCCCGATCCCTCCCGATCCCTCCTCGTCCTCCTCCCTCTCCTCCTCCCTTGTTCTCCTCCTCCTGATCCGGTGCGCCCGCTGCCGCAGCCTGCACCGATGATCCTCCTCCGCATCTTCGTGTCCGTCGTCCTCCTCGTCCTACCCTTCAGTCGGGCCTGTCCCTCTACAGGGGGAATATTCAAAAATAGTGGAAAAAATAGTCTGGGGACTATTTTTTGAGTATGTTTTGACCATTTGGGAGTATTTTCGGGGTATTTGAATTTTTTCGTCGGAAATCCCCCTGTAGGGGGGCACGCCCGACTTAATCCGACCCCTTGTCGGCGTTCTCCGCGCCGTCTCTGCTTCTCCGCACCCCCCTCTTATGACGACAAGAAGGCGGAGGAGCACGTGGGGGGAAGAGTACGGTATGAACAGTCAACAGTTTGGGCGATCCTACCGATCATGCAGCGCCAGAGCCCAGAGTGGTTGCGATCCGAGGTTGCGCGCAGATCTGTCCCCCCGCCCCAGCCACTGTTGCTGCTCATCATTCTATTCCTCCCTCTCTCCGCTCTTTCTCCCGCCTTCAGCTGCTGCTCCCTCTCCTCCTCCTCCTCCTCCTCCTCCTCCTCCTCCTCCTCCTCCTCCTCCTCCTTCTCCCCATCCTCCTCCTACTTGTCCTCATTTCTACTCGTTCCTACTCCTTCCTCATCCTCCTCCCCTCCCCCTTTCCGTCCCCCTTACCTATTCTTCCTTCCTCCTCGTCATCCTCCCCCATCCTCCCATTTCTCCCCTTTTCATCCGTCTCCGACGTTATTCCACATGCATTCCCCTTTACATTCCCCTCGGCCTCTTCCACCCATGGTCTCCACTCTTCATCGACCTCTTCCAGCTCATTACAGTATCTTCCTCTTCCTGCTGCTGCTGCTGCTCCTCCTCCTCCTCCTCCTCATCCTCCTCCTATCTTGACTCCTTACTGGAATATACTCTTACTCCCCCCCTCTGTCCAGACGGTAGCAGCCCCATCCGGGCCCTCCCATCTTGACTGTAAACAACCAATACAAAGTCTCCGTTTTTCCTCTCAACATGTCCTGTCTTGTCGTCGACGATGCGAAATGCGTAGCAGGAATGGGACGCGGCGCACATCGCGCGCGGACGTCTGGGGCAACCCCAAGCGGGAGGGGCCATCCTACTTGTCAAAAATTAGTACAAAGTCGACATATTTCTTCTCAGCGAGGATTTTCTTGCCGTCGGCTGTGCGAAATGCGTGGCAGGAGTGGGGCGCGGTGCACATCGCGCGCGACAGGGCGAAATGTCGCTCTCGCTTCGGCGTTGCGCGCATGTCTTCTGAAAGATGCGCTCCCGCTAAGGTGCGTCGCATATTTTTCGCTCGCCAACTCGTCGAGCGCCTCGGGCCCCCATGGCGCCTCGCAGGGTCTCCTGGAGCATCCTGGGGCTTCCCGGGGCTTCCCCAGGGCGTCGTGGATCCTCCTGGGGCCTCCTGAGGCGTCCGGGGGCTTCCTGGGGTTCCCCAGGACTTCCTGGCAACTCCTAATTAGGGCTTCCTGAAGCTTCCTGGCACCTCCTGGGGCTTCCTGAGCCCTCCTGAAGCCTCCTGGGGCTTCCTGGGGTTCGTTGGGGCTTGCTGCAAGCTCCTGGGGCCTCCTGAGGCCTCCTGGGGCCTCCTGAGGTTTCCTGGGGCCTCCTCGGCTCATGCTGAAATTCCAGCGCAGTCTTTGAGATGCGCCAGGAATTTCCCATCGGTAAACGCCCTCGCGGCTACATAAGGTGTGGCAAACCACCTTGCCGATCTGATTTCGGTCCCCAGTTGCGCCAGCACAGTTTCTTAGACGGTTTCTCCTAATGGTGAAATAAGCGTTGTAATGGTGAAATAGATCTCTTAATGGTGAAATTGAATTTCTTAATGGTGAAATAGAATACCTTAATGGTGAAATAGAATTTCTTAATGGTGAAATAAAATACCTTAATGGTGAAATAAAATACACCACGTAAAAACATCACGTCAAGACTCCACGTCAAGACTCCACGTCAAGACTCCACGTAAAGACTCCACGTAAAGACTCCACGTAAAGACTCCACGTAAAGACTCCACGTAAAGACACCACGTAAAGACTCCACGTAAAGACGCGCCGCTCCAGCGACGCACGCAAACACCACGCAAAGACGCGCCGCTCCAGCGACGCACGCAAACACCACGCAAAGACGCGCCGCTCCAGCGACGCACGCAAACACCACGCAAAGACGCGCCGCTCCCGCGACGCACGCAAACACCACGCAAAGACGCGCCGCTCCAGCGACGCACGCAAACACCACGCAAAGACGCGCCGCTCCAGCGACGCACGCAAACACCACGCGAAGACGCGCCGCTCCAGCGACGCACGCAAACACCACGCAAAAACACCACGTAAACCGTGACCCACCCCACGGCGCTCCGGCGCCGCTCCAGCGGCGCACGCAAACACCACGCAAAAACACTACGTGAACCGTGACCCGCCCCACGGCGCTCCGGCGCCGCTCCAGCGGCGCCCGCAAACACCACGCAAAAACACCACGTAAACCGCCGCTCCAGCGGCGTATGCAAACACCACGCAAAAACACCACGTAAACCGCGACCCACCCCACGGCGCTCCGGCGCCGCTCCAGCGGCGCACGCAAACACCACGCAAAAACACCACGCAAAGACTCCCCGCTCCAGCGGCGCACGCAAACACCATGCAAAAACACCACGCAAAGACTCCCCGCTCCAGCGGCGCACGCAAACACCACGCAAAAACACCACGCATAGACTCCCCGCTCCAGCGGCGCACGCAAACACCACGCAAAAACACCACGCAAAGACGCGCCGCTCCAGCGGCGCACGCAAACACCACGCAAAAACACCACGTAAACTGCGACCCGCCCCACGGCGCTCCGGCGCCGCTCCAGCGGCGCACGCAAACACCACGCAAAAACACCACGTAAACCGCGACCCGCCCCACGGCGCTCTGGCGCCGCTCCAGCGGCGCACGCAAACACCACGCAAGAAACACCACGTAAACCGCGACCCGCCCCACGGCGTTCCGGCGCCGCTCCAGCGGTGCACGCAAACACAACGCAAAAACACCACGCAAAAACACCACGTAAACCGCGACCTGCCCCACTGCGCTCCTGGGGTGCTGCAGCGGCGCTGCAGCGGGCTGCGGCGGCGCTCCAGCTGCGCTCCTGCGCCGCTCCAGCGGAGCACGCAAACACCACGCAAAAACACCACGCAAAAACACCACGTAAACCGCGACCCGCCCCACTGCGCCCTTGCCCCGCTCCAGCGGCGCACGCAAACACCACGCAAAAACACCACGCAAAAACACCACGTAAACCGCGAAATGCCCCACTGCGCCCCCGCGCCGCTCCAGCGGCGCACGCGAACACAACGCAAAAAAAACACAACGTAAACCGCGGCCTGCCCCACGGCGCCCCTGCGCCGCTCCAGTGGCGCACGCAAACACCACGCAAAAACACCACGCGGAAACAAAAAAATAACACCACGCAAACCGTGACCTGCCCGACGGCGCTCCGGCGCCGCTCCAGCGGCGCACGCAAACACCACGCAAAGACACCACGTAAACCGCGACCTGCCCCACGGCGCCCCTGCGCCGCTCCAGTGGCGCACGCAAACAGCGCAAAAACACAACGCAAAAACACAACGTAAACCGCGACCTGCCCCACTGCGCCCCTGCGCCTCTCCAGTGGCGCACGCAAACACCACGCAAAAACACCACGTAAACCGCGACCCGCCCCACGGCGCTCCGGCGCCGCTCCAGCGGCGCACGCAAACACCACGCAAAAACACGCCGCGTGAACCGCGACCTGCCCCACTGCGTCCCCGCGCCGCCCCAGCGGCGCACAAATACACTACGCAAATACACCACGCAAAAACACCACGCAAAAACACACCACGTGAACCGCGACCTGTCCCACGGCGCTCTGGCGCCGCCACAGCGGTGCAAAAAAACACAACGCAAAAACACCACTCAAAAGCACCACGTGAACCGCGACCTTTCCCCACTGCGTCCCCGCTCCGCCCCAGCGGCGCACAAAAACACCACGCAAATACACCACGCAAAAACACCACGCAGAACAAAAAAACACGCCGACCTGCCCCACTGCGTCCCCGCGCCGCCCCAGCGGCGCACAAATACACTACGCAAATACACCACGCAAAAACACCACGCAAAAACACACCACGTGAACCGCGACCTGCCCCACTGCGTCCCCGCGCCGCCCCAGCGGCGCACAAAAACACCACGCAAACACACCACGCAAAAACACCACGCAAAAACGCTACGTGGTGTTTTTGCGTGGTGTTTTTGCGTGGTGTATTTGCGTGATGTCTAATTCACCCTCCAGCGTTCGCGTGGTGTTTTTGCGTAGTGTATTTGCGTGGTGTTTTTGCGTGGTGTCTGATTTCAC
>CAUYUJ010004751.1:52500-55000 GCA_963575745.1 Prorocentrum cordatum | reverse complement strand
CAAGAATTGGGCGCGGCACAACCCCCCCGCTCGAAGTGAATTAAATGACCTTCCCGCTTGGGCGCCGAGCGAAATTTTCTCAAAGTTGCGCTCCCGCTTTGGCTCGGCGCACGGATTTAGCTCGCCAACTCATTGGGCGCCAGGGCGTTCCAGGAGGCCCTGGGGTGACGAATGCCTGTGAGGTTTTGCTTGTCCAGGCTCTTCGAGGGCCTCCTGAGGTTCCCCGCGGTTTCTTGGCGGCGTCTGCGGCCGTCTGGAGGCCATCTTGGGCGTCTTGGAACGATCTCTCGGCGACGCAAGGCCCCTCGGATCGTCTCGGGGGCGTCTCGGCTCTCTTGGGGCGTTCCTGGGGCGCTCTGGGACCTGGAAGTCAGCGCTCTGGGACCTGCGACACTGAAATGCCCGCGCACCCCCCAGTTGTGCCATCACTGTTTCTTATGTTGCGGGAGGGCGGGTGGGAATGGGCATGCCATGCTTGATTCGCTCGAGCTGGCTAGCTTGATCACTGCTCCATATTAATAAACACCCCCTCCCCCAGGCGACTGGGGGCCAACCCGAGTCCATGCCGACACCCCCCCATGATCCCTTGTTAAAAACAATACAAAACACAGTTTGCCTCCAAATTCGGAAAATGCGCAGCCAACCCGATGCGGCCCCTCCCCACCATCCCTGTCAACAAACAATACAGAGTACACTTGGCGGCGGCGGCGGCTGCGGCGGCTGCGGCGGCGGCGGCGGCGGCTGCGGCGGCTGCGGCGGCGGCGGTGGCGGCAGCGGCTGCGGCTGCGGCAGCGGTTACGCAACGGGGGGCGGCGGCGGCGGCGGCGGCGGCGGCGGCGGCGGCGGCGGCGGCGGCGGCGGCGGCGGCAGGCGGCGGCAGCGGGCAGCGGCGGCGGCGGCGGCGGCGGAGGCGGCGGCGGCGGCGGCGGATTGGCCCCCAGTAGCTGCCCATCCAAAAACGACTGCTGAAGATGCTAAAGCTCGGGCCAGACTCGGGTGCTACGTATGTGTTGGGAGGGCGGGTGGGAGTGAGCGGGACGGCTTGCGGGCGGGGAGGGGGCAACTTGACCCCCCCCCCCCCCCCCCACCCCATCCTGTTTCCGATTACTATTATACCACCCGCCCTAGCCTCTATTCTGGCCGTAGCGACCAATCGGGACCTCCATCCGGACTGTAAAAAAAAAATAAGATTCCGGCGAAGCACCTAACAACAGCGATGTGTAGAAGCATATCTAAAAGCATTCCCCTTAAGATTCAGATGAAAATCCAGTTGTAGAATTCTGCTGTTCTCGCAGTCGTAGTCGCATTCGCGATGACAGTCGCAGCGGCAACGGCAGTCGCAGTCACAGCCTCAGCCTCAGCCTGCCTCAGCCTCAGCCTCAGCCTGCCTCAGCCTCAGCCTGCCTCAGCCTCAGCCTCACCCTGCTTCAGCCTCAGCCTCAGTCTGCCTTCAGCCTCGGCCTCAGCCTCAGCCTGCCTCAGCCTCAGCCTGCATCAGCCTCAGCCTCAGCCTCAGCCTCAGCCTGCCTCAGCATCAGCCTGCTTCAGCCTCAGCCTCAGCCTGCCTCAGCTTCAGCCTCAGTCTGCTTCAGCCTCAGCCTCAGTCTGCCTTCAGCCTCGGCCTCAGCCTCAGCCTGCCTCAGCCTCAGCCTGCCTCGGCCGCAGCATCAGCCTGCCTCAGCATTCAAAATGTGGCCCAGGAACGGAGTTCTGGGAACTAGAAGAACACGAAAGGGCCTACAGTTGGCTCCGGGCATTCAAAATGTAGCCCGGGAGTCGAGTTCTGGGAACTTGAAGAGCACGAAGTGGCCTACAGTTGGCTCCGGGCATCCAAAATGTGGCCCGGGAAAAGAATTCTGGGAAGTCGAAAAGCACGAAGTGGCCTACAGTTGGCTCCGGGCATCAAAAATGTGGCCCGGGAATGGAGTTCTGGGAAGTCGAAGAACACGAAGTGGCCTACGGTTGGCTCCGGGCATTCAGAATGTGGCCCGGGAATGGAGTTCTGGGAGGTCGAAAAGCACGAAGTGTGTTACTGTTTGCGAAAAACGAATGCGGCGGCAGCCGCGGCGGCAGCCTGTCCGGGTCCCGCCCAGACCCCCCTGAGGAGTCATGATGCTCTCTTTTGAAACCACTAGAAACCTATCAGCAAGAGCTGTTAGGTAATAAATACAAAGTGGCCGTTTTCCTTTCAACATCGTCTTTCTTGTCGTCGACGATGCGAAAAGCGTGGCAGGAATGGGACGCGGCGCACATCGCGCGCGGCAATCAATTAGGGCCCGCCCATCCTGCCTGTAAAACATCAATACAAAGTCATCGTTTTTTTCGTCTCAGCATGCCCTGCCTTGTCGCCGACGGTGCGAAAAACGTCGCAGGAATGGGACGTGGCGCACATCGCGCGCGGCAGTCAATCTGGGCCCGCCCATCCTGCCTGCAAAATATCCCGGCAAAGCAACGTAACAGCGATGTGTAGAAGCATATATGAAAGCATTCCCCTTAAGAT
>CAUYUJ010004751.1:0-42500 GCA_963575745.1 Prorocentrum cordatum | reverse complement strand
GCAGCCCTCGAAAGTGGCGACAGTTTCGCAGATCGCAGCCCCCCAGGGACGGCGAGGTCCCGCTCAGATCCGCGCGGGCCTCACTCCGCAGGACCCACCAGCAGCCTCGAAAGTGGCGACAGCTTCGCTCGCAGCCCCAGGGACGGCGAGGTCCCGCTCAGGTCCGCGCGGTGCCTCACTCCGCAGGACCCACCAGCAGCCCTCGAAAGTGGCGACAGTTTCGCAGATCGCAGCCCCCCAGGGACGGCGAGGTCCCGCTCAGTCCGCGCGGTGCCTCACTCCGCAGGACCCACCAGCATCCCTCAAAGCCCCCCAGGGTGGCGACAATTTCAGCAGATCGCAGATCGCCCCCCAGGGACGGCGAGGTCCCGCTCAGGTCCGCGCGGTGCCTCACTCCGCAGGACCCACGATCAGCCTTCGAAAGTGGCGACAGCTTCGCAGATCGCAGCACCCCAGGGACGGCGAGGTCCCGCTCAGGTCCGCGCGGTGCCTCACTCCGCAGGGCCCACCAGCAGCTCTCGAAAGTGGCGACAGCTTCGCAAATCGCAGCCCCCCAGGGACGGCAAGGTCCTGCTCAGGTCCGCGCGGTGCCTCACTCCGTAGGACCCACCAGCAACCCTCGAAAGTGGCGACAGCTCCGCAGATCGCAGCACCCCAGGGACGGCGAGGTCCCGCTCAGGTCCGCGCGGTGCCTCACTCCGCAGGACCCACCAGCAGCCCTCGAAAGTGGCGACAGTTTCGCAGATCGCAGCCCCCATCGTCGGCGAAGAGGGGGCAGGAGGAAGCGGGAGGCGGGAGGAGGAGGAGGAGGGACGCGACCACAGTGCTCTATTCAAAACGAATGCCCAACCAAGGAGGGTTGGGAAAAAGCATAATGTGAGGGAGCATTGGAAGAGAACGGGAAGCAGACTGTCTCTGAGCAACCGATCTGCTCCCAGCCCGCCCCCGCAAGTGGTCCGGCGGGAAGCCCCAGCCGGACGGCAGCGGCGACCAGAAGGCGACGTCTGGCCTCGGGGGAGACGCGGGGGAGCTCCGTCGAGCAGTGCTCCTCCTTCTCCTCCTCGTCCTCGTCGTCGTCCTCCTCCTCATTCTTGTCCTCCTCCTCCTCCTCTCCTCCTCCTCCTCTTGTCCTCCTCCTCTTCCTCCTCCTCCTCCTCCTGTCCTCCTCTCCTAGTCCTCCTTGTCCCTCCTCCTCCTCCTCCTCCTCCTACTCCTCGGTGTCCTTGTCCTCTATGTCCTCCTCTTCCTCCTCCTCCTCTCCACCTCCTCCTCCTCCTCCTCCTCCTCCTTCTCCTCTCCTCGTCCTCGTCGTCGTCCTCCTCCTCATTCTTGTCCTCCTCCTCCTCCTCCTCCTCCTCCTCCTCGGTGTCCTTGTCCTTGTCCTCCTCCTCCTCTTCCTCCTCCTCCTCCTCCTCCACCCATGTTCTCTTCCTTTCTTTTAGTTCCGGCTGCGTGATTGCTGCCATCTACCGCGAAGCGCGGGTGGTCTGGGAGAGAACGGCACCCGTGCACCGTGCCACGCCTGGGGTCCCTCTGGGCCCCGCTCCAGCGCGGCATCGTGCACACTTCTTCGGCCCCGAGGGCCAACACAACCACATGCACTGGGCCACTCCCAGGTCGAGGGCACGACGACGCCTCGGGAGACGCCGGAGCGGCACGGGGCGCGGGGAGGAGAGAGGAGGAGGAGGAGGAGGAGGAGGAGGAGGAGGAGGAGGAGGAGGAGGAGGAGGAGGAGGAGGAGGGAGGAGGAGGAGGAGGAGAAGAAGGAGGAGGAGGAGGAGGAGGAGGAGGAGAAGATGGAGAAGGAGGAGGGGGAGGAGGAGGAACGGGAGGGGGAGGAGAAGGAGGAGGAGGAGGAGGACAAGGAGCAGGAGGAGGAGGACGAGGAGGAGAAGAGGAGGAGGAGGAGGAGGAGGAGGAGGAGGGAGGAGAGGAGGAGGAGGAGGAGGAGGAGGAGGGAGGAGGAGGACGAGGAGGAGGAGGAGGAGAAGGAGGAGGAGGAGGAAGAGGAGGACAAGGAGGAGGAGGAGGAGGAGGAGGAGGAGGGAAGGGAAGAGGAGGAGGAGGAGGAGGAGGAGGAGGAGGAGGAGGAGGGGGAAGAGGAGGAGGAGAAGGAGGAGGAGGAGGCTGCTGAAAGCCGAGGGCTGAAGGCTCAAGGCTGAAGGCATGCAGCGGTCCAGGGGCGTCGCGCCCCACGGGCGCCCCGTGCTCCGCGCAGGGTTGAAAGAGCACGCCTGGGGCCTGCTGGGTCAGGCCCCTGGCCGAGGGACACGTGGCACCGCGGCTCAAGCCCTCCGCTCCTCCAGGCCTCGGGGTTGAGCCTCCAAAGCCTCCGAGCCGAGTCCAACGGCGGAGACGCCGACAACCAACGGCCGAAGTCCATCAACCGATTGACTGTATCGACGGCGGCACGCTCAGGAGTCCACTGCGCGGATCTCCTGCCTGAGCGCGTCGCCCGTACACGAGCTCGCCCTTGATGATGTCGGCCACGGCCTTCACATCGAAATCAAGAGGAGGAGGAGAAGGAGGAGGAAGAGGAGGAGCAGAGAGAAGGATAGAGGAGGAGGGGGATGAGGATAGAAGGGGATAGAGGAGGATAGAGGAGGATGGAGGAGGATAGAGGAGGATAGAGGAGGAGGAGGAGGAGGAGGAGGAGGAGGAGGACCAGCCTCAGCAACTCGCCGACGGCCTTCGTCCTGCCCTCATCGTCCAAGGTGTCCAGGTGCAGCTCGTGCGTCAGCATGTGCACCCTGTGCACCTCAGTCGTCGGGTCCATGATGGCCTCGGTAACTTTGCCGGAGGTTTCGGGCTCAGCGGTGCCCGCGTCGGTGCAAAGGTCGCGCTCAGACTTCAGCTGCGCCCTCGCCCCCCTCCACGCTCGCAAAGTCCTTGGTGCTTTCGGTATCTTTGCCCAAGTAATATCCTGTGGACTCCGTGGCCAGGAAGCTGCTGTCGAGATCCCCCGGCCAACGACGCCTGGCTCCCTGGTCTTGCCCGCAATGCCGCCCAGGGGAGCAGTATTCGCCTCCTCCTTCCCAGCGCCTCCCTGCATATAGACGAGGAGGAGTGGAAGAAGGAGGAGGAGGAGGAGGAGGAGGAGGAGAAGGTGGAGGAAAAGGAGACTGAGGAGGAGGAGGACGAGGAGGAGGATAGAGGGGGATATAAGAGGAGGAGGAGGAGGAGGAGGAGGAGGAGGAGGAGGAGGAGGAGGAGGAGGAGGAGGAGGAGGAGGAGGAGGAACTATTTGAACTATTTGGCTAAGCGCTGGACATGTGCGTGGGAAAAGAGGGCTAGCCGAGACCTCGCTGCACCAACACAGCTTGAAGCCTAGCCGGCACACCTTCTCGCCTCGGATACAAGCCCTTGTCGATGCGAGATAAATTCTCTCGCCCTTTACGAGTAACAAGCTCGCAGGCGGCCTCTAGGTAACGACCATCGAGGGTTGCATAGTGCCCGCACTGTCTGCAGAACGTGAGACAATATTATCCCTATCTTGCACGACATGGGACGGGTGCACAGAAACTCCCGCAGCCACATCACCTGAGCCCCCTGGACCAAACTCACGGGCAGGGAGGAGGCCTTGGCACGGGGTGGCCGCGACCTCAAGGATTCTGGACACTGGGACCACAATCCGACATTTGTCGCACCGAAACTTACTGTTGACAGAACAAAGCTGGTGACTGGAAGAAGCAAGGGCACGAGAGAGAGCGGAGGCGGGGGGCTTGCGGTCCTTGGGCAGCCTCTCGCCACTCCAGGGGTCCGCGTCGGCTGCCAACTCAAGCGCTTTACGAGCCCTTGCTCGAACAAGCACCCCCATGGCATCCCACCGATCCGTCTCAAAAGAGTCGACACGACACGACAACGACCCCTCTCCCGCCGCCAAACCCGCCCCTTCATCAGCCAGAGCGTTGCCCTGAATAAGGAACGGGTCAATATCATCCTCTCCCGCCTCAGTGTGAGACGGAATCACTTTAATCTGAACGCTGTCCTGGGAAATATCTCCAAGGGCGACCCTGATGCGACTCCAGAGGTCCGGATTGGAGCCAACCATGGAACGAACCCTGCCAGACAGCCACGCACGCGCGAGAGGCTGATGATCAGTCACGAACTGAAAGGGGCCCTGCACAGACTCCAGAGCGAGGGCGCAAGCACTGAGTTCGGCCCTGGGGACCGTCTGCCTACGCCCACCGACAACAGAACGAGCACCCGCGGACAGGACCCACTCACCCCCTTCAGCTCTTTTGAGCGCCACTACAGCGTAACCGCAACGCCGCCGACGCACACCAGAGCTGAATTTTCCTCCAGAGCCATCGCCGAACAGAACGACCCGACCGAAATCGGGACGGGGTTCAAGAACTCCGAAGGAATCAGGGCCGCACAGCACCACCTGCTCAACAGGATAGCGCTGCGCCACGGGGGGGTGAGTCCAATCGCAGGGAGGAATGCCTCTCAACCAAAAAGCAGGACAGGATTGATGCTGAGCCTGAGCCTGCATCAACAAACAATCGGACTTCACAAATTCTCCACCTACGTTTTTGCAACATGTCCAGATGCGATGAAAAAAGCGTTTCCTCTTCAGATTCACACCTGGAACAGATGCGCGAGACTTCGTAGCCGCAATCGGCCATCCTGTCCCGCGGCCACTGTCCCCCTGCAACAACCGCATTCTCAAACCCTAGCGACAAAAACTCTTGACGCTTCTCGAAGCGCTTGGCCTCCTGTCGAGCACAGTACAAGTCGCCACCCCCCAGTTGCAAACCACCCCCTTCGAAGGGCTCCGAAGCCCGGCGCCGCAACTTATTCTGAATGTCGTCTAAAAGTTCATCTAACAACTCGGTGAAGTCGGCATCTTGGGCCTCGAACCGTGGATCAGACGCCATTGGCAACTGCCAGGTCTCCTCCCCCTGAGCAGACGGCCTGGTCCAAGCATTGGCCAGGCGGGAAGACCGTCCCGCACCATATAAAACAGCAATGACTGCACTGACTGGGCCCTTGACGCGAGCCCACCTGGTCTTGGGACCCAACAGTCGAGGACGCAAGAACGACCACGCGCGAAGGACCCGAGGGTGAAGGGATGGAGTCGATCGCCAAACCACCAGCTACTCGAAGACCAGCTGGCGCCGGAGCTCAAGCGCGGGCTCCTTCCTACCCATGTGCAGACACAGTATTGACGTGAGACACCTGCCAGCCCCCTTGCCCGCAATGGCCTGCGCGGCTTGGCGGCGAAGCTTGACCGCCACCAAGGGGGGGGAAAACCGTTACACTGATGGCCCACAAACTCTGAGAGATTCTACTTGTCTTGGCAGACCTCCTCACCTTGCGAATTCGACCGAAACGATGAGCCGCCTTCTTGAGACGCCCCTTCGACTTGGCAATTCTCCTCGCTTTGCCTTGAGCAGTATCGACTCCAAGATCGACGGCAGCCTTGACGACCTGACAAGGCACCTCCAAGCCGAGGAGAAAACGACTCAGCGAGTTCGCTAGACTCTTACTGGTACACAGCAGACAAGTTTTGTCCGAAATCACCAACCGTTGCTCCCGAAGCCCCATGGACGAGAGCCTGGGAAACCATAGAAAAAGCCGGCTGAACGAAAGTCGGATGATCTTCGCATCTAGCAACGGTGTCGTCAATGAAAAAACAGAGCTGCACGCTGTCGCCTGGCCTGACAACGTGGGCCTTCTGCGAAATCGGAAACAATAACATCTTGGCACTTGGGGCACCAGGGTGAGAGCCCGCAACAATAGACCTACTCGGCCACACAGGATCGCTGACTCCACCTGCTCCTTCCTGAAGCCTAGGTGCCAAGTACACATGTAATTCCATAGCAATCGCAATGACAGGAAATTCGAGCTTCTCCGCAGTCTGGACAAGGAGTACCAGACTGAAGGGGATCATAGAACTTCTCAATGTCGAGAAGGAGAGTGGCAATCTGGGCCCCCAGGAGGAACGCGGTTTCATCCAGAGCCGCACGGAGAGAGGAACTCCCACGGATGGCCGCGCCCCAGAAGGCCCCCAGGGACTCAGCCCAGGAAGAAACAAAACCAGCTCTCAGTTTACTCCAAATCTTAACACCGTAGAAATCAACCCTATGGTGCGGTCACCGCCCTTTGGCTTCGGCAACAGCGCACTCAAGGTGACAAACAGTTGTTCAGGCCACACTCCGAGCTTCTCTACAAGATTGAACAGCTGCGTGAGATCGGCAATAGCAGACGGGGGCAGACGTTGGATGTCTTGGACCGAGATCACATCAACCCCAGGAGCCCTTCGAGGAACCGAACGCGACAGGAGCGAGGAGACCTCCTCGGGCTCGAGAGGGGGAAGAGGGTCCTCAGCAGCTCTCTGCAGGGCTCGGTCCACCGCAGCTTGCAAATCAGAAGCAGTATCTACAGGGTCTGTCCACGCCCGTTGCCAAAATTCTCGCTTCGATCTCATTGCCGAGACGGGATCCGACAACGTTTTGCCAGAAGCAACAAATCTCGGGGGACGGCCTGGACAAAGCTTTAACGTGAGCATGGGCCCGGCCTGGCTTGGCCTTCCGCTGCTCCTGGACCCATTTTTTCAAAACCGCTGCGTCCTTCGGCAACGGCCTTGCGCGAGGCCCTGCCATAGCGCACCTGGGCGCGCTGCCTGAGCTCAGGCAGGTCCGAATCGGAAACTAAATCGAGATTAGCCAGCAACCCCAGCAACTCACGAACCTCCGGCTCAAGAGAGCCCAGCACCGAAGTCTGAGGGTCGAGGGCCAGGAGACACACCTTGTTGAGGAGTTGCTGACATTGACGATGCTGAGCCGCGTCGCTACCATTCTCACGAAGAGCTGACGAGCGAAACAAAAGCGTGGTGAGATCCCCCCACCACTCAGCAGCTCCGTTCTTCAGGTGGGCACGTACAGGACGGGATCTGGCTTTTACCCAGACAAGCTTCGAACCACAGGCACGGCCCAGGAAAGGAGCCCGCTCGGACTCAGGAACCTCCGAGGCGTCCAGAATGACTTTCTCCAGGGAAGACACCCACCGACCGAGCAGATCATTGACACTCTAAGTTTCTTTTTCTCTCGCACAATGCAAGGAATGCCTCGGCTCAGCCACGAACTGGTGTACCTCTTCGTTGCGCGCCATCTCCCACTGCCTCTCGGTGATATGGTAGATCGCAGCTGACGGATCTGGCTGGATCTGGTCCGCAGCAGGATAAGCCTCAGGCAGCACGTAACTCTTCAGGGGGCCGTTCACGTCGTTGAATACGTAGAAGTTCTCGACGCAGAGACGGTTTGGACCTTGGGTCAGGGAGAACCTTAGGCCAACCAACATGAGGTAGAGCACGCGACACTCGCAACTTCTGGCACAACATCTGCCTCAGCCACCTTGATAGTGCGACGAAGTCCACAATGCGTCTTCCACGGCACCTCCAACTCAGGCTCCAGACTGACGAAGTCCTTTCGTCCGTCGGAAATGAGCGCAGTGTCGATCAACGTACCTGACCCTTGATCGCAAGTCACCTTGCACGGCGGAAGCAAGAAGTCCGCCTCCAGCAGCTCGGGGTAACCTGTCTTCATGGACTCGTCAGGCCTGTGATTCCAATCTGCCAAGATCACCCAAGGATCTGACGGACTCCGAACAAATCCAGTGAGCGAACGGAAAGTGTCCTTGTTGGGCCCACGCACACCATACTTGGGCCGCAAATGTGAAGAACTCAAGACAACGTTTCTCCCAGAAAGATGCCATCCAACTGCCGTAAAACCAACCACCTGGGGAAGTTTGGAACCAACAGACAGATGAGCAAAGGACGTCGCAGTTACATGAAAACGAAGAAGAATAGCTTCACCACCAGAACTGCCTCCCAAGGATCGACCAGACGGTCTGGATGGCGTGCTGAACATTCGCCGCTTGTCTTTGCCCAGTAGTTGCCGAACTTATTCGTCTCTGCTGGGAAGAACATGCATCTCACAAAACATCCATACATTATAGCGATCCTGAGTGGCAACATATCGCTGCGCCTGAGGTCCCCGCTCAGTGATGTTGGCAAACAGCACCGGCGACCGAAACTTCGCCTTGCTCTGTCGCGTAGAACTTGCGGTAATGTCAACCGCCGACCTCTGCCAAACTCGTGCACTCGAACTTCGACGGGCTGCGTCCTGATCGAAAGTGAATGGCTTGGTGTAATCAGGAAAGCCCACAAAAGGATACCCATCACTTGCCGACACCGCCCGAGACGTTGACGACTTAACTTGCACAGACAGGGACTGGCAGCTGGCTGCCCTCGATATCGTCGCACAGATCATCGAAGGGACCGTGATCTGCAGTTTCCATGTTGCTCTGAAGCTCTGTAACAGACGTGGCTGGCTTCCCTGCGCCAGGTGAAAACAAGCCACAATCTCCATTGACCTTGTTGAGCTCCAGGGGAGGCCCTTCACGCCCCGACGATTTAAGGCTCATGGCCACCCGTATGGGCTATTCGGGTTTGTTCCCCCCCCCCCATGGCGTGACACTGATGCAGTACATAACTTCATGGTGATTGCCAAGACTAAAGCCCCGACTGCTGCCGACGAGCCAAAGCAGCCATATGATTAGCCAAGCTCTCATCCTGCTGCATCTTCTCCAAGAGCGTCTTTGCGCTGGCCTTGATGATCTCCTTACGCTGCGGACCCTCTGTCGTGGCACCAATCTCAACGGGAGGAGTGGACGAAGGAGTACCAGCCTCAGTAGCAACACCATGACCATCATTATCCTTACGTTTCTTAGCCCAACGCTTAGCCTTTCCAGCTGCATCTTGACGGATAGCGTCTGCTTTGTCCATGGCTTCACCGAATAACTCCTTTGCACTTTTCTTGAACAAGTTGGCCAACTCAAGCTGGCGCTTGTCGAACTCAGCTTTCCCCTCAGGGTTGAGCCCGTATTCATCTGCATTACCCAGGAAGGTGGAGAAATCGAATACATCCACCATATTGAAAGAACCATCCACAAGGTTACGAAGCTCCACCTTCGGCTGCTCAACAATCGTCGGCTGTGAGGCTTGCACCTCAGCCAACGTAGACTGGAACAGCTCTGAGGCCGTCTGGAGCTCCTGATGTAAATCGGCAACCAACTTAGCTTGCTCCTCGATGCCACTGATCCACTTGCGGTATTTCGAACACTCCGACCGAGCCTCTTCTCAGCTTTGTGCACCTGAACCTCAACCTGCTGCAATCTCTGGGCGAAGGGGATCGCTGGCGCAGCTCTGGGTGTCTTCGCCGAAGCGGCTCGATAACGACGTTCACCTTCACGATCACCACACACCGCACACAGACGAGCCAATTCCTCAGCCTTATCCATAGCAGTGTCTGGAACTGGCCCTGGCGACAGCGGAGGGGGGCCTCCTGCTGAGGGCGGTGGCGTGCCCACCCGAGAGCCTCCAAGCCTGGGCCCCGCGGCTGCAACACGGTCACCACCTCCCCCTTGATCTTGCAACTCCTCGGACACAGGAGGTTCCCCGCTGTACTTGGTAAGGGCCCACCCACAGTGCTTACAAAACAGGGCGCTCTTCGAGTTCCTCTCACACCCACACTTAGGGTTTTGACACTGTACGGCCCCTCCAGTCCCCACGGTGTACCATTGAGAGCTGTCCGAATCACCACCAAAAGAACCTTTAGGCCACTTCGTGCCGAACTTGACCCACGGATTATAAACCCAACCATGGCTTTTCCCCATGGAATATCGAAGACTGAGAAAACGGAAAGCGAGACGAGCCAGATTGACCCGATACTGCAATGCCGTTCTGAAGTTAGCAGTATCAAGCACACTTGTGCCAGAACGGCTAGGAGGAGGAGGAGGAGGAGGAGGAGGAAGCCGCCACCAAGCACCCTCCATCCCCCCACCCGCCCATCCCTCCGAACCCGTGCACAGACGCCCCGGGGCCCAGGGAGGCAGGCGTGCTGCCGCTGCGCGGGGCGGCCTCGGCTCCGCGTGGCGGATGCGGCCTCGCGCGCGGCGGGCGGGGCTTTTGTTGACCAGAGGAGGGGCTCGGCACGAGCTGCACGGGGAGTGCACGGGGAGTGGGGGACACCAGTGGAGAGACCCCGCTACAAGCAATCTGGGGACACGTATGCTGACGATCTCGGAGCTTCCTAAGGGGGCCCCAGAGTTTACGCGGGTCCCGGGAGCCACGGGGGGACAAGAACATTCCGTGCGGGCAACTGCTGGCAGGCGTGCTCCGTATTCGATGCACATACCCATCGGCCGGAAGACGTAGATCGAAACATGAAGTAGGAAGGCGTTGCAAGCAGATTGTGTCTCCGCCCACCCCCTGAAGAGGAGGGAAGAGGTGAAGTCACGCGAGCCTTGAAGCAAGACGGCGCCCTTCCAAAACGGAATTTCTGGTACGTTGATCGCGGGAATCCGTGAAACTCTTGCAAGTTGTATGAACGAATGCGCGCGGCGCTAAGGCGAGAGCCACATGTTGAAAAGGAACCGCCCTGAATATTTGAAACTCTTGCAATCTTCGAGAACGAATGTGCGCGGCGCTAAGGCGAAAACCACATTTTGAAAACAGGTCATCATCAATCCGTGAAGCTCTCTCCACTGTTTCAAACGAACGCGCGCGACGCTAAAGCGAGAACCACATTTTAAAAACGGGTTATCCTCAATCCGCGAAGCTCTTGCAATCTTTTGAAACAAACATGCGCGGTGCGAAGGCGAAAGCCACATTTTGAAAACCACCCGCCCTCCATCTGTGAAACGATCGCAAACTCTGAAGCTTCAGAATCATAAATGGTGAGGCAGCCTCAGGCGAAACGCCCAGCCCGCCCTAAAAACTGGCCTCGGGGTGCGACAGGGAGAAATCATTTATAAGGAAAAGGAATGGAGGAGGAGGAGGCGGAGGAGGAGGTGGGGGATGATAGAGGAGGAGGAGGAGGAGGAGGAGGAGGAGGAGGCGCAAGGAGGAGGAAAAGGAGGACGGGAAGGTGCGGTGCGGCTCGGCCGTGCCTGGGGTTCCTGGTGTGCGCAGCTGCGCTCCTGCGAGGTCGGTCAGAGGCCGCGGTCCTGAGGCGTCCCGGGAGCGCGCCGAGCTTCTCCCCGTGCCAGCTCGGGCGACCAGAGACGATCCTCTAAACAGGCTGTCTGTAAGGGTTCTATCCGCTGCTTCTACGGCCAGGTGAGGGAGCCCGGGGCCCGCATCGTGGCCCCCCATCGAGGCCCCCCACCCATGCAGCTGTGCAAAGCTTTCCAGGGTCTTCTGCCGCAAGGGTGTCATCTCTTTCTTTCTTTCTGTTTTGCTTTTTTTTTTTCTCTCTCTCTCTCTCGCTCTCGTCGGATGTTCCACACTTCTGTCCGGCTCGGGCGACCAAGGAGGAGCCCGCGCACATTCCACGGGGGGGCATGGAGCTCGCGGATGGGAGCCGTGGTGTTGCTTGGCGTCGCCGGGGCTGCTTGGGAGTCTTTGGGTGTGCCCTTGGGGCCGTTTTGGAACTCTTCGGCCGTCTTGGTGCCCCAGATGTGCACACGACCACCGGGCGGCCACGGCGGAAGAGATGCCCGCGGTTCGCGCTGGACTGAACTCTCGATGTCGGCTGCGTCCGGGGACGTAGAAAGGACGGGAACACGAGGGTCTCTTGGAGGCCTGGAAATTGGCACCAACACCAGCCCAGGGGGTTGCCTCCACAGGGGGAAGATGATCCTAGATTTCGGTGTTGGTGGCAATATTTCAGCCACCTTGGAAGCCAGAATATTACCACCATCACCGAGATCGGGATCGTCTTCCCTCGGTGGAGGCACACCGCCGATCAGGGGCCTCCAGGGTCGGCACCGCATACCTGGTCTGGTGGAAATCGACCGGTGCTTTGGCCAGCGCCACTATTCGAGCAGAAGATCAACCACAGCATTGATTTACCGCAATTCGGGTTTCCCCCGTCGAATCTACGATAAACACGCAGAATGCTCCGTCGATCTACGTGTTCATCGTAGATTCGACGAAAAAACGCTTGTGAGTAAAAAGATATCCTAGTCGATCCACTACTGGAGCGATGTGCGAACTCCGCAACACAGGGCACTCCTGCAGGCCAGACGACTACAGAACATAACCCCGCGGAGGTGCTGCATCCCATGACGTTGAACGATGCTCCATGACTCGAACGCTCAGGATGCCCATGAACACCGTTAGCAGACGAGACGAAAGACGTCGCGAACTTCGCGCCCGAACTCTTACTGCTTTACCCAAACAGTCGGGCCTCATCGCGGTCTTACCGCCTCAGCGCTGACGAGATCATCGGCGCGGCAGCCAACTTCGATGAACACTGCAGGAGCATCCGCGTGACCGCCAATATTGATGCGTGTGCGCCTGCTAGAGTGATCCGCACAAGTGTTTGGCTTGAACATAGCGCCGCCGCATCGAAAGGAAGTGATGTACCGCTGGACGGGAGCCCTATTGACCGCCACCCCACCTTGAACTCGCACCAACCGTGAGGCAAGCGAAGCGGCTCGGAGAGAGATGCAGAATGAACAGCAGGCGCTTGAGTGATCAGCACGTCCTGAACATGGTGCTTGGTCTGAATCACGTTGAGGCATTGATTTCGCTCAGCTTCGTTCCCGCGACACATCATTGCGGCGCCAGGGCGTTATGCAACTGGCCAAGACCAATGATATGGCTGGTGCTGGGGTGGAAAAATGTGGAGTTGGTCGATCGGTCCCATTTTTTCAAGCGGGCCAGGGCCGACAATCAGTTGACGCGAAAGCCCCCCACATGCTGGTCTCTGGCCCAGTCCTCCTGCGCTCGAGACAGCTCTTGAGCTATACCACGCCAGTGGAGCCGAGACCATGCAGGAGGCACTGCAGTGTTCACTCTGTCGCGGTCCTGCGCGCGCAGCGCCCTGCTGCCAGAAGCGAGCATGAGCCCCCACCGGCAGATAGCAGGTGCCGGAGAGGCAGAGCCCTCGACCCTCTCCTCGGCATGTCCCACGGCCCTCTGCAGCTGAACCGCGGGGGCGACGGAGGCGGCGGTGGAGGCCGCCGCTGCCGCGCCAGGTGCGCCCGCACCGAGGGGCGGACGCGGACGTGCTCGAGCGCTCCCAGGAAGCTGCCGCTGCCTGCCTGTTCCGAAGGCATGCCCGCAGCTGCGACCGCCGCCGCGGCAGGCACGAGGAGCGGCCGCCCGCGCCGTCCCTTCTGAGCTGCGGGTGCCGTCGTGTTCCCAGCGATCAACGCCGCATAAGGGCCATCAGCGCATCATAAGATGTGCACTTGGCGAGCCTTGGAGGCTGCGGTGGTCGGACCGGATCCAAACGGAGTGCCCCCCCCTCCCTGGGAATTCGGTATCGGTTTCGGTGTTGAGGCTGCGCGGATACTCCAAAGCGTTGGCTGCTGATGTGGCTACCTTTTTCAGCATTGGCGACTGCCTGGAGCAACCCATTTCCCCTGGAGGCCTCTGAAGGCCCAATCACTTACAAAAAATGTTCCAATCAACTTGATCCTCGCACCCCGTTGGCCTCCGCCTCCTCCAAAGGACAACCAAATGGGCTCCGATTTTGAAGAGTGGATGTGGACCCATTCTGGGCTGAGGACACGAATAACGGCGGGACCGACCACCCAAATCTATGTCTGACTTGGTGGCCAGATCATGTCAACCAGAACCGCCGTGTGCCCTCGCCCCACCTTCACATCGAAAGAAGCACGGAATCAGGCACCGCCGTCTATGCAGTGGGCGACGAGGAAGAAGAAAAGGACGACTTCGCTTGACATGCACCACCGAATGGCATCGCCTGCAGACTGCGTTGGGACTGATGTTTGAGCTGGGACCGACCGTCCCGGCATACCTGCAGGCCTACCACGAAATGTCCTTCGAACCCGAACATGCTCTAAGAACAAACACAGTGTTCTGAGAATGCAGGCCCGATGTGTTGAAACAGGGCAGCCCCAGCCAGAGATGCTCCGAGAACAGTTCGTGCAGACCACAGAGAGGCCCTCAGGACTCTCCCTGGTGGGCCTGTATGAAGGGGCCCCAGGACACACAAATAAATACACACAAATGAAAAATATTCCCAATATTTTCCTATATTTTCAAGGGTTTTGTCTTCCCCCCACTTCCCACATTTTCGGATATTTTCTGGGGAATCGAGGATTAATTGCGTCTGTGTGTTTATTTTCCTCCTGATTGTGGGGAAGCCCGGGCGCCCCGCCACTGCTCGAGGTGTGCGGTGCGCAAGCGAGAGGCCCCGCTCCCGAGCCGCGCGGGCGAGCCGCCACGAGAGAGCGGCGAGCGGGCACGGCTGGCCCGAGCGCGGCGGGCCGCGCCAGGAGCGCAGCGCACGCGGGAAGGCCTCGGCGGCGGCTGGCCCATGAGAGGGGGGCCCAGGGACACAAATACTGCGGGATGGCGATTTATCAAAAAATGGGAGAGAACGATTAAAAACATAGTTTTCTGCCATTGCTGCATAGTTTTCGGACTGGAGGAGAACGGTAAAAAAATAGTTTTCCAGCCCGCGGCCGGCTTCTTCTAATCGTCATCCCGGGCGCCGCCGCGTGAACACGACCCCCGGTCATTTATTAATCGTCATCCTCCATTACACACACAAATCCCAGAATTTCCCAAATGCCCCATCTGTTCTGGAGTGCCGCTTTCCCCCCCCCCACTTCGCACATGTTCCCGGCTGCTCCTGGGAGTCGCCGATGAATTCTGTCTGTGTGTTGTTTCCCGTCCTGAAGGAGGTCGGCCCACGCGGAGGCAGGAACCCCGGCCAAGCGCGGGCAGCTCGGGAGGACCTGAAGGAACGGCGCCGGGCAGCGAGCACAGGGCGCCCAGCAACATAAATGACTACCTACCAGACCACCCCAACCCAACCCGAAGACCCGAATTTCGGGTTGGGGGGTGTATGGGCTCCATATGTGTTTTTTTCTATGTTCCCGACCCCCCACACACACTGGAAATGGAGGGCAGATTGAGGCCTTCGGGTTGGGTTGGGGTGATTTGGTGGGTGGTGAAGAACGCCATCCACCGCACGAGGCAGCAGCGGGTCGAGAGCAGCTGAGCCGTGGCACGGGTGGCCTGGCCCGCTGGGCAGGCTCGCCCGCCTTCAAACCACCACCTCTCCAGAGCACTGACCACGCTCGGGTGCTCGAGTGATAGTCGAACCACTTGTCTGCATTCTTTGTTCGGAGCATCAAATTTCCCAAGAACACTTTCCAGCGCAACGTTCAAGTCGCCCCTGTTTGTATAGCTGTAAAGCCCGATCGTGTAGCCATCTGTCCTGGTACGTACACCAGTTGAGGGAACTACCAAGCCAAGATCGTGCTGACACGCAATGAGCTCCAAAGGCTCAAAGGTGTAAAAAAAGTAAGGTGTCAAAACGATGAGATTTGACGGGGCTGAATTCGAAATACCCGTTTCTTGCAATTGCGTGGCAACTTGATGTTAGCTAGCATGGACCCCAAGCCGTGTTTTTAGCAACATATGTTGTGCAACATATGTGTTGCAACCTATGTGGTGTTACCCATGCTGTGCATGACATGTGGTGCCATCCATGTGGTGCCGTGTATGTTGTGCAACATACGAAATGCAATCTATAGGTGGTGCAATATTTGTTGTACAAACTGTGCATGCTGCGCAATATGTGTAACACTATGTGGTTCCAGTTCGGTTTCGGGCCCCCGCGATTTACATATTTTATCCAGAAAGCCTCGCTCTCACCTCCTCCCTCTTCCTCCTCCCCCTTCCTCCTTCACTTTCCGTCTCTCCTTCCCCTCCTCCCGCCTCCCTCTTCATCCTCCTCCTCCTCCTCCCCCATCCTTCCTTTGTTCCCTCGGCTTCCCCAGAAAGCAACAGACCATTTGGAAAACAAAAAAAAAAACAAGCAAAAAATCAATAAAAGCAATGGTTTGGGATAATACTGACTGCAAGGCGAACCCACCCGAAACGTTGCTTGTATTGCTTTTGTTGTTTTTTTCTCCTTTTTGGGGTTTTCCAAGGCTCTGATCCAAAAGGGGATTCTGATCGGCAGGAGGGGGAGGGGGAGGAGGAGGAGGAGGAGGAAGACGGCGGCGGCGACGATGGCGACGACGACGACGGCGGCGGCGACGAGGACACAGCGCGCTCGAGCAGGCACGGTGCACTTCGACCATGATTCTTGCTTGCCTCTGCAGAACCTCTGGCTCGCTTCTCTTTCCATCGTGCCTTGATGCCGCAGAAGGGGGCATCCATAAATGTAAATGGATGCCCCTCCGACGATGTGGCCGACATGGAAAAGCTCCCAGGCCAGTAGCGCCGGTCGGATAGCAAAACACAACGGGGAACCCAAATAATGGGTTCCCACCTCCGCGCCCAAAACCACTGCCGTTCGTCTGCACGTGATTTACTGCCCGAACCAGAGCCTGAACCAGAGCCAGAACCAGACCCAGAACCAGAAACTGAACCAGAGACAGACCAAGAACCAGAGCCAGAGCCAACATCAGAGCCAGAACCAGAACCAGAGCCAGAACCAGAACCAGAGCCAGAACCAGAACCAGAACAAGAACCAGAACCAATACCAGAACCAGAACCAGAATCATAACCAGAACCAGAACCATAACCATAACCAGAACCAGAACCAGAGCCAGAACCAGAACTAGAACCAGAACCAGAACCAGAACCAGAACCAGAACCAGAACCAGAATCAGAGCCAGAACCAGAACCAGAACCAGAACCAGAACCATAACCAGAACCAGAGCCAGAACCATAACCAGAGCCAGAACCAGAACCAGAGCCAGAACCAGAACCAGAGCCAGAACCAGAGTCAAAACCAGAACCGGAGCCAGAACCAGAGCCAGAACCAGAGCCAGAACCAGAACCAGAACCAGAACCAGAGCCAGAACCATAACCAGAGCCAGAACCAGAACCAGAACCAGAGCCAGAACCAGACCCAGAACCAGAAACTGAACCAGAACCAGAACCAAAACCAGAACCAGAGCCAGAACCAGAGCCAGAACCAGACCCAGCACCAGAACCATATCCAGAGCCAGAACCAGCACCAGAGCCAAAACCAAAGCCAGAACTTGAACCATAACCATAACCATAACCATAACCAAAGCCACATGTGGAGCAGCCCAGCCCAGTTCCAAGCAGACATAGGATAGTCGATCCTATCATATACAGGGGCATCCTTAAAAGGGGATGCCCTTGCCATCCCACAGGAACCGACGCCGACATGTTGCTTTTATGGGGCAGCATATTATGAAGTCTCTGGCCGCCCTCCCTCCGAAAAGTTCCGTAGTGCCCGATCGGCTCAAGCTGTTTGATTGCGCGCGCCTTTCGTGCCGGCCCCTCTCTTTTGCGGCTGCCATGGCGAGGGGGAACGCGATCCTCCCCAAGACCCTCCGCGAGACTCTCGGGGACGCCGTTGGGGACGAGAGCATCAATTTCGGCGAGGCCCTCGCGCACGCCGACGGCATGAAACCCCACTTCCACGCTGGCCTCCCACACGGCCACGTAGGGCAAGAGGGGCTGTCGCAGATCGCGGATCTTCCTGCTGCGCCCATGAACGTCCACGCAGGCACGAAGATCTCTTACTTCGGGGACCTGCTGATGAACCAGGCTTACGAGGAGATCACGGACAGTGTCGGGAAAAAGGTCGGTGTCCTCACTGACTGGAAGGACGCCCATGGGCAACCGTGCCGTTTGGACGTGGTCAAGGACCTTGCCACGAAGTCCAATTTCAGTGGCCTCCCTCCACCGTTCAACCTCAAGAGCCAGCCTGGTGGGCCGTACGTCATGCAGATTTTCGTCTTGGGCGCTGGCGATGGCAAAGTGCACATGTTCAAGGACGTTGACCTGAAGGGCCAGTTCCTGAAGATGTCCAACTGCGAGCCCATGTGTCATGGTACGGGCGTCGTGTATCAGTATGGGAACAAATACAGAGCAGGCCGCAATGCGATCTGTTACCTCCTGGAGAAACTCGGCGGCCTACAGATTCGCTTCTCCACGCTGACCGCCACGGCAAAGCCTGCCAAGCGCGCGACCGAGTGGGATAAGAAGCAGGAAGGGTACCGCTACATCGAGAAGAAGGGCCCGCAGAGCAACAACCGCAATCAGTTCATGGAGTTCGCGGACAAGGACAACAGGGCCGAGGAACACGGCGCCACCTGGTTAGCCCCATTGCCCCCTCTCCCCCCGACCCCCATCTTCGGCCGCGCGGGCCTTTTGACCGCCGAGCGATTGCGGCTAGCCCAGCAGTGCCGTTGTTCCCCCGCCCCCAGGAGATCAACGACCCGCAATCGAAAATCTACGGCTGGGAGGAGTCCCGCGTGGTCCAGGCGCTGCGGAACCACGCGAGCGGGCGCATCAACGCCAAGCGCCTCTCTGTCTGGGTGCTCACGCTGAAGGACTTCGAGCCGTGGTTCATCAACGAGGTGCTCGTGAAGATCCTGCCAACTCTCCGCCGCAACGGCGTGCTCTGGATCGGCAAGACCAGGGTGGGGAAGTCGACGGCGTCGAAGACACTTGCGTTCTTGATGTCCATGCTCGAGATCGATGCCCTTGAGGGCGATGACAGGGAGGGCGCACCTGAGCCTTCAATTGTCACCGCCAAGCACTTTGATTTCTTCAAGGGCGAGCCCGAGGAGAGGGTGCTGCCCGCGGTGTTCGACGACGGGGACTTGCACAAGCAGGACGCGTCCGTGTTAAAGGCTTTCCTCAACCCGAGCGAGGAGGATTCCACGCTGTGGGCGAGGTGGGGGTCCAACACGTTCGCCCCAGGGGCGTCCCGCCAGGCCGTGAACAACAGCTACGACAATGCTCTGGAGAAGCGGATGGTGGCAGACTGGCGCCAAGGGAAATTAATGGTGATCACGATCCAGCAGTTCATGGCCCTCATCGCGCCCTCCCTGAAGCAGATCACGGAGGAAGAGGACATGAAGGCCCTGCTCGCGAGGTCCCACGTCGTCGTGACCACGGACACGCGCGTGTATTTCCGTTTGGCATCCGATGAGTTTCCAGAGGACGGCGTCGTGCCTTTCTACACATACAGCAAGAAGTCAAAGCCTGACCTCTTCAACTACTCGCCCGAGGCGTGAGAATGGGGCCACCCATGCCTGGAGTGGAACAGCGAACCCACGTCACTGCGGCAAACAACATCATCCAATCATCAGCGCCATCGCCACCATCGCACCACGCCGCATTCGCAGAATTCCTTAAATCGCGGGGGTCCGAAACCAAACTGAAACCCACTACGTATGTATATATATGTATATATATAGACATGTGTCTGGTGCAATATGGATTGTGCCATATTTACGTTGTGGAACATATGTAGTGTAATTAATTTCTGTTCGCAGTAAACTGTCCACTCCACTACTCGCGCGAAAATCCCACCCACCCACCCGCAACTTGGTTTGCAAAATCTCTTCAGGCCGTGACGGTGGGTACCAAATAGCACTTGGCAACGACAGCGACGCTGACGACCACAGCGACAGAGACGACGACGACGCCGCCGACAACGACTACGACGACACCGACGATGTCTCCAACGACTTCGACGACGCCGACAACGACGACGACGACGACGACGACGACGACACCGACGACGACGACGCCGACGCCGACGACGACGACGACGATGACAACGACGACGACGACGATGACGACGCCGACGGCGACGACAACGACGACACCGACGACGACGACGACGACGTCAACGAAAACGACGACGACGACGACGACGACGACGACGACGACGGCGGCGACGACGACGACGCCGACGTCGACGACGACGAAGACGACGACGACGCCGACGCCGCCGACGACGACGAAGACGACGACGACGTCGCCAACGAAGACGACGACGAGGGAGGAGGTAGGACGACGACGGCGACAACGACGACAACGACGACAACGACGAGGGAGGAGGGAGGATGGCGACGACGCAAACGACGAAGAGGGAGGAAGGACGGCGACGCCGACGACGACAACGACGAGGGAGGAGGGAAGACGACGACAACGACGAGGGAGGAGGAGGAAGGGCGACCACGGCGACAGAGACGACGGAAACGACCACGACGCCAAAGAGGACGACGACGACGACGACCACGAGGAAAGACAGAGGACGACGTAGGCGACGACGACGACGACGACGACGACGCGGGAGGAGGGAGGACGGTGACGACGACGACGAAGACGACGCAAGAGCGCGCGCGCACGCTTTCGTTGAAAATCCGTGTTGCGAAACCTTAGGTTTTTTGTAGGTTGTTGGACACACGATAAGTTTTGAAGGATTTCGGCATACGCGCGCGACGACGCGCGCGTCTGCACTTCGTCCCATTTTTTTGCAAAGGATTCTCGCGACGGCACACGCGCAAGGGCGTTCGACAGATTTCGACATGCGCGCGCGAAGCCCGTTTGGTAGCATTTTGTGAAAATCTTGAGAAACCAATGGTTTTCTTCAGATTTCGCAAGAGCTCGCGCGTAAGCTTTTCTAGCAAATCAGTGTTGCGAAACCATGTGTTTTTGTATGTGTTTTGGAAACTCGATTGCGAAATCCTTCCGACACCGATGGTTTTTGAAAGATTTCGGCATGCGCGCGCGACGACGCGCGCGGGTGCACTTCGTCCCATTTTTTGCAAGGGATTCGTGAAAAAGTCTTATGTTAGAACAAACAATGTCCCCGCGCACTTTTTTAACCTAACAGCGAAGACTGATAGGTTTCTAGTGGTCTCAAAAGAGAGCATCATGACTCCCCAAGGGGGTCTGGGCAGATGCCGGACAGATGCCGGACGGGTGCCGCGGGAATCCGGGGACTCCTTTTTTAGCCAATAGTAACACACTTCGTGGTCTTCGAGTTCCCAAGACTCCATTCCTGGGCATGATTTTGAATGCCCGGAGCCAACTGTAGGCCACTTCGTGTTCTTCGAGTTCCCAGAACTCCACTCCAGGGCATGACTTTGAATGCCCGGAGCCAACTGTAGGCCACTTCGTGGTCTTCGAGTTCCCAGAACTCCATTCCTGGGCATGATTTTGAATGCCCGGAGCCAACTGTAGGCCACTTCGTGGTCTTCGAGTTCCCAGAACTCCATTCCTGGGCATGATTTTGAATGCCCGGAGCCAACTGTAGGCCACTTCGTGGTCTTCGAGTTCCCAGAACTCCATTCCCGGGCCACATTTTGAATGCTGAGGCAGGCTGATGCTGAGGCTGAGGCAGGCTGAGGCTGAGGCAGGCTGAGGCTGAGGCCGAGGCTGAAGGCAGACTGAGGCTGAGGCTGAAGCAGGCTGAGGCTGAGGCTGAGGCAGGCTGAGCTGAGGCAGGCTGAGGCTGAGGCTGAGGCAGGCTGATGCTGAGCAGGCTGAGGCTGAGGCTGAAGCTGATGCAGGCTGAGGCTGAGGCAGGCTGAGGCTGAGGCCGAGGCTGAAGGCAGACTGAGGCTGAGGCTGCAGGCTGAGGCTGAGGCTGAGGCTGAGGCAGGCTGAGGCTGAGGCTGAGGCAGGCTGATGCTGAGGCAGGCTGAGGCTGAGGCTGAGGCTGATGCAGGCTGAGGCTGAGGCAGGCTGAGGCTGAGGCCGAGGCTGAAGGCAGACTGAGGCTGAGGCTGAAGCAGCTGAGGCTGAGGCTGAGGCAGGCTGAGGCTGAGGCTGAGGCAGGCTGATGCTGAGGCAGGCTGAGGCTGAGGCTGAGGCTGATGCAGGCTGAGGCTGAGGCAGGCTGAGGCCGAGGCCGAGGCCGACGGCAGACTGAGGCTGAGGCTGAAGCAGGCTGAGGCTGAGGCTGAGGCAGGCTGAGGCTGAGGCTGAGGCAGGCTGATGCTGAGGCAGGCTGAGGCTGAGGCTGAGGCTGATGCAGGCTGAGGCTGAGGCAGGCTGAGGCTGAGGCCGAGGCTGAAGGCAGACTGAGGCTGAGGCTGAAGCAGGCTGAGGCTGAGGCTGAGGCAGGCTGAGGCTGAGGCAGGCTGAGGCTGAGGCTGAGGCAGGCTGAGGCTGAGGCTGTGACTGCGACTGCCGTTGCCACTGCGACTGTCATCGCGAATGCGACTACGACTGCGAGAACAGCAGAATTCTACAACTGGATTCTCATCTGAATCTTAAAGCGAATGCTTCCAGATATGCTCCTACACATCGCTGTTGGTTTGCCGGGATAATTTTACACGGGAACCTCCGGGGGAGCGATACAGGCCCCCCTGCGATAGTGTAAATTCATCTTTAGGATGGACATGTGGTCAGAATCATATACGATTTGCATACCCGAAAGGGGGGATAACGCCCGGGGAGGGGGATAGAGTCTGTTCTCTCTTTGGAAAGGAAAATCTACGTTGTGCAATAGAAATACTGCAATCTATGTTGTGGACGAATATAGAGAACGGGCCACAGGCGCGGAAAATAGTGAAACCTGCGTGCGTCAACATATTTGGTGCAATTGTTGTGCAATATACGTTGTGCGATCGATGTGGTTGTGCAGTGAATGCTGTGCAAGATATGTGGTGCAGTTTTTTTTATGTTGATCAAGGTTGTGCAAGCCATCCGTTGTGCAATTTATGTGGTGCTAGGTACGCGGTGCAATACGTGTGGAGCAACCTACGTTGGGCAATCAATGTTATGCAACTTATGTGGTTGTGCAATCTAGCTTGTACCATATATGTAGTGTACTCTATGCTGCGCAATCCACTTTGACTGTCTTGAAGCTGTCCTCTCCACTGCTCGTGCAAACATCCCACCCACCCACCCGCAACTTGGTTTGCAAAACCTGTTCAGACCGACTACGACGACACCAGCGACAACGACTAGGAGACACCGACGACGTCTCCGACGACTTCGACGACGACAACGACGTCGACGCCGACGACGACGAAAACGACGACGACGCCAACGAAGGCGACGACGAGGGAGGAGGAAGGACGACGACGGCGACAACGACAACAACGACGACAACGACGAGGGAGGAGGGAGGACGGCGACGACGCAAACGACGACGAAGGAGGAAGGACGGCGACGCCGACGACGACAACGACGAGGGAGGAGGGAAGACGACGACGACAACGACGACGACGACGGCGACGAAATAGGAGGGACGACGACGAGACGCCGACGACGGACGACGACGACGACGTGGGAGGAGGAGGAAAGACGACCACGGCGACAACGACGACGGAAACGACCACGACGCCAAAGAGGACGACGACGACGAACACGAGAAAAGACAGAGGACGACGTAGGCGACGACGACGACGACGACGCGGGAGGAGGGAGGACGGCGACGACGATTACGACGACGACGCCGCAAGAGCGCGCGCGCACGCTTTTGTTGAAAATCCGTGTTGCGAAACCTTAGGTTTTTGTAGGTTTTTTGGACGCACGATTTTGAAATCCTTCCGAAACCGACGGGTTTTGAAGGAGTTCGGCGTACGCGCGCGACGACGCGCGCGTCTGCACTTCGTCCAATTTTTTGCAGAGGATTCTCGCGACGGCACACGCGCAAGGGCGTTCGACAGATTTCGACATGCGCGCGCGAAGCCCGCTTGGTAGCATTTTGTGAAAATCTCGAAAACCTATGGTTTTCTTAGGATTTCGCAAGAGCTCGCGCGGAAACTTTTTTAGCAAATCAGTGTTGCGAAACCTTGTGTTGTTGCTTATTTGTTGGAAACTCGATTGCGAAATCCTTCCGGCATCGAAGGTTTTTGAAGGATTTCGGCATGCGCGCGCGACGACGCGCGCGTGTGCACTTCGTCCTATTTTTGGCAAGGGATTCGTGAAAAAGTGTTATGTTAGAACAAAAAATGTCACCGCAATGTTTTTTTTACAAGGGAACCTCAGGTGGGGGGATACCGGTTTGGCTGGGATGATATGATTTCATATATAGGATGGACGAGTGTGCTGATTTTGTATATGAAATTATACTATCCCAGGGGGAAGCGTTAAGTCCGGGGGGGGGGGGTAGAGTCTATTTTTTAGAAAGGTATATATATATATATGTGTATATATATATATTGTCCAAAGCGTGGCTGTGCAACATATGTTCTGAAATCTACGCGGTGCAAGCAATGTTGCGCAAGATGTGGTACAAACTATGTTGTAAACGATACCATGGCGCGCTGCAAGCGCGATTTGTCTTTGTGCAGTCTATGTGGTGCAATTGGTTTTTACCAATGATTTGACACATCCCATGCTCTTGCAAACATCCCACCCACCCACCCGCAACTTGGTTTGCAAAACCTCTTAAGACCGACTGCGACGACACCGACGACAACGACTCCGACGACACCGACGACGTCTCCGACGACTTCGACGACGACGACAACGACAACGACAACGACGACAACGACGACGACACCGACGACGACGACGACGACGACGACGACGACGACGACTAAGGCACCGACGACGACAGCCACAACGATGACGACGCTGACGACGACGACGACGACGACGGCGGCAACGACGACAACGACGAGGGAGGAGGGAGGACGGCGACGACGCGAACGACAAAAGAAGGAGGGAAGACGGCGACGCCGACGGCGACAACGACGAGGAAGGAGGGAAGACGACGACGACGACGACGACGACGACGACGACGGCGACGAAATAGGAGGGACGACGATGAGACGCCGACGACGGACGACGACGACGACGACAACGGCGGCAACGACGACAACGACGAGGGATGAGGGAGGACGGCGACGACGCGAACGACAAAGAAGGAGGGAGGACGGCGACGCCGACGACGACAAGGACGAGGGAGGAGGGAAGACGACGACGACGACGACGACGCCGACGACGACGACGGCGACGAAATAGGAGGGACGACGATGAGACGCCGACGACGGACGACGACGACGACGAGGGAGGAGGAGGAAGGACGACCACGGCGACAACGACGACGGAAACGACCACGACGCCAAAGAGGACGACGACGACGAACACGAGAAAAGACAGAGGACGACGTAGGCGACGACGACGACGACGACGCGGGAGGAGGGAGGACGGCGACGACGACGACGACGACGCCGCAAGAGCGCGCGCGCACGCTTTTGTTGAAAATCCGTGTTGCGAAACCTTAGGTTTTTGTAGGTTTTTTGGACGCACGATTTTGAAGTCCTTCCGAAACCGATGGGTTTTGAAGGATTTCGGCATACGCGCGCGACGACGCGCGCGTCTGCACTTCGTCCCATTTTTTGCAGAGGATTCTCGCGACGGCACACGCGCAAGGGCGTTCGACAGATTTCGACATGCCCGCGCGCGAAGCCTGTTTGGTAGCATTTTGTGAACATCTTGAAAAAAACCTATGGTTTTCGTAAGATTTCGCAAGAGCTCGCGCGTAAGCTTTTCTAGCAAATCAGTGTTGCGAAACCCTGTGTGTTTGTATGTTTTTTGGAAACTCGATTGCGAAATCCTTCCGACACCGAAGGTTTTTGAAACATTTCGGCATGCGCGCGCGACGACGCGAGCGTGTGCACTTCGTCCCGTTGTTTGCAAGGGATTCGCGAAAAAGTCTTATGTTAGAACAAAAAATGTCCCGGCGCATTGTTTTAACCTCAGGGGGAGCGATACCGGCCCCCCTGGGATAGTGCAAATTCATATTTCGGCTGGTCATGTGGTCAGAATCATATATGAACTACATACCCGAGAGGGAGGGGCCGATAACGCCGGGGGAGGGATGGGTAGAGTCTATTCTCTTTATAAAAAGGAGAATCCAACGGCGGCGACGGGCGGCGACGAGGCGGCGACGAGGTGGCGACAAGGCGGCGACGGCTGGCACGGAGCCGCAAGACCTGTCAACCGGCGCAGACGACGGGCGGCGACGAGGCGGCGACTGGGCGGCGACGGCCGACGCGGAGCCGCCAGGCTAAAGACGCGGCCCAGTTCCGTAGGCCAGAAGCGAGAACCCCTGAGTGCAAGCAGCGTTTGGGGGAAATCGAACTCTTGCATATCATCTTGCGCCCGTTACGGAGCCGATCATATTCTGGTCATCGCCCCTCTTCGCGTCCCAGGCCAGGTTCAACATCCATGGCATGTGCACCCTTCTCTCCGTGCACCCCAGGCGTGCGCACGATAATGGAGGGCAGCTCACCGCGTGTCCTCGGACTTAGATTTGCAAACGGCGTCCCCTCGTACTCGGCGACATGACTCCCGCTACAATTCAAAATGTCACGAAAACACGGCGCAGGTAGCACAAATTACACCAGAGGAAAAACCCAATCAGTGGATGGTGTGAAAATTAATGATGTTATGGTTATAGAGATGGAATGTGAGATCGATAGTGAGATCAATAGTGGGATCGATAGCAAGGACGATAGAAAGGTCGATCGTGAGACCGATAGTAGAGTCGATTCAGTGAGGTCGATCGTGAGATCGCTCGTGCGATCTTTAGTGAGATCGATCGTGAGATCGATCGTGAAGTCGATCGTGAGATCGATAGTGAGATCGATAGAGAGGTGGGTAATGAGAACGATGGTGAGACCGATCGATAAGGAGATCGACTAGGAACCCGGGAACCCGGAAGCCCCGGAACCCCGCCGCCCACCGAAATCGGCTCGGAACCAGCAACTGGGAACCGGGGAACCCCTAACCGGGAACCTGGGAACCAGTCCGCCTACCGAAATCGGACGGGCACTCTCGCCAAATCTTTCGACATCCGCTAGGACCCCTTCGGTGCAAGCACTGGTTGGGGAAAACCTCTGACCCTGAGACAGTGCACGCTTGGAACCTGCAGCGACGTACATCTGCTGAAGCATAACGCTTGAAAATCGCTTCCGAAACGACCCAAATCAACGCAGCTAGAAGATCTCTCAAAACGGCTTGACACAATGGCTACGGATAGCGGGGCGGAGGAAGAGGGGGGGCATAAGGGGCGGAGAAGCAACAGTCCAGGAAGAGCGTGCAGACGTCCCAAAAGTTGTCGGGGAGTTCTGGGGGAGGCCTTCGACGCTCAGATGGGGCTCTTCGTGGGGCAGGGGAGGAAGCAGAGGCCAGCGTGCCATCCAGCGCGGGCCTATTGGTCGCGGCCGCGCGGCGAGTGCCACCGCGGGACACGGGCCAGGGGAAAGTAGGAGGATTGAGTCATAGCATAAGGAGGGGCACGACAACGACAAGGACGAGGACAAGGACGACGAAGACGACGACGACGACCACGACGACGACGACGACGACGACGACGGCGGCGACAATGGCGGCGACGACGACGACGACGACGGCGGCGGCGGCGAAAACGACGGCGGCGGCAGCGGCGAAAAGGCGGCGGCCAGGCGCGCCCAAGTGGGCCGCATAGCTCCGCTGCTGCCGGGCGCCCGTGCCGAGCTTGGCCTCGCGCTGGGCGCGCGCCTCGGCAGCGCTGAGATCGGCTACACGCAACAGCGTTCTTGGGTGAGAGTGACCTTTGGTGCGCGGCTTTTTGTGGACCGCGGGAGGACCAAAACAAACGCGCAAGACGATGCTACCGCAACGCGTTTGGTGATCGGGGGACCCGAGTGGGCCAGCACCACAGGTCACTCCAGTGTAAGGCCACTCTTACTTACGTGTCGCTCTCAAGTGTAGTCGGGCGCCATCGTCCGGTTTGAACAGATGCCGCAGAAAGAGAGGGGGTCTAGGGCTCTGGTCGTCACTTTTTGCGATGCTGCAACTTTTCGCAACGTGGGAGGCAGGGGTGTGTGGGGGGGGGGGGGGGGAAACATCGACCTGAACTCGGCGACGCATCGTCGACCGATCGGCGATAAGGCCTCGACGACGATGTTTGGGGTACCCAAGCCTCATTCAACGCTTCTCCCACTTTGGTCGAAATCCCCCTCGCCCTCCGCATCAAAAGCAATCGCCCTTTGTGCACCTCCTGGTATGCACTCCGAAGCGGCCCCACAAAGCCCAAAAGAAGCACATCATGTTTTGAGCTGCGCCCGCGCGTGGTTGCGAGGGCGTGGCCACGGCCAGACGCAGCTCAAAAAACAGGTCGCGAAATCGTCAAAGAAAAAACAGGGATTGACTTGTGGATGACCCGCTACGTCAAAAAATAACGCACACACAGTGTTCCTCCAGCGGCGAAGATGGGATACGGTCACGAAGATATATCAATGACGCAAACACACAGACACACACACATATGTGTATATATATATACACGCAAATATATGTACATCTACCACCATCGCGCGCGCTTCGCGCGCGCTCAAGTTCTAGCTAGGCTTGATAGACTTCAACCGACGGCCCCCAGCAATGTTCGCATCCGGTCCACCCGAGTCGGCACACCCCTGACACGGGTCTTGGCCCACAAGAAGATCCACCTACGGCCCAGGTTCGCATGGCATCTTGGATGCCTCTCTCGCCGGCGCAGTAGAAACAAGTTATGAGCCTCTTGGGGGCCTCTTGGAGGCCTCCTGGGTGCGTGTTGGGGTGCTTTGGGGGGCCTCTTGGGGCCTCTGGGGGGCCTATCGGCGCCTCCTGGGGGCTCTTGGGACCGAAAGCTCGGAAAGCGAAAGTGGTTGTCTTCTTCTGGGACCCCTCTCGGGCGCTTCTTGGGCTTCTCTTGGGCCGTCTTGGGGGCCGATTGGGCCGTCCTGCGTTCCTCGTAGGCCGTCTTGGAGATTTCTTGGGGGCATCCTAGGCCGTTTTGGGGTGCCTCTTGGGCCGTCTTGGACGCGGCGACAGCCCAAGAGGCGATCATGCGAAAAATATACATTTTCCCATGGGGATGGAAGGATTCTAATTTCTTGGGGCTCTCTTGGGGTGCCTCTTGGAGCATCTTGGGGTGCTTGGGGGGGCGTGTTTGGGGCCTCTTGGGGGCGTATCGGCGCCTCCTGGGATCTCTTGGGGCCGAAAGCTCGGAATTCGAGAGTGGTTTTCTTTCTCTGGGACTCCTCCCGGGCGCGTCTCGGGGCTCTCTTGGGCCGTCTTGGGGGCTCATTGGGCCGTCCTGGGCTTCTCGTGGCCCGTCTTGGAGCTCTTTTGGGGGCCTCTTCCTAGGCCGTCTTGGGAACCCCTTGGGCCGTCTTGGACGCGATGACAGCCCAACAGGCAAACATACGAAATGTATACGTTTTCCTACATGAATGGGACGATTTTTGTTTTTTGGAGTTCTCGTGGGGTGCCTCTTGGAGCGTCTTGGGGTGTTTTCGGGAGCCTTCCGGGCGTTTCTTGGGGGCTTCTCGGCGGCTCCTGGAGCCACTTGGGGTCGAAAGCTTGGAATTCGATGGTAGTTTTCCTCCTTTCGGGCCCTTTCGGGCCCGTCTTGAGGACTCTCTTGGGCCGTCTTGGGCCCTTCGTTGGCCGTCCTGGGGCTTTCTGGGGCTGTATTGGGGCCCTCTGGGGCGCGTCCTGGGCCGTATTGGGGCGGTCTCGGGAGCTTCTGAGGTCGTCAAGCACGGACCCACAGCGAAAACAAGCAATATGTTAAACATATACGTTTTACAAAGGGAATGGGGCTATTTGGGCCCCTTGGGGCTCTCTTTGGGGCCCTGTTGGGGGTCGCTTGGGGTGTCTTTGGGGCTTCTGAAGCCGCCTTGGAGGCCATGTTGGGCGTCTGGGAGCGACCTTCGGGCGTCCCGGGTCTGTTCTGGCGCCTCTTGGAGTCTCCTTGGGGCCTTCCGGCTGCCTTCTGTAGGCCCCGGGGCTCCCCGAGGGCCCCGGAACCCACATTTGCGGTAGCGGCGCCGGCCCCGGGCGCCCGGACCCGGTGCGCTGTTATATGTATATCTACCCACCCCCGAACAAACATTGATACTGATCATACACACATCCCTAATACTGTATAGTATTGTTCATATGCTGTTTATTGTTATCGGATCTCTCTATCTCTCTCTTCCTTCTGTCCTTCTCCTCTGGTTCACTGGTTCACTAGCTTGTCCCAAGACCGTTCACGGAACAGTGAGGGACAAAAATATGAATGCGATCTGCCCTGAGCCTCTGGCCTAGGACGCGTCGCGATCGGTGCACGTTCCCAGCGCGCGGCTGGCCCTCGCCAGCGAACTGCTGGGCCCACGAGGCCCACCTCCCTGGGCGGTGCCTCGGTCGAGTCCCCCTCCCCCTTCTCCTCTGCTCTACACCCCTCAACCCCCTTCGAGGACTCGGCAGGCTGTGGAGAGGCAAGCAGCCTGCACGTGCATTCTGCTTCTGGGGGAGGGGAGGAGGGGGAGGTCAGAGACACTCAACAGCTACACAAGCCAGAGGGGCCCAACGCCTGCGCTCAATCAGAGATAGACGGAATGGATGTCGGCTCTCTTGGAAGGATATCGCAGCGAAGAAAACAGAAGACAATTAGCGGCGAAGTGTTGCACAGCACGCGATGGATAATCATAATGCCAGGAAGCCACATGCAGTAGAAGTATACCAGGAAGCCACATTCAGCAATGTACCAAACTATGCTGCCACAAAATCCGAAGCTGAAATGTAAACGGGATCCAACACAACAACATGCCTTCGAAGAGAAGCATCATCAAAAACGCCACTGCTGCTGGCATTCCGCATCCTGCGGGGGTCCAGTGCCAGCGAGTGGAACAACAGGCCGAACTCCTCGGTCTCGCACGCGAAGACGGCCGTGAGCAGCCAGAAACAAACGACGATTCCTGTTATCTGGCAGACCCGCCAGTTTCCTTGAGAAACGAGGGCTCGTGTCGGCACCAAACTCAGCTGCAACAGTATCAGGGAGATCGTCAGGGTGGCCAGCCCCAAACCTTGAGATGGGGTGCAACCATATCCTGGCGATTGACGCCCTGGAACTCCACCACCTGGCACTCGCGCAGCTGGAGTCAGCGGCCAGCTCGGGAGAGGTGTTCTCCTGCGCCTCAGCCCCGAGCGAATGCATGCAAGCAGTCTCTCGGTGGTCAGCCGCCTGCATGCGGCTCTTCTCGTCGCCAACGTAGCCCCAGCATTTGCACGGACCGCCTCCTCGACAGTCTTTGAGCGACGGACCAGTCGCCAAGACAGGCCTCCCTTGCGGAAGCCCTCCAGTCCCATCGCTGCTGTCGAAGAGCATGTCTGCGATCGGCTCCCGGTCTGAAAGGGGTTCCCACACCCCGAACCAGCGGCCAGGCGCCACCCAGCCTTCAGGGAAAGCTGGGGCACTCACCCTGAATGTCCTGTCCGAAGGTCGTGTCGCTGAAGGGCTCGATTCACCACGATCACCCAGCCTGGGCCCCGCCTGGGCTTGGCGCAGCAGGCGCGCTGGGGCCATGGATAACTGGTCCATGACGAACTTCGCGTGCAGAGCGACGTTCCTGCGGAGCCGATCGAGCCAGTTGGGCTGCCTCCCTGCCACCAGCGCAGAGAGAGCGGGGAGCAACCCACATACACGGTTGGCGATCTCGGCGTCACCAGTGAGCGTCTCGAGCACCTGGTGCAGCTGCTGGATCTCTGCTTCCCGAAAGGCGACCTCGCCCTGAAGCCTGCGAACCAGCCTATCAGCTGAGGCCTTTGCGCCAGCCGCGCCACGACGAGCAGTCGCCGCACAATCCCCGCGTGGGGCAGCGGCGTCCCGTGCCATTGCTCCGAGAGCCCAAAGCCCCGCTCCCCCAAGTCCCCAACGCCCGCCGCGTTGCCCCGATGGGTTGGGGTCTCCTCCTCCTCCTCCTCCTCCTCCTCCTCCTCTTTCTCGTCCTCCTCCTCCTCCTCCTCTCTTCACCTTCTCCTCCTCCATCCTCCTCCTCTCGCCTCCCTTCCATGTTTCATAGTGTTCCTCTATCCTTTTGGGAGGCTGACGTTTCTCTCCTATGTTTTTAGGTGGGGGGCGACATCTGTATACATATCGATGTGTGTATATATATATAGGTCTGTGTGTGGTGTGTGTGTGGTTTGAGTGGTGAGTGTATGTGTACGTGTATGCGTATGTATGTGTGTGCGCGTGCGTGCGTGCGTGTGTGGTGTGCGTGTGTGTGTGTGTGTGTGTGTAGGTGTGTGTGTGTGTGCGTGCGTGCGTGCGTGTGCGTGTGCGTGTGCGTGTGCGTGTGCGTGTGCGTGTGCGTGTGCGTGTGCGTGTGCGTGTGCGTGTGCGTGTGCGTGTGCGTGTGCGTGTGCGTGTGCGTGTGCGTGTGCGTGTGCGTGTGCGTGTGCGTGTGCGTGTGCGTGTGCGTGTGCGTGTGTGCGTGTCAGTGTCTGTGTCTGTGTGTCTGTGTCTGTGTCTGTGTCTGTGTCTGTGTCTGTGTCTGTGTCTGTGTCTGTGTCTGTGTCTGTGTCTGTGTCTGTGTCTGTGTGCTGCGTGTGCGTGTGCGTGTGCGTGTGCGTGTGCGTGTGCGTGTGCGTGTGCGTGTGCGTGTGCGTGTGCGTGTGCGTGTGCGTGTGCGTGTGCGTGTGCGTGTGCGTGTGCGTGTGCGTGTGCGTGCGCGTGCGCGTGCGCGTGCGCGTGCGCGTGCGCGTGCGCGTGCGCGTGCGCGTGCGCGTGCGCGTGCGCGTGCGCGTGCGCGTGCGTGTGCGTCTGTCTGTCTGTCTGTTTGTCTGTCTGTGTGTCTGTGCCTGTGTGTCTGTGTGTCTGTGTGTCTGTGTGTCTGTCTGTGTCTGTGTCTGTGTCTGTGTGTGTTGTGTGTGTTGTGTCTGTGTGTGTGTGTGTCTGTGTGTGTCTCTGTGTGTTGTGTGTGTTGTGTGTGAGGTGTGTGTGGTGTGTGTGTGTGGTGCGTGCGTGCGTGCGTGCGTGCGTGCGTGCGTGCGTGCGTGTGCGTGTGCGTGTGCGCGTGCGTGCGTGCGTGCGTGCGTGCGTGTGTGTGTGTGTGCGCGTGTGGTTTTCATACTTTTCTGCCCGTTCATTTTCGCCGCGCCTCCCCCCCCTCAGGACGAGACCCCGAAAAATAAGGAAACACATATATTTAGAAACCTGCCCCGCATAACAAAAACATGACAAGTACGTCTCGCCACTTCCGGCATGCCGCAGATCTCCTTCCCTGCGCGTAGACACTCGTCTGCCTCCTCCCACACCTTCTTAGGGAAACGTCATGGGCATCAGCTGCGTCGCGTGGGCGCGCTGCCACTTCCATCGCCGAAGTGCGAACCTCCAGTGCGTGGCGCCCGCTGAGGTCGCCCGCGCGCGGATGGCGCCCCAAGTCTACGCGAGGAAAGGCCCTCCTGGTTGCGATCGGGCAGATTGGTAGTAGGCAGGGGTAGGTGGTGGTTTGGGTATCTCGGGCATCTTTGGGCGAAAGAGGCCCGTCGACGCTCGGATGCGCATGCACACCTGGCGACATCAGGGCCCAGGGCGCTAATAGCATCCGAGGCCACGCCCACCGTGAGCAGAGCGGTGGGGAGCAAACCCGTCTATGCTGTTGGAAACTGACTACCTACCAGACCACCCCAACCCAACCCGAAGACCCCAATTTCGGGTTGGGGGGGGTATGTTCTCCGACCCCCCCCCCCACTGGAAATGGAGGTCCATTTGAGGCCTTCGGGTTGGGTTGGGGTGGTTTGGTGGGTGGTGACAACACTTGCGATCGCATTCAGCGCGCCGTTGCGCTCGGGCTCGGGCGGCCCAATCCTGCGACGCCTCCGCGAAGTCTGCGGACTACCCATCGGTCGGAAGAAGTAGGTAGAAACATGAAGTAGGAAGGCGTTGGAAATAGATTGGGTTTCCCCATGTCTTCTGAAGAGGAAGGAAGAGGGAAAACCACTCGACTCTTGAAGTAGGAAGGCGCTGAAAGCAGACTGGAATCTGGGAATCCAAAAACACCTGAGTACTTTCAACGACCGATGGGTACGCGCCGGCGAAGAAAACGGGCGGCCCAGCATCTCGTGCCGTCGCCGGCCTCCCCCCGCGCGGGCCCCGGCGCGCCGCGCGCGGGGGGGCTCGCCGCCGAGCCCCCCCGCGGCGCTGCCTGCGCAGTTCCTCGCGCGCGCCGCTCCACGGCCCTGCCCGGCGCGCCCCGGCCCGCCGAGCCGAAGGCGCGCTTGAGGGCTCCTCGCCATCGCCTCGGAGCCGCGACGCTCTTGAGCGAGTCGCCAGGCAAGCATCCGAGGCGCCGCGATCGCCGCCTCGCGACGCCTGCCCTTCACGATGCCACGCCTCTGCTGCAGCGGGGAGGACCTTCAGTCTCTCCGCACAGAGCGCAGGCCCCAAGCAGGCGAGACAGCGAATCACTCTTCGCCCCGCCGCCACTGCCCTGTCATTCTGTGTGTCCAACCGAACCGCCTTGCTTACGTGCCTACAGACCTGAGCAGATCCGTTCGGCTGATCAGCAACACCCCGCGGCAAAGCGCATCCCTGAAGAGCGTCTCTGGCCTGTCGTCCCCCCCGATTCGTCGTCTCCTTCTCCGCGTCGAACGACAGGTCTCACAACCGCAGCGGCAACGCCCCCTGCGGGCCAACGCGCCGTTTGGAGGCCCGACGCACGTACCTAGCCACCTCGCCAAAGTCCTTGCTCACCAGCTCATCCATCTCGGATGTGTTTGGCGATGGTTCACCCAAGCCTGCTATGCGCGCTCGCCGTGTCTGCCAGCTAATCTCCTCCGCCACCAGTTCCTCCTCGTAACACCTGTTGAATCCTCCACGTCGCCGCTCTCTCGTCACTGGCTGCCCACGCCCGCGAATCTGCACCCGTCGCCATGCTCCACCAACTCGAAATATGTCACTGCCACCGCTCGCGTCGGCGAAGAGAACTGGCAGGGTACGCTGTGGCATCTCCTGTGCTACCTGCTGCCATGAGCAAACTATCGTCTTCACCGTCTGCTTGTACGCAACAAGTTCCACCTTTCCCGCCGGCTGCCCTGTGCAGCACATCGCGTCCAGCACCGCGGCGTCCAACATCTCCTTCTTTCACCCGCAACGCCACTGCTCTCATTTCCGCTCCTGCGCGGCGGATGCGACGATCCCGAACGCCCTTGCCAAGCATGATCGCGCAGCCAGCATACCTGTTGATGAAGGGCCCAAGCTGAAAGAAACCCCGCTTCCACGACAAGCCCCCCCACCCCACCCCCGCCAACAGCACCGCGTACGCCGAAGGAGCTGCAAGGGCCAGCCGGCTCCGCCAAGCGCACTGCCGAGGACGCGTAGAGTGGTTTGTTCCCCCCCAGCCGCAGCACCTGCGACGGCGCCAGTGCTGCCTCACCTCGCCCGTCGGTTCCGACCGCGCGTAAGGCCGCCAGCCACGCACATGGCCCAACTTGCTGGTGTAATCTTCCCCGCCTGGATGCTGCAAAATGCTCGGGCGCGCGGAGGTTGTCATCATCATCATCATCATCATCATCATCATCATCATCATCATCATCATCATCATCATCGTCATCATCATCATCATCACCATCAGCACCATCATCATCATCATCAGCAGCATCAGCATCGTTATGACTATTAACCGCATCATCATTACCATCATCAGCATCATCATCCTCAGCAGCATCATCGTCATCATCACCATCACCATCATCATCATCATCATCATCATCATCATCATCATTACCATCATCATCATCAGCATCATCATCATCCTCATCGTCACCCTCATCATCATAAGCATCATGATCCTCATTAGCATCATCATCAGCGGCATCATCAACACCGACAGCATCATGATCACATCGGCATCAACAGAAGCATGAGCAGCATCAGCAGCATCATCATCGGCACTACAACCATCATAAGCATCACCAGCATCACCATCATCAGACCAGCATCGTCATCATCACCTTTATCGCCATCATCATCAGCAGCGCCATCTTCGTCATCATTATCGAACATTCCACTCATCATCAGCACAGGCATCAACACCATCATCATCATCATCATCATCATCATCATCATCAGCATCATCATCATCAGCTTTCTCAACATTATCATCAGCAGCAGCATCATCAGTGTCTTCATCACCAGCACCATCAGTATCACCATCATCATCATCATCATCAGCAGCATCGTCATTGTAATGATCATCATTACCACCACCACCATCAACATCGTAATACATCTCAGATTCGTCAGCAGCGGCATCATCACCACCACCATCAGCATCATATCATCAGCAGCATGGTCAACACCATCATCATATTCATCATCAGCAGCATCACCATCTCTATCATCAGCAGCATCACGATCATAATCATCAACATCATCATCATCATAATCATCGGCATTAACATCATCATCATCATAGTTAGTCATCGTCAACATCATAACCGTTATCATCGCCATCACCTTCATCCTTAGCATCGTCAGCATCAACATGATCGGCAACAGCATCAACAGCAGCATTATCACCAGCAGCATCAGCATCGCCATCATCACAAGCATCAGCATCATCATCATCATCGTCATCATCATCGGCAACATCATCATCATCAACATCACAATTAGTGATCGTCAACATCATAACCGTCATCATCGCCATTACCATCATCATTAGCAGCATCAGCATCAACATGATCAGCATCAGCATCAACAGCAGCAGCATCACCAGCAGCATCATCACCAGCAGCATCAGCATCGCCATCATCGCAAGCATCAGCATCATCATAATTTTCATCATAATCAGTAGCACCACATCATCAGCATCATCATCACATTCATCAGTATCAGCATCGTCAGCATCGTCCCCACAATAGCCAGCATCACACTCATCATCGGCACAGGCATCATCATCAGCATCAGCATCAGGATCATCGTCATGATCAGCACCGGCAGCATCATTATGATCAGCAACATGGTCATCAGCACAATCATGAACATCGGCATCAACATCATCTTCATCATCGGCCTCATCATCATCACCATCATCAGCATTAGCCTAATGGTCAGCATGATCGACATGATCATAACCAGCAGCAGCATCATCATAGTCATCACCATCTCATCATCGTGATGATCATCATCAGCACCATCAGTATCAGCATCACCATCATTATCATCGTCATGATCATCATCATCATCATCAGTATCATCATCAGCAACATCACCATCGCCGTCGGCAGCAGCAGCAGCATCATCGAAATCATCATCGCAATCATCAGCATGATGAGCACCAGCAGCAGCGCCACCGTCCTCATCAGTATCAGAATGATCATCCACCGCATCATCAGCGCCATCACCATCGCCACCGTTATCGCCACGATCGTCAACATCAGCACCATCGCAAGATCAACATCATCAGCGGCATCACCATCGTCAACATCACCAGCATCATCAGCAGCATCAGCAGCAGCAGCATCAGCAGCAGCATCATCAGCATGAACAGCATCAGCATTATCACCACCATCCTCACCATCATCAGCATCATATCATCAGTGGCAACATCATCAGCAGCAGCCGCATCATCATCAGCATCAGCATCCTCTTCACCATCATCATCATCATCAGCAGTATCATCTTCACCATTGGCATGATCATCCTAAGCACCATCATCCACATCCTCCTCGTCATCATCATCATCAGCATCATCATCGCCATCATCATCATCAGCAGCAGCATCGCCATCGTCATCATCAGCACTATCATGCTCATCCTCACCATCATCTCCACCATCAACATCTTCATCCCTCACATTCCCTCTTGTTTCGTCCTCCTCCTAATCCTAATCCCCCTCCACCCTCCGCCTCTCCCGCTCCCCTTCCGACCCCGGATGTGATGTCTGTGTAGCTCTGACCAGAGCACTGGAATCGATCAATCACAATCGGCATTATCCATACATTTTACCCCCTCCTCCCTCTCCTCCTCCTCCTCCTCCTCTTCCTCCTTCTCCCGCTCCTCGTCCTCCTCCTCCTCCTCCTCCTCCTCCTCCCCCTCCTCTTCCTCCTCCTCCTCCTACTTCTCCTCTCCTGCTCGTCCTCCACGGTGGCGGGGGAGGGAGCGGGCGAGGTGGAGTAGAGGGGAGGGGCCCTCCCCGCCCAACCCACCCCGCAGGGGGCAAGTCTGGGAGGAAGAGGAACCGGAGCAGTTGCGGCTTGCAGCCAACACAGACAGCCAGCACCAACTGTACAGCCATTCGGCTCTGCCCTTCCTGCGTTGCCACCTTCTGCCCTCGTGGTAGTGCTCTCCTCCCATTCAACTCCCATCCTGCTCACCACCGCTGCATTCCAGGAATGCGGCACCATTATTTCTGTCTTGTCCAGTTTTCTCCCTTTGAAGCTGGCCTGCCCAAGTTTGTACGTACTCACTCCTCCAGCTCGAGGTGACCGCTCGTGCCGTTTATGTGTGCCCTTGCGGGCACATCGCCCCATGCTTCTGCTCTCTGCACGTTTCATCGTTCGGTTGCTGCCGTTGCATGCTGTACCCGACTTGCATGAATGCCACGTAGATGCTATGCTACGGCCACCAGGGGCATGCCCGTGCGACTTCCCCACCCCCATTACACGGTTCCTCTCCATGGATGTGCACATGTCCGTCTTGAAACGAAGCGGAAAAAACAGAGGGAAAGGTAGAGGATTTGAAGAGGAAACGCTGCATAGACGAATTGAGGATAAAGCTGCAAGGCAGAAATGCTTCGAAGCCCATGTTACAACGCTTATACATGAAAGCCCCATGTAAGAACAAGTTCCGGCGTCATTCCCAAAGGCCTCGTCCTCCAGCCACTGCTGCCGTTTTCTCCTGTGAAGCGGAGTGGAATGAGCACACAAATCGTCTCTGCCCTTTGCTGTTGTCTTGTCCGGACCCGCACTCCGTGGATGAACCGCAGGGACGAAACACCACCCTCACATCTGAAATTACTGCCCGAAGAAAACGGTTGCCGCATCCAAAGCGGGTGAATACGCGTGGATTGCCAAACACGACTGCCAAACGTGGGCTACCCTGACACCAGACAGAAAAAGCCTGTAATGCACATATGAACAGCGTACGGATGTCAATGTGAGGCCCTAACTGGCGAGGCTTGTGGGGATGGCCGCTCGCCTTATCTCGTGCCGTGAGGTGGCATAGGAGATTTGGACTACCATGCATCAGGCAAATCATCTTACAGCATCATCAGGTTAGCCTTCATAAGTAGACCGTGGCAGCTTCCCCAGCTGAGTCGACCAAACACGCAGTGCCATGATCCCCATATTCATGCTGTTCTGTTACACCCCTCCTCGTCCAATTAATGATCCTCCGTATCCTCCTCCACATCCTCCGCCCACCGCCCACCTCGCCTTCATCTTGTCCTCGTCGGCATTCTCTTCATCCACATGCTAGCGCTTCCTGATCTGTACACAGATTGGTGGGGTTGCCCAACTGTCCTTCCACCGATGTGTTCGTCAACCCATGCCTTCCTGATTCGTCAGATCGAGTGCGGCTGAGACTCGCTGTGCAAGATGAAGTGGGAGGTAAAAGGAGGCGGAGGGGAGCGACAGCAAAGGAGGAGAAGCAGAAACCAAGCGAAATCGAAAAGGGGGAGGACTGACAAAGGGTGCAAGAGGAGGGTCGCCATGAGCCTGGTGCAATCGAAACGTGACCACAAGAAGGTGGGTCAAGAACATGAGCCCCTTCGTCGGTGAGTCGAAGCCTCGTGGAGATACCCAAGACGAAGAGCATTTGAGATGGAAAGCCCCACAGCGAATATCGCAAGAGTCTGCATTAACACTCGTACCAGCTGTGTCTTAAGAGGCGCCTGGGACGAGTGTCGCGAATGATGGGGCAATGCCCCTACCCGTCGATCATCGTCCTCGACCCCCCTCGTTCCCCCATCCTCCTCCTCGTCCTCGTCCTCCTTCTCCTCCTCCTCCTCCCCCTCCTCCTCCTCCCCCTCCTCCTCCTCCTCCTCCTCCTCTTTTTGAGTTCCCCCACTCTCAGCTAAACCTCTTACTTGTGATTCTACATCGTTTTCTCATACCACAGCAGTCGCGATTACGACTTAGACTTTCCCACAGAAAGAGTTTGCCACAAAGAGTTCCTTCCCACACATGCGACGTCCTGAGTAGTTCAATACGGCTTCCCCGAAGTCCCGTCCCTTTCCCTGGGGCCGGTTTCTCCCCCTGCGTCGTTATTTCACGGTTCCGGGGCCCTGCGAGGGCCTCCAGAGACCGAAAACGGCGAAAAACCTCCGTCCGTTTGGACGCCCGAAATGGGTACCGAAAAAATGGGCACAATGCCCGACAACAAATGTTGTCCCAAACCAACAGCGGCCGCTGTTTGGCAGGCGGCATCCTGTCCAAAACGGGCACAGGCAGCGGCGGCGTGGACAGCGAGCCCTGTTCAAAAGGAACAAAATCCGCTGCTGGGCACTGTACCCATTCTTTCAATGCCCATTTCGTGCGTGCAGAGTCCTGATCTTCTTGCAACGACGCGAGCACGTGTGGGCCGACTTCTCCCAGTAGCGATCGGTGGGACACTCTGGGCTCCCCGCGAGGCCGGCGCCCGTGGCCGCCTCGCTATGGCCGGTGGGGCGCCCGTCGCCGCCTCGCGTGGCACGGCGCCTCTCCGCAGCGGCGGCCCCGACGACACGCTGTGCCAGGCGAGCGGGCGCCTATGTGGGGAAGAGGGGTGAGGGGAGGAGGAGGAGGGGGTGGAGAGGGAGGAGGAGGAGGAGGAGGAGAGGAGGAGGAGGAGGAGGGAGGAGGAGGAGGAGGAGGAGGAGGAGGGAGGAGGAGGAGGAGGAGGAGGAGGAGGGAGGAGGAAGGGGCGGAGGTGGAGGAGGAGGAGGAGGAGGAGGAGGAGGCGGAGGTGGAGGACGAGGAGGAGGAGGAGCAGGGAGGGCGCTGCCACAGAGGGCCCCCCACGTTGGCAGGCCCGAGCGAGATCGAATCGCGAGGCCAGATCGGATCGGGAACGGATCGGATCGCCCACGAATCGCCCCCAAAAAAAGACGAGATCGAGACGCCGCGCCCGTCTCTGGCTGGCCCTGGCCGGCGCTGGTGAGCTGAGCCGAATGGAGCCGAATCGGAATCGCGGGCCCAGCCAGCAAATCGAATCGCATCGAATCGGATCGCAGGCGGCCCTGCGTTGGAGACTGGGGACTGGAAAATAGACAGCGTGTCGCGCCACAGCGTGGTGGACCAGACCCGGCAGAACGACACGCTATCCGACAATGCCCGACCGCATCGGTGGCAAACTTCGGGATGGAATCGGAGCGGGCTGGCCGAAAGGACCTCGATCCGCATCCATCGGACCGAAATTGACCCACTCTTGATCGGCCCCGCCTTACTTTTTCGGCGCCCGAGTTATCCAGGATAACTCGGGTCCGGGGTAACTCGGATTCCCGAAAAACGAACCCGAGATAGCCCTGACCCGAGTTACCCCTGATGACTTGGGGCACTGGGCGCCCGAATCATCCTGGGCAGGTCGGGCCCAGGGCAACACTCGGGCTCGGACTCCCGAAAAACGAACCGAGTTGCCCCTGACCCGAGCTGCCCCTGATGATGCGGGGCTCCGAACTCGGCAACACGCAAGAGCGACCCTGGGTAAGAGTGACCTTTGGTGCGCGGCTTTGGGGGGGCCGCGGGGGGACCAGACTCAGGCGCGCAAGACGCTACTGTCGCATCGCAACCGGTGATCGGGGGACCCCGTCTGTGCCCGCACCAGAGGTCACTCTGGCGAAAGGTCACTCTTACGTGTAGGCGATGAACTTTGGCCACGCGCCCAAGCGACCCTGGGCACGAGTGGCCCTCGGTGCGCAGCTTCCGGGGGGGCGCGGGGGGGCCAGACCCAGGCGCGCAGGCCGCTCTGCCGGCACTGCGCGGCTTCCCGGCCGGGGGCCCCAGATGAGCCCGCACCAGAGGTCGCTGCGGCGCAGGGTCACTCTCATGTTGCCCCCAATCGTACTCCAGGGCCACATCCCAGGAAGAACTTCGAGCACCCAGAGGCATATCGAAACGGTGCCGAACGCGTATCGCCTCCCAAAGCCCGACGTGAAAAGCATACACTTTCGGTACCCTTATGGTGCTCGGAATTGTTTCTGGTGAGCGACGCCAAAACAGCTTGGAGCACCAGAACTCTTCTCGGGGGACGCACTGGCCCGGGTCGATGCGAGCCCTGGTCCGCCAGGCCTCGCAACATCGCACGAGGTCCTGCAACCAAAAAGGATCCTGCAGGATCCTACACCCCAGCACGGATCAATGCGGCTCTGGCCATCGCTCGGACGTCCATTCCCTGTGCTTTGTTCGGTCTTGTGCGTGGCTTTTTCGCCAAATGATCAAGGATGCTCCTCGATGGTCCTCGCCGAAGGAAAATGCGCACGTCCGAGCGATGCCAAGGGCTATACGCAAGAGTGACCCTGTGTAAGAGTGACCTTTGATGCGCGGCTTTGGGGGGGCCGCGGGGAGGCCAAATCCAGGCGCGCTAGCCGCTGCTACCGCTTCGCGTTCAGCCATCTGGGGGCCCATCTGTGCCCGCACCCAAGGTGACTCCGGCGAAAGGTCACTCTTACGTCTAGTCGATTAATGCGGCCCTGGCCCTGCAGGATCCTGCAAGATCTGGCGCTCCAACGGAGCCCCGTGTGCACTGGCCCCCGTCTCTTGAGCCCCGAGCTCTGACGCGTGGCCGATCACTCTGGGCCTGCGGGAAGGAGGGTGCTCCGCGGTGCCCGTGCTCCGCGCTGCTCCGCGCGACGACGACGACGACGACGACGACGACGACGACGACGACGACGACGACGACGACGACGACGACGACTACGATGACGACGACGACGACGACGACGACGACTACGACGACGACGACGACGACCTGCGACCGTCATGATCCCAGTGGCTCGAGTGCGCGCTGCGCTGCGCTACTCTGCTGGGCTTTGCGCTGCGG
>CAUYUJ010004750.1:45000-67187 GCA_963575745.1 Prorocentrum cordatum | reverse complement strand
GAGGAACCAAGGGCTGGTGCAACAGTCTTACTCCAAGAACGGGAGGACGGAGTAGGAATCGGAGGAGGATGAGAGGGAGGAGGAGGAAGAGGAGGAGGAGGAGGAGGAGGAGGAAACGGGTTAGCAAAAAGGTCAGAGGCCTCTTGGATGCCTCTCGGAGTCTCTTCTGGTGTCTCTTGGGGGCTCCTTGGGCGCCTCTTGGGACGTCTTCTCCTGGAGCGTCTTGGGTGTCTCGGGGGGCCGTTGGGGGCCTTGTGGGGGTCTCGCGGATGTATCTTGAGGGCCCCTTGGGGGTCTCTTGGGGCCTCCTCGGCACCTCTTGAGGCTCTCTTGGGGCCCTCTTGGGAGCCTCGGGGGCGCTCGTGGGGCCATCTTTGGAGGAGATCGACCAAAGAAGGGGGGTCCTATATTCGCGCCCCCCCCAAGAAGCCAAACTGGGGCCAACGCCTTAGTAACACCAATGATTGTGGCTTCCTCGCTGAGGCCGTTTTGGACGCTCTGACCGCTCGCCGCCTTCCCCGTCCAGGTCCAGGGGAGGTGGTGTGGGGGAGGGGTAAACCCCTCCCCGAAGGGGAAGAAACGGGTTGGAAGAGGAAGCTCCTTATACCACCTACGCCCAGAGGGCTGGTCGGATTGCACAGGGCTGGTCTGCCTGGTTTCGGTCCTCGTCAATCCATTGCGGACCGACAGGTGCAATCGCAGGCCGTTGCTTTGTTCAATCGGCAGAATGTGCTCTCTGAGTCCAGTTTTCTCGCAGCCCCGATGGATGCACTTCAAATGTCCTTGTCTGAACACTCGGACGGGGCCTTGCGGGAGCTTATCAAGACAGTTCAGCGTGCAGATAGAGCAGCCAACCGCCAGCGTAGAGACGAGGAGGCGATGGTTGAGTCAAAGATTGCCGAGATCGCGAAGGAGCAACGCAGTTTGGTGGTGGAGTCGCTATTCAAGAGCACTGGGAAAGTTGATGAACGACATGTTGCATTCCGGACAGCCCCTATGAACGGTGCTTCGGCGGGCGCCCCAGCAGTGCGGGTCAGGGTCGATACCGATGTGTCTGGAGCAGTGGGTGCTGCCATGTGTACCGCATACGCCCGCGGACAAGCTTACCATCACCGTTCTTTGTCGAATGCTTTGGACACGTACTGGCATGCACGGAATGCGGTGGTCTGCCAACCGTGCTCCAGCGAGCCTGGTTTCCGCGTCGACGACGAAGACCAGGATCCTGATCACCGAGATTGCTACAAGGCAGGTTTCTGTTTACGGACTGCGGGGGGACGCAGGCTGTTCAAGTGGAGAAACAGCGTTCTGCGAGCGATCAAGTTCTTCACGCCCTACAAGTCGCAGAGACGCCAGCTCATGCTTGATGGGTGGCACGTGCTGCGACTGCGTGGCCGTCGCAAGGCAGACTGTGTAGCGCCGTCAATGGATGCCATGGTTCTTCAAGATTTTTTTGGTGATGATGATCCTGAGATTGCCGACGCCATCACAGATATGAATCGTGACACTGTGTACACGTGGTGGCACGCATCCCATGTGAATTTGAGCCCGTATGTCATGGTCTTCCAACCTATGCGGTGCGCGGTGGGAGAGGCTGACTCCGACCACTCCGACGTGTGGCTCGAGGTGTGGCCTTGGGTGGGCAGTCACAAACTCGCCAGGGTTGTGATACAATTAAATTGTTCATATGTCTACCAACCGCAAGGCTCACTTCAATGCCTTAGCCCTTTTTTGTCACCCTCTTTCATTCAGTTCGCAATCCCCTCGGCATCGAAATCTAGGTCACCCCTTAAGTCACCCCCAGGGGTGCGAAGATAACCATTTAACCATGCCTCGCGCCTCGCGGCCTGGGCTGGAGAGCCGTTCCTTTCCAAGGGGGCTGCGCGAGGGCGTCAAGATGACCGCGCGCCGCGCACCGCGGGGAGCGATGCGCGAAGTTAGGCGCCTTAGGAACCACGTTTCCCTTAACTTGCCCGACTTGCCCTCCCCTTCCCCTGTTTGCAAACGCCGAAGGCGACGACGGGGGAGGGAGGGGGGCAGAGGGGCAAGTACAGGGAGAACGGGATGACGAATCAGCGACAGCCATAATGATAAGTGCAACGGCTGCAAGTTTAAGCATCGAAACATATATGATGCGAGATGGAAGGGCAACCGGATGCACTGCTAGTTAGAAGGGGGGCTGTGTGGAGCGGCAAGGGGGGAGAACGTACGAGATATGTACGGGCAGCTGCAAGGCAGCCCAGCACTGTGGCAGTGACTCGCTGCGCACCTTCTTGCGGGGTCGTCTGATTACTCTCTGTGGGCTGCCTATAGGGCACATTGCGTGACCGCGCGTTTGCACCCTGCCCTGTCCCGCCTGCCCTCCACCGCCTCAACCCTAGCCTAAACAAAATACACCAGCCGCATCTGTTCCAACGGCGTGCGCGCACACGCGCGCACACGCACACGAACACACACGCACATACACACACGCACACACACACACACGCACGCACACGCACACGCACACGCACACGCAAACGCACACACACACACGCAAACACACACACACACCACCATCACGACCAGCTCTGCACCCCTACATCCCATCCCACATCCCTCCCTTCCTCCCTCCCGCCTGCCACCCACTTCTCAGTATCAGCCTCCCCTCACCCAGTCCCTTATCCAGTGCATCATCACCATCACCAACATCACCACCAAGAAACGTATCACCATCCTCTGCCAATCCCACCAGCCCTCTGGGCGTCTGTGGTTTAGGGAGTTTCCCCTTCCACCCCATCATTCTTCCTCTTCGGGGAGGGGTTTACCCCTCCCCCGACCCCCTCCCCTGGACCTGGACGGGGGGTTTCGCGAGGTGCCAGGGCGTGCAAAGCGGCCTCGGCGAGGAAGCCACAATCATTGCTTGTACCATGGTTTTGGCACCAGTTTTGGCATCCTGATGAAGGGGGACGCTAATTAGTACCACACCCCTCTCCTGCGATCGATCTCCTTCAAGATGGCCCCGAGACGCGCCCAGGAGGCCCCAAGAGTGCCCCAAGAGTGCCCCAAGATGGCCCCAAGAGGCCCCCAAGAGGCCCCCCAGGCGGCACCCAAGAGATCCCCAAAAGGCCCCAAGAGACCCCCTAGAGGCACCCAAGATGCTCCAAGAGGCACCGCCGAGAATACCAAAACATTCGTTTCACAGCAGGTTTTGGCCACATGTTGGCCTCCTGAGGGGGACTGATTAAGATGACTCCAAGAGCACCTGGGAAAGCCCAACCTGACCTCCAAGATGGCTCAAGCTACCCAAGGATGTCTCATGATGGTTTCCCCAGTGTGCTGCCCACTGCACTGATCGAGACAACTCCTCTGGGCATCGTGTCTGGATGGGCTGGTGGGGATTCGCGAAGCGTCAACAATTCGAGTTGCAGTTAGAGTTAAGCTTTGAGCTTTCGTTGGGTGTAAATTGAAAGTTTAAATTCGTTTTTAAGCTGGCGCAAGTCGTGCGTGACCTGGCGCGGTGTACTACACGCGTGCGCGCGTGCGTGGTTGGCGTAGTATTGTCCATAACCGAAAAATCGCAACGTGGGCATGGGGTTCTGAAAAAAAGGGGTCCCGTGGCGGCCACCGAGCGGACTTCAAACGAGCACAAGCGCCTAGTATGACGGCAAATTTCGTCAGCGTGCGACGTGCCCACGCGAGCGTGTGGTGAGCCTTGCGCAGCCCACAATCGAGAAGTCGCCATGTGAGCCTGTGAACTACAGCGAGCCCTTGGCGGTGCCCGAACGAGAATTGAGTTAGCATCAATTCGTGACGTGTCAGTCACATGGTTCGGCGTACGCAACGCGTGCGCACGCGGGGGCAATGGGCTGCGCATTGTTAGCTAGCCGATATGCTGGTCTGACAACGTAAGCGAACCCTCGGCGGTGACCGAAGGGAGTAATGACAAACAGTGGGTAATAAGTAGTGGGTAGTGGGTAGTGGGCAGTGAGTAGTGAGTGGGTAGTGAGTAGTGGGTAGTGGGTAGTGGGGGGTAGGCAGTGAGTAGTGACCCGCGCGTAGTGGGTAGTGGGTAATGGGTAGTGACTACTGGGTGGTATGTCGCGGGCAGTGGGTAGTGAGTAGTGGGTAGCGGGAAATGAAATTTGAGAAGTGAGAGACTGAGAAGTGAGTAGTGAGTAGTGAGACGTAAGTGGTGGGTAGTAAGTAGTGGGTAGTGAGTAGTGCGCAGTGGGAGGTGGGAGACGAGTAGAGGGTAGTGGGTGGTGAGTAGTGGTTAGCGGGGTAGTTTGTCGTGGGTAGTGGGTAGTGAAAAATGAGAAGAGGGTGGTGAGTAGTGGGTGGTGAGTAGCGAGGTGTGAGTGGTGAGTGGTGAGTAGTGAGTAAGGCGTAGTGGGTCGTGGAGAGTGAGTAGTGAGGAGTGGTTGGTACGTAGTGAGGAATGGGTGGTGTATAGAAATTAGTGTGTAACGCAAGGATAGTGGTGGGTAATGGCTGGCGAGTGGTAAGACATTAGCAGCGGAGCGCGAGTAGTGAGTAGTGAGCAGTTAGTAGTGGGTAGTGAGTAGGGAGTAGCGGGTAGTGAGTAGTGGGTAGCGGGCATTGGGTAGTGCGCAGCGAGTTGTGGCTAGTGGGCCGTGGGTGGGTAGCGAGTAGTGAGTAGTGGGTGGTTCGAGGTGGGCAGTGGGTAGTGAGTAGTGAGTACCGAGAAGTGAGTAGTGGGCATGGGGTAGTGGGCAGCGAGTAGCGAGCAGCGAGAAGTGCGAAGTGAGTAATGGGTGTGGGTAGTGAGTGGCGGGCAGTGAGTAGGGGGAAGTGTGTAGTGACTGGTGAGTTCTGGAAATTGGAGCATGAACTGGGACATTAGAAGTGAGTGGTGGGTGAGTAGCGTGTAATCAGCAGTGGGTAATGAGTAGTGAGTTGTGAGCAGCGAGAAGTGAATCGTAAGAGCAGTGCGGTGAGTGGTGAGTTGTGAGTAGCGGGCAGAGGGTAGGGGGCAGGGAGTAGTGGGTACTGCGTCGTGAGCATGGAGTAGTGGGTTGGCAGTAGTGGGTGACCCAGTAGAGAGTAGTGGGTAGTTAGTTGTCAGCAGTGTGCAGCGAGTAATGAAAACTGGGTAGTGGTTAGTGAGTAGTGAGAAGGGAGGATTAGTAGTGGGTAGCGAGTAGGGAGTAGTGGGTGGTGGGGGTCAGGTGATGAGTAGTAGGTAGTGGGTGGCGAAAAGTGAGTCGTGGGTAGTGAGTAGTGCATAGTGCGTAGTGAGTCGTGAGTAGTGAGTAGCGGGTATTGTGTAGCAAGTATAAGAAACTGTGGGGGATGGCGAATGAGTAGTGGAAAGTGGGCAATGAATCGTGACTAGTCCGTAGTGGGTAGTGAGTGGTGAGAAGCGAAACGTGAACAGTGGATTGCGAATAGTGAGTCGTGGGTAGTAGCTAACGGGTAACAGGTAGGAAATCGTGTGACGGGACAGATGAGTAGTGAGAAGTTGGCGGAACGTGAGTAATGGGTCGCGAGTAGTGAGGAGTGAACGGTGGGCAGTGAGTAGTGGGTCGTGGGTAGTACGCAGTGAGTAATGAGTGGAGGGTAGTGGGTACCGAGAAGTGCGTACTGACTGAGCAGGGAGAAGAGAGTAGTGAATAGTGGGTAGTGGGTAGTGGGTAGTGAGTAGTGAGTAGATAGCAGTGAGTAGCGGGTAGTGAAACGTGGGTAGTGGGTTATGCGTAGTGGGTCGTGAATAGTGAGTGGTGGGTAGGGGGCAGTGGGTAGTGGGTAGTGAGTGGTGATATGTGGAAAGTGGTAAGCTAGTAGTGAATAGTGGATAGTGCATTCTGAGTAGTGGGTAGTGAGAATTAGGTAGCGGACACTGGCTAGTGCGCAGTGAATAAGGGGTAATGAGAAGCGGGTAGTGGGTAGTGAGTAATGCGTAGCGAGCAGTGAGTAGTGAGTTGTAAGTCGTGGGTACTGGGTAGCGGGCAGTGTAGTGGGTAGTGAGGCGTGAGTAGTGAGAAGTGAGTAGTGGGGCAGTGAGTCGTAGAGAATGAGTACTTGGTACTGAGCAGTGAGCAGCGTTTAATGAACAGCGAGTAGAGGGTAGTGGGAAGTGAGGAGCGAGTGGTGGGTCGAGCGTAGTGAGTGGTGACTAGTGAGTGGTGGGTATGGGGCAGTGGGTAATGACTGGAGTTTACTGAGAAGTGAGTAGTGGGTAGTGGGTAGTGCATAGCGAGTCGCGCGTACGGGGTAGTGAGTAGTTGGTAGTGGGTCGTGGGTAGTGAGTAGTGTGGTGTGTGATCAGTAGTGGGTAAGGGGACGTGGGTATCGGGTAGTGAATAGTGTGCAGTGAGTAGTGGGCAGTGGGTAATGACTAGTGACTAGTGAATAGTGGGTAGTGAGTGGTGAGAAGTGAAAAGTGAGTAGTGGGTTGTGAGCAGTGGGTAGTTGGTAGTGGGTAGTGGGTAGCGGGTAGTGAACAGTGAGCAGTGAGTGACGCGTAGTGAGTCTCGAGAAGTGAATGGTGCGCAGTGAACAGCGGGGACTTCGTAGTGAGTAGTGAGTAGCGAGTAGAGGGTAGGGAGCAGCGGGTAGTGGGTAGTGTGTAGTGGGTATGGAGTAGTGGGCAGGCAGTAGTGGGTGACCGAGTAGTGTGTAGTGTGGAGTATGGGGTAGTGTGTATGGAGTATGAATAGTGCGTATGGAGTAGTGTGTAGTGCGTATGGAGTAGTGAGTATGGAGTAGTGAGTAGGGTAGTTAGTTGTCAGCAGTGTGCAGCGAGCAGTGAACCATGGGTAGTGGGTGGTGAGTAGTGAGAAGGGGGGGAGAGTAGTGGGTAGCGAGTAGGGGGTAGTGAGTTGTGGAAATCAGGTGGTGAGTACTGGGTAGTGGGTAGCGGGTAGTGAGTAGTGGGTAGTGAGGAGTGAGTAGTGGGTAGTGCGTAGTGAGTAGTGGGTGTTGCGTAGTGAGTATCAAGCTGTGAGTGATGCCTAGTGAGTAGTGGGAACAGGGCAATGAATTGTAACTACTGCGCAGTGGGTAGTGAATGGTGAGAAGAGAAAAGTTGGTAGTGGGATGCGAGCAGTGCGCAGTAGGTAATGGGTAATGGATAGCGGGTAGTGAATCGTGTGACGGGAAAGGCGAGTAGTGAGTAGTGGGCAGTGGGAAGAGAGTAGAGGGTAGCGGAACGTGATTAGTGAGCTGTGAGTAGGGAGAAGTGAGTAGTGGGTAGTGGGCAGCGGGTCGCGGGTAGTGTGCAGTGAGTAGTGAGTGTTGGGTAGTGGGTACCGATAAATGCGTGCTGACTGAGCAGAGAATAGAGAGTAGAGAGTAGTGGGTAATGAGCAGTGGGTAGTGAGAAGTGAGTAGTGAGTAGTGCGTAGTGAATAGTGGGTATTGTGTAGTGAGTACCAAGCTGTGAGTGATGGCTAGTGAGTAGTGGGAAGTGGGCAATGAATAGTAACTAAAGCGCAGTGGGTAGTGAATGGTGAGAAGTGAAGAGTTGGTAGTGGGTTGGGAGCAGTGGGTCGTAGGTAATGGGTAATGGGTAGCGGGTAGTGAACCGTGCGGCGGGAAAGGCGAGTAGTCGGTAGTGGGTAGTGGGAAGAGAGTAGAAAGTAGCGGAACGTGAGTAGTGAGTCGTGAGTAGAGGGAAGTGAGTAGTGGGTAGTGGGTAGTGGGTCGCGGGTAGTATGCAGTGAGTAGTGAGTGCTGGGTAGTGGGTGCCGAAAAGTGCGTCCTGACTGAGCAGAAAGTAGAGAGTAGTGAGTAGAGAGAAGTGAGCAGTGGGCAGTGAGTAGTGAGCAGTGAGTAGGGATTAATGAAAAGTGGGTAGTGGGCCGTGCGTAGTGGGTCGTGAATAGTGCGTGGTGAGTAGTGAGCAGTGAGTAAGAAGTGAGTGGTGGGATGTGGAAAATGATCACCTCGTAATGAATAGTGAACAGTGGATGGTGGCTTGTGGGTAGCGGGCAGTGGGACATAGGTAGTTGGCACTGGGTAGTGGGTATGAATAGGGGGTATTGGGAAGTGAGCAGTGGGTAGTGAGTAGTGAGCCGCGAGCAGTGAGTAGTGAGTTGTAAGTCGTGGGTACTGGGTAGCGGGTAATGTAGTGGGTAGTGAGGAGTGAGTAGTGAGAAGTGAGTAGTAGGCAGTGAGTAGTAAGGCATGAGTACTTGATACTGAGTAGTGAGCATTGTTTGATGATCAGCGGGTAGAGAGTAGTGGAAAGTGAGGGGTGAGTGGCGGGTCGAGCGTGGTGAGTAGTGGCTAGTGAGTAGTGGGTAGGGGTAGTGGGTATTGACTACTGATTAGTAAGAAATGAGTAGCGGGTAGTGGGTAGTGCGTAGTGGGTCGTGGGTAGTGAGTAGTGGGTCGTGGGTAGTGAGTAATGTGGCGTGTGATGAGTAGTGGGTAGTGAGAAGTGGGTAGCGGGTAGTGGGTAGTGTGCAGTGAGTAGTGGGAAGTGAGTAATTACTAGCGACTAGTGCGTAGTGGGTAATGAGTGGTGAGAAGTGAAAAGTGAATCGTGGGTTGTGATTACTGGGTAGTTGGTAGCGGGTAGTGGGTAGCGGGTAGTGGATCGTGAGCAGTGGGTGGTGCGTAGTGGGTCTCGAAAAGTGAATGGTGCGTAGTGAATAGCGAGGCGTGCGTAGTGAGTAGTGAGTAGTGGGTAGTGGGTAGTGAGTAGTGAATGATGGGTCGTTGGTAGTGGGTAGTGGGTAGCGGGAAGTGGGTAGTGAGTAGTGCGTTGTGAGCAGTGGGTCGTGTGTAGTGAGAAGTGCGTAGTGGGTAGTGGGTAGTGAGAAGTGAGAAGTGAGTAGTGGGTAGCGAATAGTGCGTAGTCGGTAGTAAGTAGCCAGTAGTGGGTAGTGGGTTGTGGGTAGCGAGTAGTGGGCAGCGGGGCGAGGGTAGTGGGTAGTGACTAATATGTACCGACGCCAGCTGACGTAGACAGCGGCTGAATCCTGCCCCCCCAAAAAAAGAACCCACCTTCATGAAAAAGGGGACGCCGACAAGGCTGCGACGACGACCACGACGACCACGACGATGGCGACGACGATGATGAAGACGACAACGATTACACCTCAATTTGGCACCATAAGGCCGTAGCCCGTCCTCATAAACAGGGGTACCCCGACGGGGCTGTGCGTGTGCGCGGTGTACTCTACGTGGTGTGTTCTACGCGGTGTGGTCTGCGTGGTGTTTTCGTGTGGCGTGCGACGCCCACACGCACAAACAAAACAAAACACGCGCGCGCGAACAGACACGCACACACACAACACACATGCAGACACGCACAAGCACACGAACACACACACACACACACGTACACACGCACACGCCTCCACACACACACACACTCCACCACAACAACCGCCACCACCACCACCACCGTCACCGTCAACACCACCACGCCAACACCACCGCCCACCACAAACACAAGCAAACACACAATCGCAGCCCTGTCGGCTTACCCCTTTTTATGAAGACGGGCTGACCGCCTTAGGGAGACAGGTTCAGTTGGAATTGTCGTGAGCGTCGTCGTCGTGGTCGTCGTCGTCGGTCGTCGTCGTCGCTGGTGTCGTCGCGGTCATCGTTTTCTCGGTCGTCGACGTCGTCGTGGCCGTTGTGGTAGCGGCCTTGTCGTCGTCCTCGTCCTCCTTGTCATGCTCGTCGGGGTCGTCGCAGCCCTGTCGGCGTACCCCTTTTTTTCTGAAGATGGCGTCTCTTGTTTGGGGAGCTGGGTTCAGCTGGTGTCGTCGTCAGCTGGTGTCGTCGTAATCAGCCTCGCCCTCTCCCCCCCCCCCCTTCCATCACCACCACCACCAACGCACAGACACACAACGCACACATACACACAACACACACGCATACGCACGCACACATCACACACACACCACCAACAACACCACCAACGCCGACACCATCACCACCACCACCACCACCACCACACACATCACCACCACCACACCACCCCGCCCCATCCCACCCTACCACACCCACCCGCCCACCCAACCACTCACCCACCACGCACACACACACACACACACACACACACACACGCACCACAACCACCCACACCCACCCGCACATTCACCCTCACCCCCGCCCTCGCCCTCACGCTCCCCCCTCCCCCCCGCCACCCCGACCCCGCCTCACCTCGCACCCCCCCCCGCCCCCCTCCCCCAACCCTCCCCCCCCCCCCCCCCCCCCCACCCCCCCCCCACGCCCCCACACACACACCACACACACACAACACACACATACACCCACACACACACACACAAACACACACACACACAAATACACACACAAACACACACACACATACACACACACACACACACACACGCACACGCACGCACGCACGCACGCACAGTACATTACGTGGGACATACGATGCAGCGTACACCACGTAGAACACATCACGATGTACATGCATTGCCAGCGCGTTAACCAAATCCCAGCAGCAACAATTTGGAGTCACAGCTTGCACGCCAGTGTGCAACCAACGTTCGAGGAGCGGCCAGTTGCAGCTAAGGGCCACCTAGGGCAGCTCTCTGCATGGCATGTCGTGTCTTCTGGTGTCTCAGATTCCCCCCAGCATACAGACAGTGTAATCATATGGTTGACGCTGCGCGTTCCCCCCACCAACCCATGCAGACACGATGCACCAGCGAGTCCACGTGGACAAGGAATGACTGTAGCATGCAGTTGAACACGGGGAGGGACAGTCACACTGTGTAGATAGAGGAAGAACTATGAGGAGGAATGCGGTGGATGAAGATCAACAGTTCGGAGGAGGCAAAGGATGCGGAGAAGCGGGCGGGGGGAAGAGAATGAGGATGAGGATGAGGATGATGATGATGATGATGATGATGATGATGATAATGAGGATGATGATGATGAAGACGATGATGATGATAATGATGATGCTGTTGATGATGATGGTGATGATGGTGATTGTGATTATGATGATGATGATGATGATAATGATGATAATGATGATGATGATGATGATGATGATGATGATGATGATGATAAGGATACTGAAGATCATGACGAGGATGCGGTGGGGCTGGGTGCGGTGTGGAAGCGTGGTGGTGTGTGTAGTGGTGGTAGGGTGTTCAATGAGCGTTGCCCCTCAGGAGCCACCGAATTCGCGCACTGGGGCCCTCTTCGGCCGATCTTGTGCGCCTGCGGGGCTGTCTTGCAAGCCTCTTCGGCCCTTCTTGGGGCCCTCTGGGAACCATGTTGAGGTTTCGGATGGCCGTCGGCGTCGGAGCCGATATGGCGAGAATGTCAACGCAATTGGTTTCCTTTTGTTGTGCTGGTTTGCGCATCTCGTGGGCGTCCTGGGGGCGTTGTTGCTATTTTGAGCCGTCTTGGGGGGGGGGTGTCTCGGGGCCCCCGGTGCACCTTCGATGCCACCTTGAGCAATCTTCCAGTATCTCGACCGCTATTGGATGCCGTCCTGGGTTGTCGAAGGCCCTCTAGGAACCATCTCGGGACATAATAGATCGTAGATGCGTCAACGGGCCGCGGCCCCTTCCGCCCAGCCCCAGGAAGTGCAAGAATGAGGGGCCCTCCCCCCTGGTAAGGAAAGAAGGGGTTGTCAGGGGTTGTAAGACTTAAAGAATGGGTTGGTGGGGGTAGTGGGATTGCGTCGGCCTTAGGCATCTTGTGATTTCTTGGTTGATTACGACGGTTTTGCTACCGTCGATACAGACAATTATGAGTGGTCCCTCAAATTCTTCACGTTGGACGGCTCCGACGTTGATGTGGACAGGGATGATATGGTGCTGGTTACCCAGCACGCGACTGCTTCGGACGTCCCCGAAGCTCAGGTGTGGCCACCGTTCAGAGGCCCGTCTCGTGGCGGCGGCGGCGGAGCCACCGGCCGCGGCCGTGGCAGAGGCCGCGGTGCCCAAGGCAAAGGCCGAGGGCTCCCGCCCCCAGATGCCCCAGATCACCCAGGAGATGATCACGGGGGCCGCGGCAGAGGGCAGGGCCCCTGCCCAGTCTTGCCAGTCGCCGACGGCGACAACGACAGCTTCGACGAGGGCGTCGGCGCGGACGTCGGCGCGGACTTCCCGGAGGAGGGCCCCGACGTCGACGGCCTCGGCGGCGACAGCGACGACGACAGCCTGGACGAGGGCGCCATCGCGGCGGACCCTGGCAGCCTTGGCATGGCGACGAGGGGGGGGGAGGAAGCGGAGGAGAAGATTTGAACACATTTCGGGTTCGCCAACTGGCCCGATGTGGGTTCAGTTCCCTTTTGGATGCCGTGCTGGCACTTCTAGTATTTCAAATAAAAAACAACAAGTGGGGATGGGCAAAACCGAAGAGGAGGGGCGAATAATGGCGGATAGAGAGAGTGAACAAGAGGAGTGCATGATGAGGAAGGTAAGGATGATAAGGAGGACGACGAGGAACAAGGAGAGAGGGGGAGGACGAGGATGATGAGGAAAAGGGTTAGGCTAGCGGCTTGCAGCTAACAGCCACCAAGCGTTTCTCCCCCATTCTCACCCTTTGCTGGCACGTTCCTTTTTCGCTTCGCCCTCCTTGTCCTCCTCTGCTCCTCCTCGTCGTCCTCGCCCTTCTCCCACTCAATAATCAATAGTGCTCCGCTGCCCCTCCTCCCTGGTCACCCCTATCCCCTTCTCTGATTAGTTTTCTCTTCCACTCCAGTGGCGTCGGAGGTGATCGACGACTTGGCCGCCCAGGCCCTGGCCGACGACGCCCATCTCTTCATGAGTGATTCCGCACAGTCGGGGGGAGGGGAGAGGGGCAGTGTGCATTTGCTTGCTTCCTCTGAGGCGCGCGTCTTCTCCTCCCTGCTCCCTCCTCCCTCCTCCGTATGAGGCGCGCGTCTCCTCTCTCCGTCCTCCCTCCTCCATTTGAGACGCGTGTGTCCTTCCTCCCGCCCCTTTAGGCGCGCGCCTCCTCCCTGCTTCCTCTGGGGCGCGCGTCTCCTCTTCCCTCCTCCCTCTGAGGCGCGCGTCTCCTCCCTCCGTCCTCCATCTGGGACGCGCGTGGCATCCCTCCTCCCCTTTAGGCGTGCGCCTCCTCCCTGCTTCCTCTGAGGCGCGCGTCTCCTCCTCCCTGCTCCCTCCTCCCTCCTCCCTCTGAGGCGCGCATCTCCTCCCTCCGTCCTCCCTCCTCCATGGCGAGGGAAGGACCAAATGACGCTAGCAGAGGAGACGCACGTTCTGAGCGTGCGCAGTGTTCGCACCTCTGTCCAGGTATGTAATCTCGAGCTGCCCCCGCGTTGGACAACACAATCTCGAGTTGTCTCAAGTTGCCCGAGCGCTGGACATCGTACTCCCGATCCGCCCCGCATGGATGCAGCGAGGCACTGCGCATCCCACTACCATGCCTGCAGTCTGCACATCCTGGCCTACGACGCCACACCACGGTGCACCGCGACACCGCACCACACCGCGGGACACCGCTGGGCACCAGGACGCCGCGCAAACCAGCACAAACAACAAACAGCAGAGAGGAGGTGCGCGCCTAACATGGAGGAGGATGCCACGCGCGTCTTAGACGGAGGAGGGGGGACGGAGGGAGGAGACGCGCGCCTCAGAGTGAGGAGGGAGGAGGGAGCAGGGAGGAGGAGACGCGCGCCTCAGAGGAAGCAGGGAGGAGACGCGCGCCTAAAGGGGTGGAGGGATGCCACGCGCGTCTCAGATGGAGGAGGGAGGACGGAGGGAGGAGACGCGCGCCTCAGAGGGAGGATAGAGGAGGGAGCAGGGAGGAGGAGACGCGCGCCTCAGAGGAAGCAAGGATGAGACGCGCGCTTCAGAGGAAGAGGGAACACTATTGAGGCATACGGGGCCATCTTGGGCCATCTTGGGAGTAATCTTGGACTTATTGAGGCGGTCTGGGGTCCATCTTGGGCTATATTGGACGCCCCAACTACCTGCGAACCGCCCCGTTCAGGTCCAGGGGAGGGGGCAATGGGGGGTGGGCAAACCATTCCCCGAAGGAGAAGAGGGAGGGGTGGATGTAAGAGAACACGTGGTAAGCCACCTTCGATCACAAGTTTCGTGGGACTGCAGTTGTTATTTCTTATGGGGGGGGGCTGGGAGATCGTGCGACGACCAGTGCAGCGTGGCGACCGACGAGGTGGTCTCGACGGAGCACTCGCCGTCGGCAGGGTGTGGGCCAGGGGAGGGCTCCGACAGCGACGGGCAGCCGCCGCCTGAGCTTCCTGTGCCTGTGCCCGTTGAGCCCGATTCTTTTCCTCCAGCTCCTGCTCCCCCTCCTCCTCCTCCTCCTCCTCCTCCTGCTGCTCCTCCTCCTCCGCCTCCAGTTGCGGCGGCTGCACCAAGCAGCCGCGGAGGCGATAGGGAGGCACGCGCCTGGTGTTTGGAAGTCCCTGGTGGCCAGATCAAAGCTTATAAGAAGGGTGAGAATTTAGTGGCTCGTTGCACGAACTGTGACCACGGTAAATGTGAGCTCACTCGGAAAGCAGTCCGACGACGGAACTTGCCACCAGGAAGTTATCACCAACAGGGTAGACCCGTAGGCATGTTGGTGGCGTGGCTCGCCAAAGGCGGTTGCGACAGAAAGTTTGATCATTGGACGCCAGACAATGTTGCCCCCCCTTTTCATGAGAGAGTTGCTGGCCGTGATTATGTGAAAGCATTGGCCGATGCTGGCAATGCGCAGGCCCGGGGCATTCTCAGTTTCGAGCGTCCTGTAGACCCAGCGTTCGAGGGCGAGGAGCCCGCCTTATGTCCTTGAGAGTGAGCTCACAGCTCACGTTGAACTTTGAGTTGAACTGTATCAATTCAGCTTTGTACTGTAGCAAGCAAGGCATTCCTCCTCCTCATCGGCCGTCTCCGTCTCCTCATTCTCCTTCGCATCCCCCTATCCCTCAGGGGCCAGCCACAGCAACCATCAATTCCCCCATCCCTTCCTCGATCCATTCCCCCATCCATTCCCTCAGATCCTGGAGCAGCGGTGGCCCGTTCCCCCGTCCCTTCCTCCTCTTCCTTCTCCCTATCCGCACCCCATCCCACCCATATCACCCCTGCCCCCCGTCACATTGCTCTCGGCCCCGTCCCCGCCACGCAAACAAGTAGATGAGATGACCTGAAGAAGATGGGTGACCTGGGACAGGAGGGCAGGAAGGGGGGGAGGAGGAGGAGGAGGAACAGGATGAGGAGGAGGGAGAAGGATGAGGGGCGGAGGCAGAGACGGAGGAGGATGGGAGGAGGACGAGGAGAAGGGGAGGAGGAGGAGGGGAGAGGAGAACGAGAAGGTGAGGAGGAGGATGAGGGGAGAAGGATGAGTAGGATGGGAGACAGAGAGGAAGGACGACGTGATGAGGAGGAGCGGAGGAAGAGGAGGAGGAGGAGGGAGGAGGAGGAGGATAAGGAGAAGAGGAGGGAGGATGGAGGAGAGGGGAGGGAAGGAAGGAGGCGGAGGAGGGGAGGGGGGAGGAGGATGAGAAAGATGATGGTGAGGGAGAGGCTATGCACTATGCACCGACGGACGCGACCACTTGAAGTGGTCCACTGCACATCGTTGCGGGGGGGGGTCAAAAAAGTGGTCCCAAACATATTGCAATGATATTGTTTTTTACTCGCCCGAGGTGCAGTGCACCTCGTGCGGGGAGTGCTTCCAACAAAGAAGTGCACTGGGCTTCGTGTCTTCGCAAGGTGCGCCGACAATGTGCTGCAACCCTGCCGAGCGATGGCCCCAAACGAAAACATCGCGTCGATCAACCTACATTGCCCAACAGATGTCGCACAAGCGTGGGCGCAATCGCCACGAAAGACATCTACACACCATCACAAACGGCACATCCAACCGACACAATGTAGCACAAACTCGGCAACAACGATGTCGCAACGATGTCGCCTCGAGCTCGCAAAGAGCTCGCAAAGAGCTCGCAAAGAGCTCGCAAAGAGCTCGCAAAGAGCTCGCAAAGAGCTCGCAAAGAGCTCGCACAGAGCTCGCAAAGATGTCGCACCGATGTTGCAACGGTGTCAGTTTTAGGAGAACAGCCTCATAGGTTTCAACATTTGTCAAACAGCTGTATCACTTTTCTATCTTGTTTAGTCACATGTTTCTGACTGTGTCAAACATAGTTAACACAAGTTCTGGATGTGTGTGCAGGCATATGCTCTGGGATTGTTCAATCAGTTTACATACGCCGAGCCAGAAACGATGCCCCGACGAGTTGCCCTGATAAAGGAAATGGGGGAGCAGACAGCGGAAACACGGTCAAGGACCATTCTGACCCTACGAGGGGGGGAAAGGAAAGGGAGATCAATCGGAGGATGCTGAGGAGGAGAGATCGGAGGAGGAAGAGGACGAGGAAGATGAGGAGGAGGAGGAAGACAAGGAGGAGGAGGGGAGAGAAAGTGGAGGACGAGGAGGATGAGGAAGAGGTGGGGAAGGGGGGGATGGAGGAGTGAGGAGGAAGAATCGGCGGAGGAGGAGGAGAAGGATGAGGATGAATACAATAGCTTCTTGGAGCGTCTGGGGGGCCTGGTAACCACTCAGAAACGTAACGTCGTGTTCTAGTGCTTGCCCCTCTTGGGGCCGTCTAGGTTCCCTCAGGGGCATTCGTGGTCCTTATTGGGCGTTCCTGGGGCCGTCTGGGGCGCCCATGAAGGCTCCGAGAGGGCCCCAAGAGAGCCCCAGGAAGGTCCAAGTCCAAGAGGACCCAAAACGAGTACCAAGAGGGCCCACTCAGCAACATATAAGGTGTGTCTGGGGTTTCCTCCTCTTGGGGCTGGGTTGGGCCCCATCAGGGGCCTTCTAGGGCGCCTCTTTGGGTGCTCCCAGGGCAGTCTTGGGCGCGTAGGGAGGCTCCCAGAGGGCCCCAGGAGAGCCCTGAGAGGGACCCACGAGTGCCTGACTAGGGGCCCACGGAGGCCCACTCAGAAACATATACTAGTTGCATGGGGCTCACCCTTCTTGGGGCCGCTGCGGGCCCCTCTTTGGGTGGCTCTTGCCTCCGAGAATCCTCAAGCGAGCCCCAAGAGGGTTCCAAGAGGGCCTGAAGAAGGGCCCACGAGGGCCCATTCAGACACATGTAATATTAGTATGGTGCGTCTCCCTCTTGTGCCCTCCTCGGCCGCTCTTGGGCCCTCTTGGGCCAATTGGAAGCTGTCTTCCGCTCCCGATGGGTTTTGTCGATGGTTGGTAAGCGGGAGGGGCAGACCCGTACCCGAAGGGGGATAGGGAGGACTGGAAGAGGAACCGCCCTACACACCTGTTGGTGGGATACCCTGCCCCGTCGGCCACCTGTCACCCTAAACAATTGTTGGTGGGGGTACCCTGCCCCGTCTCCGTGGTGTTGGACATGTTGGCTCCGATCTCTCAGGTTGGCCAGTCTTTGCGATCAGTTTAACGTCTTGGAGTCGCCTCCGCGCTCCAGATTGCGTGACGTCGGCCCGTGGCTCGCCCAACCTTCACAAAATGACGAAGAAGCAGCTCATCGATCACGCGCAGCACCTAAACAAGGAACTCAAAGCAGAGAAGCAGATCACCAAACAACACCAGAAGTTCACGATCGGTATTGTTCGCGTGGTGGCCGCGAACGACGCTGGTGTGGTCGCCAAGGCGAAATATGAGCTCCTGAAAAAGCGCAAGGTTTCGGAGAGTGGCAGCCAGACGACGATCACGCCCCTGGGCAGGCTCACTAAGTTGATGCCGCACACGCCTGTCATCGAGCTTGGCCCCCCCTCGTCGGCCAAGAGTCCCAAGAAGTCGAGGCAGTTGACTGCCCGCTGAGCGGTGTAGCACTGTGCTTGAGGACTCGGAGTAGAATCGGGTAGTGCAGGGGGGGGACGGGGGAGCGGCGAGGAAGGGAGGATGGGCTGGGGGGCAAGGGTGGGGAGGACAATGGCGGCAAAAGGGGAAGGCTGGCGCAGAGCACGGGGTAAACGGACGCAAATGAGATGCGACTGTCGACAGGGTTGGTGGAGGAGGTAAGATAGGGGAGAGGTTAGGATATAGGTAGATGGAGGAGGTAAGATAGGAAAGAGGTTATACATGTAGGTGGAGGCCAGGTCAGGAAGGGAGCACGAGGGGTGCGGCGAGGTACGGGAGGTGACGAGACGAGGACGGAGGATGTACGATAAGCAACGGTGTTATACGATAGCGGAGGAACCGACGAGAGGTACAATGAGGGAAAGGGCAGCGTTGCCTGCAGCTCTCTGCCGCTCTTTCTGCACGGCCGCCGTTCGGCGGGTGGACCAGAACGTGACGTTCGAGGCCGCCCCGCGGGCACAGCTTTGCTCCGCGCGCCGCGCGTGCGTCGGACAGGGCGCATCGTCGTCGCCAACGCCATCGTCGACGTCGTCGTAGTCGACGTCGTCGTCGCCAACGTCATCGTCGACGTCGTCGGCTACGACAACGTCGACGTCGACGGCGACGACGACCATGTCGACTATGACGATGACGCCGTCAACGGGGGCGACGCCGACGACAACGACGACGTCGACGTCGTCGGCGATGCCGACGACGACGTCGACATCGTCGTAGCCGACGTCGTCGTCGCCGACTCGTCATCGCCGACGTCGCCGCCGTCGTCGTCGCCGATGTCATCGGCGCCGACGTCGGCGACGACGTCGACTACGACGAAATCGACGACGCGTGGTCGTCGCCGTTTTGGGGCCACCGTCGACCGTGATGCCTCAAGAGCCCATCGGAAGCGAAACAACAAAAAACAAGCAACACCGATGTGCCTTAGGTATGTGAGCTGTGGTGGCATCTTGGGGGGGTCATTGGAGGGTTGAGCAGGCACTTGAAACGATTTTTGGGGCCGCTCTGAGGACTCGTGGATGTCTGTCGGATGCTAACTTGGGCCATCTTGAAGTATCTGGAGCAATCTTGGAGCGTCGACTAGATCAGGGCGCGCTGTTGTCGCCAACGTCGTCGTCGACGTCGGCACCTCTTGACGGAGGGTGGCCGTCAACAAATGCCTCCTGGCGGCCGACGGGCCGTAACTCATCTTTCCCTCTTGGGCCTCTCTTGGGGCTTCGCTCACCCCCGCTAGGGGTACCCCAGTAACAGCCGCCCGAACTCTTCGAGCCTCCCCCCAAGAGGGGCCCAAGAGGGGAGGATGAGGTGCGGTTCGTCGGCCCTAGGGCCGACGAATCGTACTCACCCTCCCCTCTGAGGCCCTTCTTTGGGCCTCGCTGTCGTCGTCGACGACGGCGACGATGCGACTACGACGACGACGACGTCAACGGAGACGACGCCGATGACAACGACGACGTCGACGGCGATGGCGGCGACGTCAACGTCGACGTAGCCGACGTCGTCATCGCCGACGTCGTCGTCGGATGTCGTCGGCGCCGACGTCGACGACCTTCGTCGACTACGACGGCGCCGACCACGACCACGACGACGACGACGTCGACTACGACGATGTCGAACATCAACAGCGGCGACGTTTCGGCCTCTTGGGGCGTCCTTGGGATCCTCGTGGCAATTTGTCGCCGTCCTAGGGACTTGGGCCATTGGTCCCCCCATGTGCCATCTTGGGATACGTTAGCCCACTTGGGATGTCGTGTGCTCTCTGAGGCTGTCTGGAGGCCATCTTACCGTGGGAAGGCTCACCTGCCCTCTGAAAGGAAATACTGCGGTGAAACGAGGAAGCGCTGTAAACTAGGTCACCAGGTCACCCCCAGAGGCGCGGGGATAACCACGCTTCGCGCGTCGCGGCCTGGGCCAGAGCGAGCGTCGGTTTCCCAATGGGGGCGGCGTGAAGGCGCGAGGGCGCGAAGATAACCGCGCGTCGCGGGGCGCGATGCGCGAAGTTAGGCGGCCTACGTAACCGCCTCCGCCCAGCGGGTTCGTGGGATTAGCAGCCACATAGCGTCGACACCATCCGTGGCCATCTGTGGCTCTTCTGAAGTTGCTTCCGTGCGTCCCCGAGCTGTGCGCACTATCACCTTGCCAACCGTGCGTTGCCACCTGTTTCGCACGTCTCGGGGTACCTGGCACTCATGGGGAAACGCGCTGTCGGCACGGAGCAACACAAAGGTGGAAAGGTTCGAAAAGGTGTGAGAAAACCAGCAGTCGAGTCAGACAGTGAGTCGAGTGGGCGGCAGCGTGGTGGACGGCGTCCGTCTGGTTCAGGTTTGGAGCATTGCGACAGTTGCCCAGCAAACAGCCAGGATGTTAATTTTGCCAAGGCGGACAACTTGCCAAACGCGTCCCGCAGACAGTGCACGGAGTGTTACTGGTTGTGGACTCCTTTGGCATCAATCATGACATACAAGCAGTTCGCAGCCAAAATCAAGAACGACGAGGCTTTCAAGATGAGGGCTAAGATTGCCAGGGAGGCCCAACACGCGTTGAAGGATGTGGCATCGCCAGCTGACTTGGCGGCAGGCAGCAAGGTTTGTCTCGCCCAACCCAGAGAGAGTGCAGGCACAAAAACGATGCTAGGAGTCAGGCTCAGTCGCAAGGGCGAGCTCATCCAAGGCAAGAGCACCAGCCTGAAGGTTGGAGACGCCACGTTCACAGCAAAGCAGCTGGGCTTGGAGAGCACGTATGTCGAAATGCCTGACTGCGGGTTCGGCCAGGAGATGAAGGGTTGGCTTATCGGGTCGTCGGGCGAGCAGAATATGCAGGTGGAGGTCTTCTACCAGACGGCCGCAGGGGATGGGGAAGGGACGCCCAATGATCACCCCACCATGGACCATGTCGGAGTGGCACACCCAGGTCATTATCTCCAGGACTGTCGTACCCCTCATCGCTAGTGTCATCAACGTCCTCATCAGCATCGACATCGCCATCTTGCAATCTTCAACTGCATCATCACCTTCCTCCTCATCATCCGGTTCCCGCTCCCCTTCCCCCTGGCTTCTCATCCTCCGCCCCCCCTTCTCCCTCCGTTGTTCCTCAAGTCATTATTCCACCTCTGCCTCCTCATCTTCCTCCTCCTCCTCCTCCTCCTGCTCCCCCCTCCTCCTCCGCCTCCACCGTCTCCTCCTCCTCCTCCCCCTCCTGCTTCATTCCCCTCCTCCTCCCCCTCCTCCTCAGGCTCATCCTCATCCCCATCATCCCCGTCTCGTCCTCCTCCTCCGCTTCCTCTTCCTCCTCCTCTTCCCTTCCCCTCTTCCGCTCACCTTATCTGTTCGTTTTCGTGATGGCGACGGGGTGGCGGGGAGGGGGGTGGCAAGGGGGGAAGGGGTACGATGGGGGGATGGGGTGCGGAGATAGAGACGGAGTGGGGGAAGGCAGGGATGCAAAAAGGGCGGCGGGGAGAGAGAACGGGACGGTAGAGGACGAGAAGAGGATAATAAGGAGGAGGGGCATTAGCAACTAAGGGCGCGGATGAGAAGGGCAACGGTGACGGGGGACGAACGCAAACAGGATGCCGCCTCGTTGCCGCCTCTTGCGCTGGGCGGGTCTGTAGTGGTTTGGTTGCCGCCCGTGCCGCCTCGGTGTCGCCTCGTTGCCGCTCCGTGCGGTGGTTGGGTGGCTCCGCCGAGGATTCGATTCGCCGTGATGGATGCGTTGACCCGTGGCTGTGGCGGGCTCAAGCTGTGGGTGTCCTCGCTCGCCCGCCCGTTGCGGGGCGGGGGCATGTTGCGTCCCCACTGCCAGCGTGAGCGCCCGCCACCTGCGAAAGCCACCCCCTGCCAGCCGCCACCTGGCTTTGGCAAGATCCCCTACGTGCCGCCGCTTGGCCGCCATGTCCCACCGCCCGCCAAGGCGCTTCGGCCTCGACCACCGCCAAAGCCGCCGCCTGAGTCGATCGTGGTCATTGCGGCCCAGACAGCGAAAGCTGTCGCGACTCCGAAGGCGCCCGTGCAGGCAAAGCCCGAGGGGCCCGAGGTGGGCCATGGCGATGCCGCGGCCGAGAAGGCTGCTGAGGAACCTGATGCACGCTCTGCCAAACGCCAGCGGCTCGAGCCGCTCCAGGAGGCGGACGCGGATGGCAGCACGGGCGTCGACTGGGTGCAGCAGCCCCTTGGCGTCCTTGGCTTTGGCGCCGACCTACCCGATTCGACTGAGCTTCCCACCTGGTGGGGCAGCGTGGCGGCAGCGCATCGGCACATTGAGGAGGAATACAATCGCGGCTTCGAGGCGTACTTCAGCGCGCGCGTCGCCTGGAGGGCGTTCGCCGACGCGATGCGCGCCGCGGGGCAGGACGAAGAGCTCACGATCGCTGAGGGGCTCTACAAAGAGATGTGGGAAACGCGGGTCGACCAGGTTGTGGGTTGTTGGGGGCCACCACC
>CAUYUJ010004750.1:0-40000 GCA_963575745.1 Prorocentrum cordatum | reverse complement strand
CCGACCATGGAGGACTTGGTCGCGCGTGCAGCTCGCACTGACAAGAAGAGACTTTCTCGCAGGACAGGCGGTACAGGCGATGGCGCCATTGACCTCGAGGGCGACAATGACGCCCAGGAGTCCCACGAGCATGGCGTCGAGCAACGTCTGGGTCTAAGCAAGAAGGCCAAGGTGGAGCACGAGCTCGGGCAGGACAGTGAATGCCAGCTGGAGAAAGCAACGCCATCATTTGTAGAAGTGATCCCCCACGAGTCCGAGGTCCTGCATTGTTCGGTGCTCCCCGACGAGGACAACGAGCCGCTCCCCGACGATGACGATGACGATGATGCTGTCTCGGTCACGTCCAAGGTCACTGTAGCGACGACTGCGGGGCGGCGGAGTACGGGTACAGGCAGCGGCAAGAAGTTGCGCAGGCGTCCGCCGAACTACTGGATCGAGAAACTCAGCCTGCGCTCCGCCATGCAGCATGGCTACGACAAGCGCGACAGCATGCGCGCCGAGGAGTCGAAGGTAAAGGAAGCTACGGGGCCACTTTCTGGAGACGCCGACCGTCTGGGACAGCATCTGTCGAATGTCTACCAGCTTGCGAAGTTGCAGAAGGCGTTGGTCGTCGATGAGCCTGACGTGGATACAATTGCCAGGATGCGGCTCGCTGGCCGCTTGGGCCTGGACCTGCTGCCCGATACATTGGTCGGGGTCTGCATGAGGGCAGCGCGGACTTGCTCACGGGAGATCATCGGCACTGACACGTTGAATGACGAGTTCATCAAGCGGTTGTGTTGCATTTCGTCGCCATGGGCCGCTGAAGGTGCCACGTTCAAAGTAGGCGAGCCCTCGATTGGCACTCTCTGGCCTCTGCTGCCTTCGCCGATGATTTCCGAAGCCGTGGTCAAGTGGTTGATCGACGACACGCTCGTGCCAGCCGTCTGCTCCTACGACGCCCAAGTGAACCACGCCCGCCTCATGGGCATTGCAACCGCCATCGACGCGGCGTTCGAGGACATCCCTGCCGACATTGCCGTGTCGAAGCCAATCCTCCATGTGGTGGACAGCGTGACAACGTCAGCGAGGGCGATTATCGTCGTCTTGAACCCTTCCATCAGCAATGACACCATGCCCGAGTACTTCGACGACGTGATCACGGTGGACAAGCAGAGCAACAGGGCCGCCCCGACAGTGGCTTGCAACGTCGGCCTCAAGATCAAGGCGAACCAGCAGCTGGCGTTGCGCTTCGAGGACTTCGCGACCAAAGGGACGATGTGGAGACAGAAGGCTCCCGAGATCAAGCGCGCCTTGGCTACTATCCAGCAGCTCCCGACTACTGACCTGGACGGCGCGACGACGGCCATTGCTGCGCTTACAGACCTGCACAGCAAGTATGCCAACGTGCTCCCAGACAACACGTTCGAGAACGCCATCGCTGCCGCCATCCGCCTAGTCAAGGGCATTCATGAGTCCATCAGTGCCGTGTCCGACGACGTCGCTACCCTACAGCGTGCAAGTAAGTTGTTCATGGACGTCGGCTTGCTCGCCCCACTGAACGTTGATATGGACACCCTGGTTCACGATGCCCGTCAGCGGGCCCAGCTGGCGGCAGCAAAACAACAAGCATCCAACATGCAAGCCAGGTTCGAGGATATGGTCGCCACGTGGGGTGACACTACTTGCGACATCGACGCTTTTGTTGCGATATTGCAGCAGCAGGGGCAAGTACCTACTACCCAGGGTGACGCGAAGATCGCAGACCTGGCCAATGACCTGATGATGAAAGCTTCCATCGAGTTGTGGGTGGAGAATGCCAGCGAGGACAAGTTCACTTCATGTTTTGCCTTGTGCTCGGCTCTCCACCGCTATTTGTCCAAGGCCGCGGCTGCAGAGAACGTGCTCTTGTGCGAGTGGGCAAAATCGACTCGGAAGCTGAGCGAGAAATTAGAGTACCTTTCCAGAGCAACAGAGCAGAGTGAGCGGAATTGGCCAGAGGAGGAACGGCTTCTCATTGCCCTGGCGCACAGTCAACGGTCTTTGGAAACCAAGACGTCGGGCAAGAGCTTGTCGGTGCCGCTGGCGGTGATCAACCTGATGACGAATGTGTCGAGATTCTTGGAGAAGCTCAGCACGGAACACATTGACCGCCTGCGGGAGAAGCACGAGCCTTTGGTGAAGAAGACCAAGGAGTACACGTACTTTGATCGCCCCTACTACGACGGAGTGGACGTGGACGGGGATTGTTGGGAGGAGTTCGTCGAGAAGAGCAACAATACGCTGATGCGCCTTGACAGCTCGTCGATCGACTCGCGCGTCGAGGAGCTCAAGAGAGCGACCATGCACGCCCTTCAGTCGAAGGACGGGCAGTGGAAGGATATCTCAGACGTCATCACACATGCGATCAGCATCAACTGCCAGCTGAAGTTCATGGCCAAGATCAAGTCGAGTGAGAAGACGGAGTGGCGGTCGGCGGCGTTTTCGTGCGTGACAGAGTTGCAGCAGCATGGGATATCGAAGGAATCGCTCCCTAAGATCGTGCTGCGCCGCCTGACCAACGCCATGAAGATGAAGGGCGGCTTGGCTGCCAAGTGACTCCTCTTTGCGCCGCTGCGTGCCGGATGCAGTGCCGAGCATGCTGGCTAAACAATTCTTGACGCTTCGCGTGTCCCCACCAGCCCATCCAGAAACGGTGCCCAGGCGAGTTGAGGTGATCAGGGAAGTGAGGGAGCATACAGAGGAACAAAGGGCTGGGGAAACCGTCTTACCCCAAGAGCGGGAGGATGGCAAAGGAATCGGAGGAGGAGGAGATGTGAGCAGAAAGGTCAGAGGCCTCTTGGATGCCTCTTTGAGTCTCTTCGGATGTCTCTTGGGAGCTTCTTGGGCGCCTCTTGGGACGTCTTGGGGGCCTCATGTCGGTCCTGGAGGCCTCCTGGAGCGGCGCCGTCGCGTGGTCAGGCGCGCCCACCGTGCGGCAAGGGCACAGCGCCTGAGTTGTCAATGTGCTTCTGACCTGTGCGTTTTAGTCTTCGCGGCGTTGGCCGCAAGACGCGACTTTTCCAACGTCGGGCAGGACTCATAGCAGCAGCATCGTTGTCGGACGGCCCGTTCTACGTCAGAACCTCGTTCGATTGAACATTATAGGTAGCGTTCTGCCAAAAGGGGTATGCATGGGTGTATACGAATACGGATACACATATGAGAGTAGGATGTGCGAGCATGAGGTTCGAGCTGCTATTGCAGAGTCCGCCCTTGATGAGTCTCGCAGCTGTCGCTGCACACCACGGCGTCTGTCGCCATTCATGGAGCTTCGCTCCTTCAGCATAAGGCGCGATGCCGCCTGCCCCCTTTTTCAACCAGCATCTTGGACGCCCTGACCGCTCGCGCCCCCCCCCGTCCAGGTCCAGGGGATGGGGGGCCCCTCACCTAAGGGGAAGAAGGAGGTTGGAGTAGGACGATCCTTAAACCAAATACGTACAGAGGGCTGGTGAGATTTTGCCACGCAATATAACGCGCAACGAAGACGATTAAACACCAATCCCCAACGCGGTTGAGGCAGGTAACGCGACTACGACGAAAGCAAGTAAACTAGACTAAGCTAAGTCGCACTCAGCTTCTGAAGAGTGGCCCAGTACTGCTCTAAGAGGGGCTCAGAGAGCCCAAGATGACCTCCAGGATGGCTCACGATAGCCTGAGATGCCTCACGATGGCCCCGAAGCTGCCCCAAGAGACCCCAAGACCGCTCCAAGACGGCTCCGAGAGGCCTCCGAGCTCGCCACGGGGGCCCCGAAGAAGCCCAACTCCTTGAAAGACTTAAGGACCATCAATGCTGGTTGCTGTCTCGCCTGTTCGCTTCCGATGGCCATCCGAGGCCTCAAGATGGCTCCAGGATTGCCCAATAAGGCCCCAAGAGAGGCCCGAGAGAGCCCCGACACGGCCCCAAGAGCGCCCAAGTGCCCCAAGAGCGCCCCAAGAGGGGCCCACGAAGTGATGTTGGGCGCCTCTTGGGACCCGCTTGGGGCCCTCTTGGGAACCTTGGGGGCGCTCGTGGGGCCATCTTGGAGGAGATTGATCAAAGAAGATGGGGTCCTGTATTCGCCCCCCCCCGAGATGCCAACAAAGGGCCAACACCTTAGTAAAACCAATGAGTTTGGCTTCCTCGCTGGTGCCGCTTTGGGCGCTCCGACCGCTCGCCTCTCCCCCGTCTAGGTCCAGGGGAGGGGGTAGGGGGAGGGGTAAACCCCTCCCCTGAGGGGAAAAAGGGGGTTTGACGAGGAATCTCCTTAGACCACCTACGCCCAGAGGGCTGGTGGGATTGTTGATTGATAACGCCACTTGCACGTTCACTAAACAGGGTGCCCACGAGGAGCGCGGGGGAGTGCTGGTTTCAGTCATACCACCCTTGACGGCTATCGCAAGAGCGCCACTATGAATGGCTTCCAGGTGGCGGCCGTCAATGGGGTGAGAGGTGCATTTCGAGGGCGCCGTCGCGTCGTCAAGGCGCGCCCACCGTGCCCCAAGGGCACGGCGCCTGAGTTGTGTCTCTGCTTCTGACCTGTGCGTTTTAGTCTTCGCGGCGTTGGCCGCAAGGCGCGAGTTTCACAGCATCGGTCAGGACTCATATCAGCAACATCGTTGATGGACGGCCCGCTCTACGTCAAAATCTAGTTCGATTGATTGGTATAGGTAGCGCTCTGCCAAAAGGGGTATGCATGGGTGTATGCGAATACGGACTCACATATGAGAGTAGGATGTACGAGCCTGAGATTCGAATGCAGACTCGACGCAGGGATCGTGTGTAAGCTTGTTTCGCCGATCCAACACGTTGCCTGCAGCTGCGGCTGTCGTCCCACGTGGCCGTTGATATTACATATTCCACCCTTGATGAGTCTCGCAGCTGTCGCTGCACACCACGGGGTCTGTCGCCATTCATGGAGCTTCGCTCCTTCAGCGTAATGCCGCCTGCCCCTTTTTCAACCAACACCCTTCAGAAGCTGAGTGCAACTTATCTTGGTCTAGCTTACTTTCTTTAGTCGTAGCAGCGTTACCTGCCTCAACCTCTTTGGGGATTGGTGTGTAATCGTCTTCGCTGTGCGTTAGGTTGCGCGGCAAAAATCTCACCAGCCTTCTGTGCGTATTTGGTTTAAGGATCGTCCTACTCCAACCTCCTTCTCCCCCTTCGGTGAGAGGCCCCCCATCCCCTGGACCTGGACGGGGGGGGGGGCGCGAGCGGTCAGGGCGTCCAAGATGGCCCAGTATTGCTCCAAGAGGGGCTCAGAGAGCCCAAGATGGCCTCCATGATGGCTCACGATAGCCTAATATGCCTCACGATGGCCCCGAAGCTGCTCCAAGAGACCCCAAGACCGCGCCAAGGCGGCTCCGAGAGACCTCCGAGCTCGCCACGGGGGGCCCGAAGGCGCCCAACTCCTTGAAAGACTTAAGGACCATCAATGTTGTTTGCTGTCTCGCCTGTTCACTTGCAAGTTGGCCATCCGAGGCCTCAAGATGGTTCCAGGATTGCCCAAGAGGGCCCCAAGAGAGGCCCAAAAGAGCCCTAACACGGCCCCAAGAGCGCCCAAGAGTGTTCCAAGAGCGCCCCAAGAGGGGCCCACGAGGTGATGTTGGGCGCCCTCTAGGAGGGGCGCGAATTTAGGACCCCCCCTTCTGTGATCGATCTCCTTCCAGATGGCCCCAAGATGCGCCCAGGAGGCACCGCGAGGCTTCCAAGATGGCCCCAAGGGGCCCCCAAATGGCCCCCAAGAGGCCGCCAAACGGCACCACAAGCCCACCAAGAGGACCCCAAGCGGTCCCAGGAGGCCCCCCCGAAGCACCCAAGACGCCCAAGAGCACCCCAATGGCCGCCACGGGGCCCCCAAGACGCCCGAAGGGGCATCCAAACGGCTTCTAAGAGACATCCGAGAGGCATTCAAGATGCTTCTTGACTATGTTGCTGGTCCTCGTCCTCCTCCTTCGTCTCCTCCTCTTCCTCCTCCTCCTCCGCCTCGTCCTCCTCCTCCTCCTCCTCCTCAGCATTTTACTCATTATCCTCGTGCCCCTCCGTCTCAGCATTCTCCCCATTGTCCTCCTTCTCCTCCTTGCTCGCCCTCCTCGTCATCGCCCTTCCGACGACGACGATTCCTCCTCCATCCACCTCTCTTGGAGTCCCACCAGCCCTCTGGGCGTCGGTGGTTTAGGGGGGCGCCCTCTTCCACCCCTCATTGTCCAAATTCGGTGAGGGGTTCACCCCTCTCCCTACCTCCTCCCCATGGACCTGGACGGGGGTTTCAACCAGTCGTCGGAACGTCCAAAACGGCCTCGGCGAGGAAGCCAACATCATTTGTTTTACTAGGGTGTTGGCCCAAATTTGGCCTCTTGGGGGGCACGCTAACTAGACCCCCCCCCCTCCTGTGATTGATATCGCCCAAGATGGCCCAAAAATTGCTCGACAGGCTCCCAAGGGTGCCCCAAGAGGGCCCCAAGAGGTGGCCAGGACGCCCCAAGAGGCCCCCAGCATGTCCCCAAGAGGCTCCCGAGACCCCCAAGAGGCCCCAAGCGACCACCCAGCGGCACCCAAGATGCTCCAAGAGGCCTCGGCGAGAATGCCAAATCCTTGATATTACGAAGGTGTTAGCCACATGGTGGCCTCTTGGGGGGGGGGGCGGGTGAAGATGACGCCAAGAGCGCCTGGGAGAGCCCAGGATGACCTACAAGATTGCTCAAGATATCACAGGATGTCTCAGAATGGTTTCCTCGGTGTGCTGCCCACTTCCCTGATCGAGGCAATTCCCCTGGGCATCGTTTCTGGATGGGCTGGTGGGGATTCGCGAAGCGTCAACAATACATGACAACTTCCCCAGCACGTTGTGCGTCTGCATGGTCGCCCGCTCCCCTGACGACGTCAACTCCCTTGGGCATCGTTTCTGGATTGGCTGGTGGGGGGCGCGCGAAACGCCAACGATGTGGTTGCAAATGTGCAGTGCCGTGGTGGTTGCCGTGCCTTGCCAACGCTTGCCGCCGCTCATCATCGCGGCGGGCCCTGGGTCTCCGCCTAGCCGTGCGTTATTTGAATTTGCCTTGTAGCCGCGATGGCTGGAGCATGGGACCTGGAACATAGAGTAGACGTAAGACATTGGAACAAAGGCACCGAGTATGTAGCCACGCTCAATTTGACTGGCGCATCCCCAAACACTGCCTGCAACTTCCGATGCAGTCTCAGCTGTCGTCGCTGTTGCTGCTGGTGGCGCGCGCGAGTGAATGTTAAGTTTGTCGCCCCCCCCCCCCAGGGGCTCGCAACCCTTTTCATGGACGTGGTGCCGTCATTATTGGGGGCACCCCTCCTGAGCTGCATGGTTGCCTGCCCCTGGCGCGCCCGCCTGGGGAATCGAGTGCGGCGCTGCGTAGGTTTACCAAGCTGGTCCGATTGCTGGCCCAGCGCGACAGCCGACCTACGAACTGGTCTTAACAGAGCACAACTACCGACGCCACCCATCGACGTCGCAGCGCCTAATGTCCGCGCGCGCGCGCCGAAGCAGTCACGAGCAAGCTTCCGTTGATATCGCGAGCGCGCTGGCTGATTGCCGCCAGGTTGTGTTGCGCTCGTTGCCCCCGTGCCCGATCTACGCGAGAACTTCGTGGCTACCCTTGTCGGGCACGCCGCGGCGCAAACTGATCAGAAAGGCTGGTGTGCCACCGATGACGCAACACAAACCACATTAAAACCGTTCGCTATATCGCGGCATTGCGCCGCGCAGCTTTGCCGCGCCAGAAGTTCCTTCGCAACTTGCCTTCCAGATTTCACGCTGGCCTGCCTGGGGCGGTCCACTCGAGTGGGCGAGATGGCTGGCCGCGCGCTGCGAATGTGAACCATGCCAGCAACGTCGCGTATGATTGCGAAAGCTTGGCCTGCTGAGCCCGAGTGCCCAAACATGGCCTGACAAATAGTTGGGCTCACCGAGATTACGCGTGGAAACTATGCGATGCACGTCGCCGGCCTGCGATGGCGACAACAACAACAACAACACTGGAAGCGTGTTCGCCGAAACCTAACGTTTTTGGTTCGATTTAGAAATGCGGCGTACTTTTATGCGCACGACCTACGGCACGTTCGCATGCTTCCACGCAGCAAAGCTGAAGTTGCATGTCGGTGTCAACGGATGCGCCCCTGCACAATATGCTGAATGTGCCCATCGTTACATCAGCGGACCCGTGCGACAATGACTCGACCGCGCGAATTGCGGGCGCGACACCTATCAGCCACAACGCCAGGCGCAAAATACATAGCATTGCCGATGGGAATACACAGCCGCGGCAAAACAAACCACGTTGCAATTGTTGTGCCAATTCGTACGCGCGCAATATATCATGCACACCTGTTTGCATATACGCACGCGCGACCTGCAGGGCCGACCGCTCCACGTCGTGCGATCCAATTGCGCTGCCCGCCAACGGGGCCCGCAGCATTTGATTTCAACAAGACTTCTGCGGCGCGAAAACTACGGCAGCGCGCCTCCCAGCTTCATTGGCCGCGCATTAGGTTGCCAAGCTTTGTCTGCTTGCGGGGATTGTTGCCCGCTCTAGGGCGCCCCGTCATCAAATGCCAGCGTTTTCAGAAACGCGCGGGCGCCACTTAACTATGCGCGCGTCGCCGCGCGCATCCAGGCCACACCTGATGAAACGCGCGCGAGACGAGCGTCGGCCACGCCGCTCGGCAAACGGGCGCAATTTAGCGCGGGCGACAATGGGGGGGGGGAGGAGGAGCGATCAAGGCCAGAAGGCGGGGGCGGGCGGGCGAGCGGGGGGGGGGAGCGGGGGGAAAGACGAAGCAGCGACGGGCGACGAACGAGGGCCAAGACTACGAAGAGGTCGCGCGCGACGAAGACGTATGTTTGTCCTCGTCGCGCGCGGACTCCCCGTACACTCAACGGGAAACTTTGACATTCGCAAAAATGCCGCGTCTTGGCAGAACGCTTGCAGCGATGCCGCCCTGATGCGCTCCGAATCAGTTCGGAAGGCGTTTAACATGGCGCGCGCGGATGTCGCATGTCAGCATCTTGTTGTTGCGGCTAGCGCGTAACCGAGCAGTTTCCGCGGTTGTTTTCTTCGCTCGGTTTCCCCCCCATTAAATTATGCGCCGCCTCGCTCTAGCACGGCGCTATCGTCGGCGTCGCGGGCGCGCGGGTGGCGGCGCCCTCTAAAGCGAACGCAACGTTGTCGCGGGCGCAATGCGCGAGCGAGAATGCGAAAAGGCCCCAGACCTTGATCGAGCGCAAAAGACACTTATGGATAATCCGCGGGAATGCCGCGAGGACGCGACGACGACCAAAAAAATAAAAAAGCGCTCTTCCGAACGACATCTTTTCAATAACTTTTGGAAAAAGTTCGGCGATATCTTGGCGACATGCCCGCGATATCACAGCGAGTACTTTTAATTATTTACTGAAATCCCTCTCTGTCCACGCTCGTACTTTCTTAATTCTAAGAAATGTTTGAAGGCGCCCCACGGCGGACGCGACGCGCTGCAACTGGGGCCGACGGCCTGCCAGTGGCGGCGCGGCGCGCGCGGGGCTGGCGGCCGCGACGCGGGTTCGCGATGGCCCCCCGTGCGAGCGGACCTCAATGTAGCCATCTCAGCGCTTGCCTCGAAGAAAGTGGAGGGCGACGAGGCCGGGGCGCCCTTCGCGCCCCCGAGAAGACGAGGCCCCACTTTGGGAGGAACGCGGGCGGGGTTGGGGGGCGGGGGGGGCGGGGGCGAAGGCGGTCTCATCTGGAAACCATCACGAGATGGCCCTACCTGCGGCCGAAGCGACGGCGAGATCTCACGGGGGGCCCGTGAGAGGCAGGAACCTCGTGGAGAACGCGGCGGAGCTGGGCGGCGCAGCGAGGATGGCGGGCATGGCGGCCACGCGCCTTGACAACGAGGGGCGGGGGGGTCGCGCTGCCTCTCTCGGACGGAGCAGACGGTGCCCGCCGAGCTGACAGTCGACATCGCAAGACGCGAGATCCCATAAATGTGGAGTTTAATTTCTACCGAGCCCCCCAGGGGCTGGCGCGCGACCCCCCGAGGGTGGCCGCGAGATCTCGGGGCGCCCGTCGGCGCGACGCATGTCTCCCAGGGGTTGCGCGGGTCGACGATGGCCGTTTCAGCGGACAGCGGCACACAGGAGGCATTCCGCATCTTTGCCGCGCCAGCGTGATGCGGGGAGGCCGGAGCAGCGTCGCGCTCTCCGCCATCGCGGTGCTTCGCGATGGCGACGGGGGTGGAGCTAGAGTTGCGCGGCCCGGACTTGGCGAGGTGGCGCGCAGACGATTGCGGTGCCGCAACGTTCAATCAAGACGGCCGTATGTCCCTGGCTAATTCAAGTGGGCGGGCACACTGGCGGGATTGAGGCTCAGCCCATCAAGTGAAATGTGACCCCGCTCGCTGGCCCGTGGAACGACGGTCTCATGGAGTAGACGAAGTTTTGCCTCGAGAAGTCCAGGGTCGGATGCGGGGACTTCGCGGATGCCGAGAGGTTGACCTACCCAGGGTTGCGAGATGGGCCCAGCTGTTATTGTCGGGATGCAGCGGGGATCGGCGGTTCGGAAGTGGGAAGCAGGAGCGAAGGGGATGCCCAACGCGCGCGCGGATAGTCGGGCGGCGGCGGAGCTGCTACTGCTCCCTCGGCACCTCTTTGCATGAACGGGGTGGCGCTGCCGACGAGGCCCGTTCGGGCTCCATGGCGTGGCTTACCAAACTTCGTCTGTATCTCACTTCAGGAAAAACCGCAAACATGGGTGTCGCAACCATCCCAGACGAGCAATTCCAAGCCCAAGACCTCCCCCCGAACTTGCCATGAAAGTGCGGTTTTCTCTACCAAGACGCCGGCGAACCCTCTGCGGTAGGCCCCATCAGATCCCCCCGCATGCGCCCCCCCCCCCTGCCCCGCCCACTCCACTCCGCTTGATCACGAAGTCCATCGCATTTCTGTTCAGATGCATGAGTTTGGACGCCGAAGATCCCGAGCGCTGAGTTCTTTCTGAACAATAACTTCGGGAATGAGGGCGGCGACAGGCACGCTGAGCAGCCGGAGAAAAAACGAGAGAGGCCATGGCGCTCCACGCCCGCGCGTTGTTGCCGGCAGCGCGGTGGGAGACCTCGACCCGGGGCTCAAGAGACGCGGGTCATTGCAAGCGGGTGTCAGTCAGCGCTGGATTTTGCAGGATCCTGCAGGGCCAAGAGCGCACTGACCTGGGCTTGGGTGCAGGATCCTGCAGTCTCCCCAGACATCCGACGTCTCGATTTTTTCGAGACACGGGCTTCCGACCTCCCGACCACTTCCCTGGGACCGGTTTTTCATCCCGAGTCGTTTTTGACGGTCCCGAGGCCCGGCGAGGGCCCCGAGAGGCCAAAAACTGCGAAAAATCTCCGTCTCGATTTTTTTCGAAACGCCCGATGCTTGGGTCTTGCGGGATCCTGCAAGGCCTGACTGGCCCGGGTCGGGACTGACCCGGGTCGGTGGATCCCCGATCGATGTGCTGGCCCGTGTGTCGGGTCAGGCGACAGGGTGGGATTGAGAAAGGGGGGGGTACGACATTTGCTGCATGCAGCTGGTTTCCCGGCGCCGGGAGGCGCTGGGAAAATCAGCTACGTGAGCTGATTCTCAACCCCCCCCTTTGCTATCCCCCCCTTTCGCCCGACCTCAGTGTGGTGGCAGGGCCCCACGCCTGCCGCAGTATACTCTGCGCGGACGGCTTGCGCCTCGCCCTCTGCCGGGGGCCACCGCCGCAGCCGGACAGCTCAAGATGCGCCGCGGCAGCCCAGGTTTAAGGCGGGCATGTCCCTCTGCACGAGGAGGGTTCAAACATAGTCAAACAATAGTCTGGGGACGGCTTTTTCTATATGTTGTTCTATTCTCACAGTTTTCGTAGAACATCCGCCTGTAGGAGGACATGCCCGACCTAAGCTTACGGGCCTACGGAGGCAAGGCAACATATTATGCCGCCCGTGCCACTTCTGGTGGCTTTTCGGCTGGGCTGCACGCTGCCGCCGCCGCTTGGATCGGTTTTCCCCTGCCGCCCCCGTCGATCCCCGTGCCCAGCGTTTCCTGACTGCTTCCCTCACCCGATCCCTCTTCCCGAATGGTGCGGACTCGCGTTGGCACTACCTGTGGTGTTCTCGCCTCTCTGAGCTCATCGCTCGAAGCTCTTGCGGAATGTTACTGGCCAGCGACTCCCGTCGGAGGTTTGCTCTCGCGTCCCCCTCGGAGGCGAGCCTGCGAGGCATTGTGTTTCTCGTTTGTACTAATCATGTGCTGCATGCCGAAGCGAACAAGAGGACGGTGGCCGTAAGTTCCCCAGATGAGGCCCGCGCGATCTCATGCCGTGAAGATGGCCACCGATTTGCCCCAGGGGTAGGGCGGAGAGGACCGAGTCATCATCGACGATTTGCCTCCTCCTCCTCCCGTTCCTCCTCGTCCTCCCCGTCCTTCTCCTCCTCCTCCTGCTCATCTGCTTTTGCCCATGCCACCTGATTCCCTCTCATCGCTGTGCGCCGTACACGCTCTGGCTCCAGTTGTTGCGTCTGCCTCTCGTCCCAAACCGCCTGCACGCTTGGCGAACTGCCCCCTGCCAGCATCCGACCCATGGCACCGGCCTCGTGCCTGCGCAGTGCCGACCACGCCCCCGCAGGCGGCCCCGCTTTCGAAAAGGCTTGGGCGACCACATCTAGGGGAACGAAAGATGGCATAAACACAAAAATTCGGAGGTCCGCGCGGATTCCTTGGATTCGCCCTGGACCCCCCTCCCCGGCGCGCGGAGCTCCCTGGCGCGCGGAGCGCGCCAGGGGCGGCGCCGGAGGAGGGGCCGATCCGAGAAATCCGCGCGGACCTTCGAGTTGTTACTCCAGATTTCGTAATAAAGGAAGGGGGGTCACATTTCGGGGGGGGTCTCTTCCAGGCTATCTTGGAGGGCCTGGGGGGTCTGGGGACGATGTTTTGGAGGGTTCTCCCACGGGGGAGGTCTGAAATGGCTTGTCTTGGAGGGTCCAGACCCCCTCCCTTTTATTACGAAATCTGGAGTATGTTTATGCCATCGTCCGTTCCCCCAGCATCCCTCTTCGACGCCCTCGGCCTCGAGGCCGGCGGCGCCGCGGCGCTGCGCGCGCCCGAGCGCGGCCGCCCGCTCTCCAGCGGGCAGGTGGCGGCCCGGCTGGCCAGGCGGGCCGCGCGCGCCGCCGAGGCCGCCCGCGCGGCGCGCAGCGCCGAGCGCGCCGCCGCGGCCGCCGCCGCGGGCCAGGCGCCCTTCTCGGGCGCCCGCGCGGCCGCCAGCGCGGCGCGCGCCGCCCGTGCGGCTGCAGGCGGGGCAGAGGCGCCGTCGTCGTCGTCGTCGCTCGTCGTCGTCGCTCGTCGCTCGTCGTCGCTCGTCGTCGTTGTCGTCGTCGTCGTCGTCGTCCTCGTCGTCGTCGTCGTCGTCGTCGTCGTCGTCGTCGCTCGTCGCCGGCCAGGTGCGGCTGCCGGGCGCCCCCGCGCTCGATGGCGGCGGTCGGGCGCCCCGGCCACCGGGCGCCGCTGGGCCCGCGGCGCGGCAGTCCTCGACCGCCGCGTGCCAGCCAGGCTGCGCGGCGCGCGGGTCACTCGCGCCGCCCATGGCCACCGCTCGCTCGTCCCAGATCCAGGCGAGGGCGGAGATCAGTATCGTTGATCCGATCCCGTTGTGGGCCCCGGAAACGGCAGAGCCGTTTTTTCACCGTTTCAAGAAAAAATATCCCTTGAAAATGGAAACGGCAAAAAAAGGCGACTGGAAACGGCAAAAAAACGGCTCTAGGATTGGAACCGGAGCTGGAACCGGTAAAAAAACGGCGACGCAACCGGTAAAACAACGGCGTCGGAACCGGCAAAAAAACGGCTAAACGGAACCGGTAAAAAAACGGCCCTGTCGTTTCCAGGGCCCACTAAGTCCGATCCCCATCCGCGTCCCCATCCCCTTCGAGACCCCCACCAAATGACCACCCCCGTTGGGGATACACCCCTCGAAACCCAGAGGGAACGGCCTGTGTCCCCACGAAGGGGGGTAAATCAGCCAGCGGGGCCCGGGCCACGCCGCTGGGGATGGGGATCGGTTAAGCGATACTCAGGAGAAGCCGCGCCCGCCGGTCCCCGTCGCGGTGGCCTTCGGCCACCGGTGGTCTGCGCGGTCCAGCACCGGCAGCGGCTCGGGCTCACCAGTGGACTGGGCGAGCGTCTCGCCGCTGCAGGCAGAAGTCCAGGTGCACCCTGCGAGCTTCTGGCTCTGACAAGTCTACGGCTCACGCCTGGAGGAACAGATTGCGACAAAGGCGACACCACGAACACGGTGCGCAACGATCATGTCGTCCACACTGGTGGGGAATTTCTCGGAGCCGCTCGCGTTCGTCATGTAACGACCGCCTAGCTGCTGCATTTAGAGCGTGTCTCTTTGTCCCTCGTGTGCTCACCGTCTTGCCGCTGAGTGCATTTGTCCTCTGCAAAATCAGCTGGCGCGACGCGTCATCGTAAACCCGTTACACATGAAGCAGTGCATCCGCCATGATTTGAAGGCAAGTTTTCCTGCAGCGTTGCGGCACTGTGTCCCGCAGTTTGGAGTCTGTGAGCTCCAGCATGCTCAGGACTCGAGCTCTGGCTCACCAGACATGTTTTTTGTCTTTGGTCTCTCTCCCTCTCTCTTTCTTTCTCTCTCTCTCTCTCTCTCGCTTGCATGAGCACCCAAAGGAGCATATACGTAATATTGTATGATTGCGCTCCGCCGTGCATGCAGGAGATCTGGGTAATACGTAGTTGTTGGGATGTTGGTCTGTGCAATTTGATTTCGCGGGTGGCCACAGAGATCACCTGGCAATCTCCCAGACATATCTTGGCAAGCCGCGGTTCCTTTTCGTAGACAGGAAGGCCTGCAGGTGAGTTCGCACTTGCGTCAACGCGCGGCGGGGTAATTCGTGTTCAGCAGCTCTCGCGCGTTGGTTCTGGATTCCGACTTGGAGCTCGGACGCCCCAAGGTGGGCAGTCTGACCGTCGCCCCTCTATTGGGCAAAGCTGTTTTTGCCCTTAGGCACGACACACAAGGCTACAGATCTGTTGCAGTGATGTGCACGCGGCGTCATGGCAGTCAAGGGCGCGAGAGAGAGCGAGAGAGAGAGACGGAGAAAGAGAGAGAGAGAGACAGAGAGAGAGAGAGCAAACAACATATACATACATTGAGATGGGGGGTGGAGCCGTTCTTTGACCGTCGAACCTTGGTATGGCATCACCGATGTTACTGGATGTGGGACTCGTTGTCTCGTCGCGGCGCAGATTGGCGTTGTCTGGTTGCGGCGGTCTTCTCCCCAGCCACAGATCTTGCCCAACCCGTATTTACGCTTTCGTCGACCCTCCACGAGAAGGCGGCATCGTATTCTTGCGACCGGTGGGGTGGATGAATTCAGACGAGCTGAAGGCAGGCGCTTTAGGCGCCCCTGGACACGGTGTCATAGAGTACCTGACACAGTGCCGTACGGCATGAAGGACAACACCTCGTGATGCTTCAGCTGTTGACTCGTCGATCGGGTCCCCTCGGAGGCCTGTGCCCAGTCATGCAACGGGTCGGGGGGGGGGGATCTGGCTCCGACCCTCTGCTTCGTGCGACTGTTTGGAGCCCTGCGCCCTATGGCGCGAAGATCGTCGCCCTTCGTGCGCCGCGGCCTGGGCCGGGCGGTGGCCCTTCTCCGGGGGGCGGCGCCGCGAGGGCGCGAGGAGGACCGCGCACCGCGGGGTGCGGTGCGCGCAGTTAGGTGGAGGACGGGGAGGAGGAGGAGGAGGAGGAGGAGGAGGACGACGACGAGGAGGAGGAGGAGGAGAGGAGGAGGACGACGACGAGGAGGAGGAGGAGATGAGGAGGAGGAGGAGGAGGAGGAAGAGGAGGAGGAACGAGGAGGAATTGGAGATGATGGAGGAGGAGGGACACCGGTGCTTTCGCCGAAGCCCCGCCGCCTTCTGAGCAGGCCTGCCCTCGCTCGCTTCCCCCCCCCTCAGTGCGCCGCCGACCAACGACGGCGCCCTCGCCGGCCTCGCGTGAGCGACGCAGACAAAGCAGAGTCGTCTTCGAAGGACATCGGCGCGCGAGGTGCCCGCGGGAGGCCGCGCGAAGAAGCCCTCTTCTCCGCGCGGTGCGCCACGCTGGCGGCCCGCGCAGGGAAGCCGCCGCGCATTGGTCGCGATGCCATCTCGTGTTGAGCCCGCTTCTGTGCGCCGCGCAGCTGCCCGGACACATCCGTGCTGAACCGCAGCACGTGCCGTGTTCAGAGCGTCTGAGCTGCACGTGCTGCGTGTTGGCTCTGCACGTGCTGGCCCGCGCCCTGGCGGCCGCGTCGCGCAAGACCTGCGCTCTCAATCTACGTGTTGAGCTGCGTGTCAGCACGCTGCGGGCTGCGTGCTGCATGTCGGGGCAGCTAGGGCTCGCCTTCTGTCACGTGGGCGACGCAAAGAAAGTACAGTCGTCTTCGCGGACACTGGCGCGCACGCTGCCCGCGTAAGGCCGCGCGTAAGGCCATGCGTAAGCGCCCGATTTTCCACGCGGTGTGCCACGGAGGCGGCCCGCGTAAGCCACTGCCGCAGGTCGCTATGTTCGGGTGGCGAAATCTGTCCAGCTGCCTGCGGCAAGTCCCGCCGCCGTGCCAGCCCAGTTTTCTGGGTGGCGACTGTTCGAGGGGGCACGAGACGCCGTCACGCCTGAGACAGCGTGTCTTCAGGCTTGGGAGGCCGTGATGAGGATGATGAGGATTACGGAGGTGATGGGGATGATGATGAAGATGATGATGACGATGATGATGATTCTGATGATGATGATGATGATGATGATGATCGTGATGATGATGATGACGATGATGATGATGATGATGATGGTGATGAGGATGAGGAGTGGTAATGAAGGGTTATGCTGCCCAGATGATTAGATGATTATGTGATTAGATCCTTAGATGATTGGATGATTTAAGGGTCAGATGATGATGCTGGTGATGATGATCGTGTTGGTGGTGTTGATGGTGGTGGTGATGATGATGGTGGTGTTGATTGCGATGGTGATGGTGATGCTGACGGAGATGACGATGATGAAGATGTCAATGACGCTGACGACGTCGAAGATGACGACGCCGATGACGTTGTGTATGGTGATGATGGGGATGCGGACGAGAATGATAATGAGGATGAGGATGAGCATGAGAATGGGCATGTGCAGTATTATGGTGATGATGATACGGATGCTGATGATGGAGATGATGGTGATCAGGGTGATGTTTTTGATGATGGTGATGGTGGTGATGATGATGATGATCAGCATGATCATGATGGTGACGATGACGATGGTGATGATGACGATGGCGATGCCGATGATGATGACGATGGTGATGATCATGATGATGATGCAGATGATGATGATGATGATGAGGATAATGGTGATGATGATGATGATGATGATGATGATGATGATGATGATGATGATGGTTGTGGTGGTGGTGCTCATGATGATGCTGCTGCTGGTGATGACGATGATGATGATGATGACGACGATGATGATGCTGATGATGATGATGATGATGATGATGATGAAATTCGGTTGGGCCGTTTTGGGACTGCCTTGGCCTCCTGTGAGGCAGTCTTGGGGGTTCCTTGGGCCCTCTTGGGCCGTCTTGGGACCCTCTTACGCCGGTTTGGGGTTCTCTCGAGCCGTCGTGGGGCCCTCTTGACTTAATGGTGGGGGTCTGGAGACAATCGTGGGGCCGTCTTGGCGCCGTTCTGGACCGTCGAAGGCCCTTCTAAGGTCGTCCTGGGTCCCAAAGAAGGTCCTATTTGGTAGTCTTTGGGCTGTTTCAGATGCCTCTTGGGCCATCGTAGAGTCCTCTTGGGCCGTCTTGAGCTGACTGCAGCCCGAAAAGGCGAGAATGCGAAAATCATTCAAAAACCCAAGAGACACCAATGAGTTGCGGCAGTTCGGACCCTGTTGGAGGTCCGCTTGTGACCATGTGGGGTCCTCTGGGAGGCATCTTAGGCCGTCTTGCATCAATATTCGGCCGCCTTGGGGCCATCTCTGGCCGTCTTCGATGCATCGTGGGCCATCTTGGTGTCCTTGGTTGCCTGCATGGGCCATCCTGAAAGCTCGGGACGCATATCTCATGTTTTTGTAAGGAGGGATCGTTGCTTGGGATGCCCTGGAGCGCTTGGGCAGCGGCTGGGAATGCGGGAAGTGCACGATTCTCGAGTGGGTGCGCGTGGGATGAGGGCTCTAGGAGTTAGCTGCCTTGTGGGAAGTGCACAATCCTCGAGCGGGCACGGGTGGGCTTGGGTTTCAGGCATGAACCGTCATGCAGGAAGTGCACCATCCTTGAGCGGGCACGCGTCGATTGGGCGTTCAGGCATTAGCTGCCATGCAGGAAGTGCACCATACTCGAGCGGGTACGGGGGCGGTTGCCTCGGTGAGTAGGGGGATGAACGCAACGGTCCGCTGTCAGAGGGAGGGGCGGTCCCTCCTTATATTGCAAAGCCCTACCAGGCAGACCTTAGCACTATTCCACGCCCCAGCGTGCCAGGATGCAAGGTGGCGGACGCGTATCCACTGCCTGGTGCCAGGCTGGGAGGGCACAGGCACCGCTCCTGGGCTAGGCATGGGCTGGGGCCATGGGCAGTGGACCTGTATAGATCCCGCCGCCCTATACGTCGTCTCGCGTAAGACCCGTTTCTGCTCGCCGCTCTCACGCTGTCGTCGCCGCCGCCGTCGCAGTCGTCGGCGCCGGGTGCCCCCCGTCAGGCGCTGGCGGCGGCAGCGCAGCGCACCCTGCACGGCGGGCCCCCCCCCGAGCCCTGGAGGGGAGGGGATTCCCGGACGCCCAGCGGGTTGAGCAAGTCGAGAGGGGTGGTCTCCGGGGAGCAAACGTATCGACTAGACGTAAGAGTGACCTTTCGCCGGAGTGACCTTTGGTGCGGGCACAGGTGGGCCCCCAGATGGCTGAAAACGAAGCAGGAGCAGCGGCTTGCGCGCACGGGTTTGGTCCCCCGCGGCCCCCAGGTCACTCTTACCCAGGGTCACTCTTGCGTGTAGCCGAACGTAGCACTCCGCCTCCGCCATCGCGCAGAAGAGTGAGGGGGGCGGGCGCGGGTCGGGTCGCGGGGTGGGTCGCGGCATGGGTCACGGGGTGTGTCGCGGGCTGGGTCGCGGGGGGGGTTATCGAGGGGTGGGTCGCGTGTGGGTCCCGGACGGGACGCGGGCGAGGACGACGACAACAGCAACAAAAATGGCACCACCAATTACAACAACATCCGTTTTGGGATTGTTCGCTCTTATCCCAAACCCTCGATACCCGCCCTCTTCGTCTTCGATCGACCAGCCCCTACGGCAGGGGAAGAGAGGACGCATGGAAGCAAAGGACAAGGGGCATGCGGGTTGCTGAAGCGTGCGTCCTGCATGAATCGCGAGGGAGTCTCAAGAGACAGCACGATTTCCAAAGACATCGCGAGGAATTCCACAGCGAGCGCGTTGTCGAGTGCTCGGTGTATGGATAAATTGCGAGGAAGTCCCACGCGAGAGCGCGATTCCTGTATACATTGTGAGGAAGTCCAGCGCGAGAGCGCGATTTGGGAATACATTGCGAAGAATCATTCGGCTGGAGCCGTTCTTGTTGCAGTTCGGGCCCCAACACTCGCTTTTGGTGACCCCTCACTTTCCCTTGTTTAAGAATGGGTACGAGCCCCGGGGGGGAGCACCTTAATTGAAAAATGCAATGGTCACCGGAGGGGGGATCAACATTCTAGAATTGCGAATTCAACAACCACAGCAACAACAATCACAACAGCAACAACAACAAACACAGCAACCACAACCACCACAACCACCAAAACAGCAACGAGAATCACAACAAGTCTAATTATAGTCGTTTTTATACGCTCGCGTGCCACTCACTACGTATATCCCAATCCCTCGATACCCGCCCTCTTCGTCTTCGATCCCCCACCTTAAGAGTATATCTCCCTTGCCTGCAGCGTGTAGTTGGCGCAGCCGCTAAAGCAGGGGAAGGAAGGGAGGAGGGAAAAGTGTGAAAAGCTCATGATCGGTGCGTAGCATCTTTGAACGATGCCGACCTAGGCCCTCTCTGGTATATCGAGGCTCGCTGGTCGGAGCTGGAGCCGCTCTACGTTTCGGCGAACGCTGTTACGATGCTGGAGCTGAAAAGCCAAGAAATATGAGTGCTTAGCAATGACGCATCTTTCTCCGCTGGGATCATAGCCCTGGCTAGCACGCCTGAAACCTGAGATGGGAGAGCCTTGCTACCGATCTTCTCTTCGAGTCTGACACGTTCACGCGCACGGATGTGCCTTAAAGACTTTCGGAGAAAGCATGTGTTGGTCAAAGATAAGCACGCAGTCACTGAGGCATCAAGGATGGGCCTGCGCAGTGGTTTCTCATGCGTTGTGAGCTCGGCGGGTGTGTACAGCTGAAGCGTGTGTAAACACCGCTGCCGCCTACTGAAGTCTGACTATCGTACCCGTCAGGCGACAGGGCCGGAGGCCAGGAAACCATTGTTTCAGTAGTTGGCTGTCCTCGAATGGGAGCGCAGAGGTTTTACGATGTGTAGCCTGAAACGAGACGGTGCCACGGCCCACTTTTCTCGCCGTCGGATTTGTTCGATGGGCTGGCACAAATATCGCGTTTCCTCAGGCCGTGGCCAACACTCTGGCGGTCACAGTGCTTCCCAGTCAGAAGCAACTCATGCGAGCTGCCGCTCTCCGATGGATTCAGTACGCAAGCACCTCCGATGATGGTTTTAAAAGTTGCAAAGTTATATCATAGGTTCGGTAAGCCAATCGAAAGGTTACTGGGAGACGTGGGAAGGCTCTCGAGAGGGTCCCAGGGGGGTTCAACACGTTTGAACTGCGTGTGCAGTTGTTTTGGGCCAATCGCCCCTGGTGCGCCCTCTACCCCCTTGGTGGTGGTGGGGCGGCTGGCATGCGTAGCTTGCCGTGTCGCTGCCGCTGCCTCTGAGGTTGGGGGTCTCGCCAAGGAGGGCCCACTGTCGGGGCTCCTGGGCCTTAAAGTCTCGAGTAGGCCTGATCGCGATCACACATACCTGTGGTGGCGCGACGCCCGAAGAAAGGAGGTGCCCCAGACGGTAAAAAGTCGATTTCAGTCGGAACGTTTCCGGTGCTTCTAGGCATTGCTCCCGCTGCAGCGCGCGCCTTCCGATCGGGCGGCAGTGCTGTTCGTCGTTCCGACTCGCGCTCCCGCCCGCGCCTCTCTTCTCCCCGTGCTCCGCCCGCGCTGCCAGCGCCCGCAGAGGCGGCGCCGCCGGCGCGGAGCCCCCCGCGTCCTGACACGGGCCGCCTCCCTCGCTTCCCTCCTCCGCTTTCCCCCTGTTCCTCCTGCTCCGCCTGCCAGTTCTGGAGTGTGACAACTTGAGCCCCGAGGCCGTCGCGGGGCAACGGGGTGTCATCTAGGATCGTCCGGAAATCGCTGAGGGCCTCGTCGAAACCACGCAGGCCGCCCAGGAGCATCTCTGGGGGGGCTGGGTCCGCCGCCCCTTTTCGCACCCCGCCCCCCCTCCACAGCGGCCGGACGGACCCCACAAGGGAGGGGTTCGGGGCGGACTAGGGAGGTTGGATTTCACGGCTGGGGCCATAATATCTCCCTGGGCACATTGCCCGTGGACCCCCCTCGAGCGCGCACATGCCTCGGGCCATGATTTACGAACTCCTCTCGTGGACGCCCACCTTTCGGACGCCCCCGAGAAGAAGCATGCACCCATCAGGCACTTTTTTGGGACCCTGCGGTGGCAGTGCAGGAGCAGAGTTTGAGGGTGCCGTTGGGGGCCACCTCCTTGCAGTCCTCGACCCTCCCCTCTCTCTGTACCCAGACATCCGACGTCTCGACTTGTTCAACATACGGGCCCCCGACCTCCCGACCACTTCCCCGGGACCGGTTTTTCATCCCGAGTCGTTTTGTAAGGGTCCCGAGACCAGGCGACGAGCGGCCAAAAAATTCGGAGGGAGGAGAAGCGATACCAACACCACCAGGGGGCCCGCCTCCAGCGAGGAGGTCCTCGACGCCTCCCCGAGCGAGAGGCTAGGGATGTCTCGAGCGAGAGGGGGGACCACACCACCAGGTAGACCCCCCCTGCCTCCGCGCATCTCCTCCCCCTGTTGGTGTTGGTGTCGCCTTTCCTTGCTCTTGAAGAACTGCGAAACACCTCCATCCCGATGTTTCCAAGGCGCCCGATGTCTGAGCAGCTGCCCCCCCGCCGCCAACCGAGCGCCCAAAAGGCGCGCCTCAGCGCGCGCGCGCGGCCGCGGGCGGTGCGGGCGCCGAGGGCACGAGCCATCGTTTCGGAGGTCGTCGTCGTCGTCATCGTCGTCGTCGTCGTCATCGTCGTCCCTGCGGCGGCCTCTTTCGACGGCCTTCGGCGGCCTCTTTCGGCAGCCCTCGGCGGCATGCGCGGTGTCAGGGGAGGCGTCGCCGTGGCCGTTTCGGAGTCTTCTCTCTTGCAAGGCTTCTTCTCGCCGCGAAGGCTGGACGCGGCTCGGAAGGCCGGCCCCTTGCTGGAGGGCGAATCCCCATTCGTGGGGCCTCCTGAAGAGCGCGGTCCAAGTTCCCGCCGAAATGTCATGGTCTGTTCGGTCTTCGTTCAGAACCCCGTCAAACTATGCCCCCTGAGAACACCGTCCAGAGGGCTCCGTGCTCAGCTTGCCCATTGATTGCTGCTCCGGTCTCCAGGGGACTTCAGAGGCTATTGCACTCGGCGTTACAGTATTCACTTATTCGTTTCCTTTCTGCTGGGCCCTCCACCCGCAGTGACGCCCGCAGCAGCCATGCCTGCTTGCCTGCACGCTGCTTGGCTGCAATGCCGCAGCAAATCCTCCGCTATCCATGTTCGTTTGTTCGTGGGCAAGCTGGCAAGCTGATATGGGCACGCCCGCGCGCGGTGCAATCAAGCCAGAGTCAGACGAGCGACCGGCCGATGCGCCCACGCATGGCTCGGACGCGAGCGTCCGTTCGACGCCGCTTCACAGACAGCCACACCCACCAAGCATTCGCCGCGTCGCAGACAACCACGCCGACTCAGCCTAACGGCGGGTTGCACCAATGACGGGCTGAACACGCAGGATCACCACACTTGGCGCGTTCTCATCTGGGGAATCCGACTGAAAGTTTGGGGGGGGCCTGGGGCGCTTTGAGGCTCAACAGCTCGGCGCGGGGTTGTCGCCCGAGTGATTGCAAAACAACCCTTGAACGAAAGATTGCAAAAAAACCCTAGAACGAAGGATTGCAAAAAAAACCTTTTTTGCAATCCGTTTTTTGCAATCCTTTTTTGCAATCCTTTTTGCAATCCTTCGTTCAAGTGAGGACAAGACCCAGCCTCGCTAGCAGGCAGTGATGGCCTTGATCGCAGGGCGGGGGCGGCGGGGGCATGGTGTCAGCTCTGGCGCGAGCGCGCGGAGGCTGCTCATCTTCCCGCTCTTCCTGCCCCCTCTGATCTGCCATTTCTTTCCTCGGGAGGGGAAAAACACACACAGACACAATTACTCGTCGACCCGAAAGAAAACATGGGAAGATGTTGGAACTGGGCGGGGAGACAAGAACTCGGGAAATGTGAGGAAATGTGCGGCACCATTTTGTTTGTGTGTATTCATTTGTGTGTCCTTGCGCCCCTTGATTTCCTGCCCCACTTCCCCGTCCTCTGCATCCTGTCCCTGCTGCTCCTGCCACCCGCCAGAGTTGCCTTGCCGGCGGTTGGCAGGCAGCGGCCGTGGAGCGCAGCCGGTTTTTCCTCGCGGGCCGCGCGCCCACCCCGCCACAGCGGAATCCCAGGCAGAGTTTGGGCCGGAATTGCCACGACACTGCTGCGGGCGTGGGCCAGCACCGCTGTGCCCTATCACAAGCATTACGACATCGCTGTGCGCATCGTCTCACAAAGATTTATCTTTTTCGCGCAACCTGTGTGGATCACTTCAGACACTGATTTTTCGTCTGATTTTGGACCAGAGGATGTGCTAACTTGCCCAGCGGACGCCGCCAAGAGATACACCAGAGGATATATTAACCAACATTTGGCTCGTATTTGTTTTACCCCCAAAAAACATTGCTGCGGCATTTTTGACCAGATGGTCGCCACATCCCCAGCGTGAGTCCCAAAGCGCGGCCCGGAAGGGTGCCCCCGGCTGGAAATACCGCCCGAGGGGCAGGCCCGCGGCTCCGCCCAGGGGGGGCAGGTCCCCGTGGAAGGGCCGGTCCTGTCCGCGCCAGCGCTCCCCCGGTCCTCGCCTCGCGATGCTCCCAGCGCTCTGTGGGCCCCGGAAACGGCAGGGCCGTTGCTTCACCGTTTCAAGAAAAAATATCCCTTGAAAATGGAAGCGGCAAAAAAACGGCGACCGGAAACGGCAAAAGAACGGCTCCAGGATAGGAACCGGAGCCGGAACCAGTCGAAAAACGGCGACGGAACCGGTAAAAAAACGGCGTCGGAACCGGCAAGAAAACGGCAAAACGGAACCGGTAACAAAACGGCCCTGTCGTTTCCAGGGCCCGCTAAGTCCCAGCGTTGTCTGTGCCTCGGCTGGTTGATGTGAACGAGTCGCCCGCTCAGCCTGAGAATTGGGTTGCCACAGTACCGAAGGCTTTCTCGGATGCTCCGACTGCCCCCACGCACACGAGCAGCGCATGGCAGCTCCCCTTGCCCGCGTCAGGGGCCGAAGGAGAGGCAAGGGACTCCGGGGTGATTTAACTCGGGTCGATCCCCCACTGCTGTTGGTGTGTTCACCTCCCGACCTTCTCAATGAGCTGTCCATCCATCCATCCCGCGATGCCCCCCCCCCCGCCCTCCTCAGCGCGTCGCCCCTGCGCCGCCCCCGCGACGACGAAAGTCGCTTGGCGGCGGGATTCCGGGGCCTGGCTGCCGGCCCACATGACCATGATGCGGCGGCGTGATTGCGCAGCTGTCGACAGCATGTCGGCGGCGAGCGAGGGGGGAAAGCGAGAAGGAGAAGGCCTTCTCAGAAGGTGGCGGGGCTTTCAGAAGCCCTCGCGCCTCCTGAGATGTCTGTTCTGCGTCTGCGGGGAAGGCTCGGGAAACTTCTCGGAAGGCCAGGGTGTTTTCGAGTCTCCTGAGAAGACCCGGCCATTCTCACTTCCGCCCCTTGGCTCGCCGTCAAGTAGGGGCGCGAGCGAGCCGGTTCGTTTGGGCTATGCCCTTCGCGCCCGCTAAAAAATCGCACGCGGGCCGCGCTCGAAGGCCTTTTCAAAACGCCACGCACGGAGAACGGGCAGCGCGGTGTGGTCATAATTCTGTACGAACTTCGTTAAGGGTTTTCATGTAAAACACATGTGTTTAACATGCTTAGAACAGTGCTCTACAGTTTAGACACATGTTTGATTCAATGATCGGGTTGTTAGGGTGTCCATTGTCATGGCATCCACAAGCCCAGGCGCGTTCGGTCAAGCGCTGCTTTGCCACACGCGAGGGCGTCCCAGCCGCAGGGTGGTCCTGAAGATAGCGAGACATGCATATATACAAGGACTTCTGAAGAAAATTCGGCGCGGGGCTCAAGAGCGAGGAGGTGTGTCTCAAAGAGCTGAGGGGCCATCCGAGCATCGTTGAGCTGGCCGCCGCGTTCAAGTGGCGCGGGTATCTCTGCCTCGCGCCGGGGAAGCTGGGCCCCAGCCGGATGCAGGTCCTGCATACGCATAAGGCTCTTCTGCAAGTCGTAAGGATGTCGCAGGCCAGAGCGCGATCCATGGGTAAATTGAGAGGAGTTCGGAGGCGGGAGCGCGGCTTCTAAAAGCGAGAGAGCTACAGTTTTGCAAATTTCCATATGAGGAACGCCCAGACGAGAGCGTGAGTATTTATTTGAGTTGTGCCGACATATTCATCCAGAGCTCGGGCGTTCAGTAAGTTACGAGGAAGTCTCAGTCGTGACCTTGTGATATTTCAGCCGACGGCCCCAGGGCACAGACTGAGACTCCTGTAGTCCCTGGCGTGAGCGCTAGAGCCGAAGGGGGTACTTCACTTTAAAACAGTGGGCACAGGTGAAGGGGGGACCAGCAGCTATTATTCTTCCGAAGCTCAATAACATGTTTGCCCGCGTGGGCCCCCCACACAGTGCGGTGCTGCACTGTGGGTGTGCAAGCTATTTAGTAGAATATACGAGTTGTGATATATGTTGTGCGAGGTGTGTGTGTGTGTGGTGCAAGCTACGTAGCGCAACTCATAGTGTGCAACCTGTTCTGGCGAGTTCCAAGTCGTCTATTCCATCGGTCGCTGCCTGCCCGCGACTTGTGTTGCAAAACCCTTGCGGCCGCTCTGGCGAGCGCAAGCTCGCGCGCGGAGCTGCCAGCCGGTTTGGCATAACTGATGCGGCCGCGACGATAATTACCGATGCGCATTTCCCAGCGCGTCTCAAAGGCCTCGCTGCCGCGCGGGCACTTCAGCGCGGGTCGGTGACTCGGGCGGGCGCGATATCAGGATGACGTCGACAACGGCAGCAACGATGATGATATGACCGATGGTGTTGGCGTGGATGACGGTGACGACAGCAAAGCCAACGACGGCGCCGATGTTGTCGACAACGGCGACGATAATGATGCACATGTGTCTTTGATTGAAGTGGTTGGCTCATGATGGCGGCAATGACAACGATTGGCGATGACGATCGAGGCGGCGACGCGATTGCGGTGATGTGGGCGATGGTGAAGAAATGCGCTCTCGTAGAAAACCAACAAGCATGGCAAGCTTGTGCTAACACACACACACACTAGCTTGTCATATGCGTGAGTAAAATTTGCTCCAATGCTTCGGGAACTTACGGTTTTGGACGAATTCCGACACTCCCGCATGGCGGCGCGCTCGCGTGGCCCACATGGGATCATGTGATGCAGTCCTACACCCTGTGCTCCTGCTGGAACAACACGTGTGTACTGCGTGGTGGGACGAGAGTGCACATGTTTCACGAGCTGACATCAAATTACAACCACATTGCGTCGGACAGTTCGCGCGGGTGGGAACAAGCAGAACACAGTGGTGTTTGTTACGTTTATGTTGACATGCTTGCAGAACTGGTGTGGTCAGTAGGTTTTTGACATGTACGCGCTTGCAGGCGTTGTGCCAATTCGTGATTCCAGGTGGTCTTGCAAATCTACGTTCGAGGTAAGCGGGTGCGCGCGCATAGTATTTTTTGGCAAAGGTGCAGGGGAATCAGTACACGCCCTGTTTGGGACGGTGTGGTTTCACATGAGAAACGAAAGATGGAGCAACATGAACTGTACGTTTGTGTGGCGCGAGCTACGTGATGTGAGCTATATGGAGCAGTAAGCTTGGGACGATTTCTGAGATGCGAGCTACGTCGTGCAATTGTTGTGGTGCATTACATGTGGTGCGACCTGTTCGGTGCAACTTACGCACTGCCGTCTAAGCGGTGGTATATGTGCATGGAACCTATGTGGTGTGATCTATGTTGTGCGAATTATACTGTGCAGGTTATGCGGTGCACCCTGTGTTGTGAAAGCTATGTGGTATGAGATCCCTGGTGCAAACAATGTGGTGCGAGTTACGTACTGTACGCAAGGGGCGCCCACGAGGCGCCCACGGGCGGTGACGTGGCGAAACCTCTGGGATTCCACGCAGTGCACCAGGCGCCCACGCTGCCCCCACGGGTGGGAACGCGACGATACAGCGCAAGGGGCGCCCACGAGGCGCCCACGGGTGGCAACGTGGCGAATCTTCGGGATCCCACCCAGCGCACGGGGCGCCCACGAGGCGCCCACGGGCGGCAACGATGCGATGCCTCGGCGGGCCCACTCAGCCCACGACGCGCCCACGGGCGGCAACGTGGCGAAAGTTCTGCGGACCCACGGCGCACAGGGCGCCCACGAGGCGCCCACGGGCGGCAACGTGGCGGATATTCGGGGGACGCACCCAGCGCACGGGGCGTTTTCGCGTCGTCCGCGGTCGGGCAACGTGGCGAATTTTCAGCCGACCCACCCAGCACACGGGGTGCCCACGCGGCGTCCACGGACGGCAATTTGGCTAAATTTTCGCGGGCCCACCCAGCGCGGGGCAACACACGGGGTGCCCACGGGCGGCAACGTGGCGAAACCTCGGCTGACACACCCGGCGCACAGGGCGCCCACGAAGCGTCCATTGGCGGCAACGTGGCGAATCTTCAGGGGACGCACCCAGCGCACGGGGCACCTAAGAGGCCCATGCGGGGGGCAACGTGGCGAAACTTACGCGGCCCGACCCAGCGTTCGGCGCGCCCACGGTCGGCAATGTGGCGATTCCTTGGCGGACCCACCCAGCACACGGGGCACCCACGAGGCGCCCTCGGGCGGCAACGTGGCGAAAGTTCTGCGGACCCACCCAGCGCACAGGGCGCGGGGCGCCCACGAGGCGCCCACGGTCGACAACGCGCGCGCGGGGCGCCCACGCGGCGCCCACTGGCGGGCAACGTGGCGAAGCTTTGGCGGACCCACCCAGCGCACAAGGCGCCCATGAGTGGCAACGTGGCGAGTCTTTGGCGGACCCACCTAGCGGCGCACAGGGCGCCAACGAAGCGCCCGCTGGCGGCAACCTGGCGAAACGTCGGCGGACTCACCCAGCGCACGGGGCACCTACGAGGCGCATACGGGGCGGCAACGTGGCCAAACGTCGGCGAAGCTTGCCAGCCAACGGGGCGGCCACGGGCAGCAACGCGGCGAAACTCCGGCGGGCCCGCCCAGCGCACGGGGCGCCCACGGGCGGAAACATGACGAACCCACCACGTGGGGGCGCCCTCGAGGCGCCAGTTGGCGGCCACGTGGCGGGACCTGGGCCGACCCACCGCCCAGCACACGGGGTGCCCACGCGGCGCCCACGGGCGGCAATTTGGCGAAACCTCTACGGACCCACCCAGCACACGGGGCAGCACACGGGGTGCCCACGGGCGGCAACGTGGCGAAACATCGGCGGACACACCCAGCGCACAGGGCGCCCACGAGGCGCCCACGGGTGGCCAACGTGGCGAAACATCGGCGGACCCACTCAACTACTCAGGGATAGAGGCAAGGACCTCCAGGTGCAAGCACTGTTTGGGGAACCGAGTCGAAGGCCTTATCGCACTCTTAACTCAACCAGGTAAGAGAGGCAGATCGGGCGGGCGGACCCTAATAAGCGGTGTAAGCGGGTGGAGCCCAACGGGATGTTAGGCCAGCGTGCGGGTCAGGCCGTGCCGGCAGGTCATGAAAGTGGATGAGCGAGCTTCCCAACAAGCAAACGAGTGGAGCCCAACGGGCGGGTCGAGCGGGCGGGACGGTCGAGGACCGGGCCGAGCGGGGTTTCCGCGCAAACGAGCGGGCGGACTTGGGCGAGCTGGGCGGGTGGGCTGTTGAAGCAGGCTGGCGAGCTCCCAGGCAAGCGAAGGGGCGGCCCCTAACGGGCGGTCGCACGGGCGGGACACTCAAGCGGCTGGGACGGGCCAGGCGGGCGACATCTGACGGGCGGGTCGAGCGGGTGGAGGCGCGCCAGCGGGCCGGCAGGGCAGGCTCTGACGGGCGGGCGGGCGGGCAGGGCATCCATGCGCGAGCTCTGCGTCGTGGGGAAGTCCGAAGCGAGAGCCCGAGTTCCAGATACAGTTTTTCGGGTACAGCCAGGACCCCAGGTAAGGGGACCCGGTTTAGTGGTAGGGCCCCAGGGCCCCTAAATTGGCCAGGATCAGTAAACCAGGTCTGCCGTAGCTGGTATTTCTCGGCTGACGGCAGTTCCGGTTAGTGGAACGGGGCGGGGGCGTCCCCCAGTACATATCACTAAACCAGGTCCCACTAAACCCAGTTTCGCCAACGCCCGATTTAAGTTGCATAGTAAGGATGAACAATTTTCCAAGGCTACCCTTGCATCCGTGACCCTTCGGCCCATCTGTGGCGACTCTCGCTGGCCAGCCCCGTTCGAAAACGCCAACATGGCCCTCCAAGGCCCTTGCATCCTTACAGCAACGCCCTCTCGTGCGACTTGGCTGCAATATGGGGGAAGTCCTGGGCGGAAGTGTGGTTCCTCTTGGCGAGAGCGCGGTGCCTCAATAACTTTCGTGGTGGTCACAGGGCTGAGTGCGCTATGATTGCTCGTCCCCTTCCTCCTCAGCCTCCTGCTGCCGCTCAGCCTCGTCGACCTCCTGTTGCGCCTCCGCACCCTCTCACCGAGGATCCTTGTGCTGCTCCCGGCGCCCTCCTCCGCGACCATTCTGCTCCATTCTGGCTCCAGGCGAAACCCTCTCAGTGCCCCGCCCGCGCTCGCACGTCCACCGCCGACCGCCGCTCCAGCGATCCGTCGGGGCCATGGGCATCTCGCGCGACTCCCGCCACAAGCACCGCAAGACCGGCGGCCGCAGAAACATCCACCAGAAGAAGCGCAAGTACGAGATGGGCCGACCGTGGGCCCACTGCAAGCTGGGCTCCAAGCGCGTGCGCCCGGTGCGCGGCCGCGGGGGCAACATGAAGTACCGCGCCCTCCGCCTGGACAGCGGCAACTTCGCGTGGGGGACCGAGAACAGCACCAAGAAGGTGCGCGTCCTGGACGTCGTCTACAACGCCAGCAGCAACGAGCTCGTGCGTACGAAGACCCTCGTGAAGAACGCAATCGTGCAGATCGATGCGCAGCCCTTCAAGCAGTATTACCTCAAGAAGTACGGCGTAGACCTCGGCAAGAAGGTTAAGGGGGCCCCCGTCAAGAAGGAGGGCGAGGAGGAGGTCAAGAGGAGCCACCACGTCATGGCGAAGCAGAAGTACCTGGCGTCGAAGCAGAAGCTGGACCCGGGCGTCGAGGACCAGTTCCAGAGCGGCCGGCTGCTCGCGTGCATCGCCTCCCGCCCGGGGCAGAGCGGCCGTTGCGACGGCTACGTCCTCGAGGGTGACGAGTTGACGTTCTACAAGAGGAAGCTCGAGAAGAAGAAGAAGCAGTGAGAGGGCCCTGGCGCGCGGCGTTACGGCGGTGTGGCTCGGAGAGAGATCCAGAGAGGATGGTCGAAGAGGAGGAGCAGGGCACGGATGGTCTAAGATGATGGTCGGGGGGGATTGTCGGCGAGGATGGCCGAAGAGGGTGGTCGAAGGGGATGGTCGAAGAGAATGGTCGGAGAGGACGGTCGAAGAAGATAGTCGGAGGGGATGGTCGACGAGAGCGAGGGCGCGAGGAACTCGTGGTCATCCTGGTCGCCCCTGAGCTGACCAGGATGAGGAGGGGAAGGAGCAGATCGGCGAGGAGGAGGACGAGGATCAGAGGAGGGCCAGTTAAGACAACAGTAGTTGGCCTACGGGGGGGCCCTCGTCGCCACTGATGAAAGCAGCTCGGCAGGTGTGTGCGTTTTCACCTTTGGAGGGGTCGTGGGATCGATTTTGAGCTACCGTCGCCTCTACTTGCCCTGCTCCGAGAGGAGGAGACGATGAGGGTGAGTGGCGGTGGAGGCGGAGGAGGAGGAGGAGGAGGATGGAGGAGGGAGGGGGAGGCGAAGGGGATGAGGTGGAGCTGGATTTTCCTTGCTGTCTCAGGCCACTAACGTTACGGGACCGAGTTCGCTTACAGCACCCACGGCATCTCTGTGTTTCTAGGGGGGGGCCTCATCGACAGAGCGGCCAGAGGTTGGAGGAGCCAAGCACACTTCTACCTCGGCTCTGGGCGAGGAGGAAAAGGAGGAGGACGCAATGGCAGTGACTTTGAAGATGGTGATGTGCTGGCTGGCATACGGGAAACGTTATGTTCTTTGGGTGGCCGAGAGGAGATTTGCACTTACGGCCTTGCCCGCCCGTCCTGCCCGCTCCCCCTTGGCCCCAGTTGGCGCCCACTCGCCGAGGCACTCTTCTGGGCGCGGGAGGAGGAGGAGGAGTTTTTTCTCCACCGCCGCAGCCTTCCTTTTGCTTACTGCCTCCTCGCTCCTGTCTCCTCCTCCTCCTCATCCTCTTCTTCCCTCTCCTCCTCCCCCTCCTCCCTAAATTCCTCCCCATCATCATCCCCCATCCCCATTTGTCCTCCGTCTTCCGTCCTCCCTCTCCCTCTGGCCCCCGTCCTCCTGCTTCCTCTTCGTGATCCTCCTCATCTTCCTAGCCATTACCATTAACACACATGTCCGCAGACATTCTGAACCAAGCAAGCGTAGCTTAGCGCTTGCCTGCTGTCTTTCACACTAGCCCGTGCTTAGTAATCCAATTGCGCTGCCGCGCGAATCCGCCACCGATGGGAACGCTAAGAGCGCAGGAGGGGGGCAGCGGCTGGGGGAAAGGCGGGGTCGGCGGGGGGGTGCTCGGGCACGGCGGGGTTGGCGGGGCGGCGCTCGGGGAGCACATGCCATGGAAGGCCTCTCTTGGACTTCACAGTTGGGTAACATCTTTTGTTTGGGAGGGAACAGATGATGGAAGCTTATCCAACACTGACCAGAGACGTACCGAACTGTCTGCACGCTCGAGGCGGCTACCAACGTTTGCGCGACATATAGTAGAACACCGTTGAGAGATCGGTCGCACTCCTAAACGTTTGTCCAAACATGTCCAAACAACGTCTGGCCACATTCAACGCCACCCACTCACGCCACTCGCAACTCGAACCGCACTTCGGCGCACGCACCCCATGGAACCGCGAGGTCTCGTCTAGATCAACTCTGACCTGCGCTCCGCTGGGCCTCCGAGGGGCCCACGACAGTGGCGAGAGTTGCGCAAGTGGCCGCCCCCCTCCCTGAAAACACAGTTGCTGCTTGCAGCAGGCGTGCTCGATGGGCCCCTTTGGGCCACCTTTGGGCGGTCATTTGAGCCACTTGCGAGCTCCAGAGAGCCCGTGCCAGAGTGATACTCACAAGTATTATAATAACGTAGACCATCACATACGCAGAGATCGTGCTGAGTGGTTTCAGACGGGGCGGGCAGGAACGAGACTGGCCCGCCACTCGTGCTGAAGAGAAACAGTCAGATCCGCGAACCTGACAGAATCGAGGCTGACGCCGGCAGTGAGAAAGCCATCGGGAATAGCATCATAACGGGCCCCACAAAGCACGACAATGACAACCGTCCGACATGTGACGGGGACGGAGTTCGATCCCCGGGATACCGGAATCGAGTGGAGTGGCACGTGGCTGGCCTTAGCCATCGCGACAAATCAGTATCCTGGGCAAGGCTGGCGGCGGCGCTCCCTGGTGAAAGACGGATGGTTGTAGATGAATTACCGAGGAAGGACGAAAACTCTTGGGGCAAGTTGTTGGCCACAAGATCTTGCTTGAGCTTCTCGACTAGACGCTGATGGGCAGGCCCATACACGAGGCAGCAATACACCCGAAGGGATACCTCTTCTGCCCGAAGAGCAAAGAGAATAACCAGAGTGGAGAATTGCCGAAAGAACAAGGATAATATCCAGAGTGGAGCAGCCATGGACAGAACCCACCAGGCAGGCGCCATGGTTTTCAGTTACGGCATCTGGGATGACATCCCCAACGAATTACGAGATCGACCTGGACGACGAGTCGGCGGACGAAGAGCGCGAGGAGTTGGTTCTCTCGCGTCCTTCACGATGGGGCGATGGCCTTCGCCATTGAACGCATCTGGCTGTGCTCGAATACGAGATGGAACGACGCATTGTCCAGACTGCGGCGCGACGGAGACCTTCGGCCCCATCGAGGCTCTGGAGAAGATCGTCGAGAAGCTGAGGGCTGCGAGCGTGGGTGCCAGTTGCGCGGCGATCGATGCGACCGACCGGCCGAAATTTGGATTTGCGATCGGGGCGCAGAGAAGTGCCCAAGCTGGGCGACCCAGCTCTTCCAAGCAGATGGCTTCAATGTTGTCGAGCACGCGCAGATTACGCAGAATAACCGCTATGCGCCGCCGCTGGGCCCCGCTCACTCCAGAGGCGCTGAGGGGCCATCGTCCAATTTGCCGCTGGGACGGCCTGCTTCGCCAAGATCGCGACGGACGAACTCGTCGAACTGAGGCGGATCACGACGGATCGCCTCTGCGTCGGCATGGCTGGAGACACGCGCGGCAAGGAGCTCCCGATGCACAGGGCGCTAGACTTCCGGCGGAAGCCCGAGAACCTATGCCAGGCGCTTGGCGCGCGCAACGCTGAGCAGGACGGACCCGCGGTCGCCGCTGATTAGGGGCATCGCCTCCTCCTCCTGCGGCGATGGGGGAGAATGACGAAGCTGCCATCGCGTCACTGGATATGTCTTTCGACGCCATCCACGAGTGTAGGGGGGGGGGGGGGCTAGTGAAGTCGGAACGAGGCGATTACATGCGACAGGTACCGTTCTGGCAGGAGGGCCTGGGAGTATCCGCGAACCGTGCGGGATTTTCAAGGGGTCAGAAGCTGCGACGAGTCCATCGCGATCGACAGCTCGATCGAGGATTCCGAACATTGCGATTCGATGTCAGTGGGCGTCGACAGGACGAACGACCTCGACGCGAACGAGCGGTTGCACGACGAGTCAGGAGTCAGCTTGTGGGCGATGGACATCGAGACAGTTTGCAATGGCGAGGTTACCGAAACCCGCCAAATCGAGGGCCCCAGGGATCCACGCGAGAGGCCCAGGGCCTGAGGCGGAGGGAGCTCGACGTCGCGAGCGTTGTCTGGCCCGTGACACAGATTGAGGGCACCCGCTGAGAGTTATCGCGGCGGGGCCCAGAATGCTTGGAGCAGCTGTCGCGGAGAAGCCAGCACCGAGCCGCAAGCTCGCCCGCCTCCTGCCCTGCATGTCGGCCGGCCGCGCGGCGCTGCCCCTCAACGATTCCAGCTCCTCGGCAGCGCGGGTCGCCTCGATCTCCGCGCGCGGCGACTCCCCCCTCTCGTCGGAGGCCCCCGTCATCGCGAACGGGTCGTCCGAACCCTTGGCCCCCCCCCCCTTTCCCGGCGCCGAGGGTGGCCGCGAACGCCTCTCCTGGGTGACCTCGTCGCGCGCGAGGCCCCCGACTGTCGGCCAAGCGGCCCCCGCCGTCGGCGCTTGCCCAGCGCTCCGCGAATCGGGGCGCGCAGCATCGCCAATCCGCAACTCGCGCACTTGTAGCTCACCTCGCGCGGTTTGGCGCGCCCCCCCAACCGGTTGGTCGCGTCGTGGTCTCCGCGACGCGGCGTCCCGAGGTGCATCTCGCCCTCTTCGTTGGCGCCCCCCGCTCTCTCCCAGTCCAGGCGGCCCCCCTTGCGGTCGCGCGTCGCCCGCGCGGAGATCGCATTGCCCCCGCATCTCGCCCGGCTGCGCGTCGACGCTTCAGCCGGAGAGGTTGGTCGCCCTCCGCTGCCCGCCAGGCGACTGCTGTCTTTCCGCCGGGGGGGGGCAGCTTCTGATGGAAGGGCCATGGGCTTCGCTGAGGCCCGCGACGTCGTCGCGTTCGGGATCGACGCCGAGCGCCCGAAGGATCGACGCCGAGTGTCCGAAGGAGGAGATCAACGCGATGAACTACGCCTGGGTTGTCGACCAGGTGAACGACGCGAATGCCGCCTGCGCGCGAAGATTCCGGTCGATTCAGGCACCGAGGAGAAATGCCTGCTGGGCCAGGTCGCCAGCGCAAGGATCGACGCGATGGACGTCCGAATCGCCAGGAACGACGCCGACCTCGGCCAGCAGTCGGGACGCGACTGCGCGCTCGAGATCGCCGACCAACATCTTGGGGCATACCTGCTTAGCAGCCTGCCCCCCGCGGCGGTCTGCGCGCTGCAGGGTGGATGCGCTGGGCGAGCAGATGTGCGGCAGCATTGGGCGTACCCAAAGGCGCGGGCAGCCTGGCCCACTTGCCGCGGGCGGCATTGACGAGCAGAACGAAGTTGGCCACGACGCTGCGGGGCAAGCGATACCCTGTTCCTGATGGGCACGGGCGCGCTGACTGCTTCGGGCGAGACGCGACTGGGACAGGCAGATACCCACCGCGGCTGGCCAAGCTGGCATGGATGTGCATTGTGGCGGAACTGACGGGTTTTACCAGCGTCCTCAGGACCGAGGAGGCGCTCTCAAGGGGCTGGAGCTCACGGCCGAGGAGCTGGCCGCATGGGTTTAGCTGGTGCCGTTCAAGCAGAACGAGCCGCGGAAGGCTGCGATGAGGCATCATTGGAACACGGGTCATCGGCCACCGAGGGCAATGATGCGAGCGCCACGGAGACGGGGAGCATCGGCCACGACTTTGGCAGCGGCAAAGCAGATCAAGTGCAGCTCGTACATCGACAACCAGGTGCCGAAGCCGCGACCTGCGGCGGTGCTGCAACCTGCCCAGGATCTTTGGCAGGTGGCGGGCATGGGCGCGACGGGGATCGTCGTCAACGACGACGCCAAGATAAAGTACCACGCGATCGTGGACGATGCGAGCAAGTTCGCGCCAGCGGTTACGATGTCCGCGACCTGGCGCAGGAGCCGAGGAACTGCGCAGCGAAGGTCCTGCTGGAGGCGCGTTGGAGACAACTCTCTGAGAGTTACGGCACGCCAGCAGTCTTACGCCACGATCGCCAAGGAGCGTTTCGCAGGAGAGTCTCGCAGGCGAGGGTGCAGCGCTGGACCATTGCGCGACTCGGGCGCACCAACAGATCGGGATAGCCGAGCGAGCAATGCCATCTTCGAGCGCGCGAAGTCATTGCACAGGGATCACGGCACAGACCTGGAGACGGCCGTGGACCAGTCGTTGGATGCGCATGACGCCTTGGAGCGGGTCGACCGTTACTGTCCGACCCAGTGGGCTATCGGCCGGGCCAGAACCTGGACGCGGTGAAGTTCGCGAGCAGGAGCTACAAGGAGAACTTGGCGAAGCGCGCGATGGCATCGAATGTCGGCGACAGGGTCCAGAGGCAACTTCAGGCCAGAGCAGCAGCTGCTCGAAGCCAACGAGTTCAGGGGATACTGCCAGACATGTTGGCACGCGTCTGGCGTCGCGGCAAACGGGCGAACCAGCCGGCACCTGTTGGGCAGAAGCAGCGCGGCATTGATCGAGAGCGCTGGTTTGGACCAGGCACCGTGCTCGAAGTGCAGACCACGAGGGTGTGCGGCGAGGGCCCGCAGCCATCCCCAATGGTTTGGGCGACGATGGGGGCGCGCCGCTGGAGGTGCGACAGCCGCGGGCAGCCAGCCCGCGCGCGCGGAGACTTTCGCGGGCGAGAAAGGCGCGCTCTGGACCTTCGTGGAGGTGCCTGGCAGCCTCAACAAGAGCGACGTGATCGGCGTGGACACGGAGGGCACGCCCGCGAAGGAGGAGACCTGCACGCTCGAGGTTTCACCGAAAGCACCTGGTGATGGCGATCTGGGAAGCGACTGGATGGAGGGCGAATTCTATGGCCGCATAGCCCACGTTTGAGTCCACCTCCGACACCAGACACCGAGTGCTTCCGTTTGTCCCGAGAGGCGTCAGAGTCTCACTTGAGAAGTCGACCATGGAAAGAGTGACTGCGGCCAAGTTCGAGAATAGTACCGCGGAGACACTGAAGGGCGAGAACCGGAAAATTCACGGGAAGCCGACGCGGACCTTGGGCCGACGTCGGCCAGGCAAAACCTATGTGTCCCCACGAAGCAAGGGGAAGGCGCGCGAGACCGTTGCCACGTCGGCCGGACAGAAGCCCGGGCCGAGCGAGGAGGCGTCGACGACAGAGCAGACGCCCAGCGGAGATAACAGCGATGCCGGTCCGATGGAGCCGACCCCCGCCGGAAGCAACGGGCAGACACGGAGCGGGAAGCACCAGCCGAAGCGCAGTTCTTTATCGAAGACACAGAGGAGGACGCGGATGAAGACGCCGCTCGTGCCCTCACTCACGGCGTCTGGAGTCTTCACCGGCGACGAGGCCACGGACTGGGGCCAGCCAGTTGGGATGGATTTGGTTTGGGCGCGCGCGCAGTGACCGAGGTGGCGCATGACATTTCACTTCGCGCCGGGGCGGAGTTCATCGAGGCGACGTTCGAGGCGGTGGGCTGGGCGAGCGTGGAGATGATAGCCAGTCAACCAGAGCGCTACGTGGCCAAGTCGTCGAAGAAAGGCAAGACAGAAGCCATCGCCAACAAAGAGCGAGCAGACGGACAAGATGGATGCGGCGAAGCTTGGAGGTGCACGACTGGATATCAAATGTCGCGTTCAAATTGCTTCCACCATCCATGTAACAGAGCGAATCCCGCGGACGTCCTGAAGACGATGTGATGAGTGCTGACTTGAAAGGAGGGCGGGGCAACGGGGGCAGCCGAAGCAAAACCGGGCCGGTGGCTTTTGGATGCCAAGATCTTCGTCTCGGAGACGAGCCAGTGGCATCGCCAACCATGGCGACCATGACGAGAAGGGCCAGGAACGCGATATCTCAGCTGGCCTCGATGAAGTCCTCGAGGCTAAGGAAGGGCGACATCCAGGCGGCGCCCCTGCAAGGCAGCGGGTTGCCGGGCGGGCAGCTAGTCTTCGTGGCCGCACGCGAGGTGGCAGAGGAGCTCGGGCTACCTGTCAGAGCATTCGCCCGGCTGAGGAACGTAGCGCATGCATGGTTCAAGCACCCAAGTTGTGGCACGACAGCGTGGACGCGCTGATGGAGCAGCTCGGAGGCCAAGGATGCGCATCGGACCCATGCGAATGGGTGTTCAGCGACGGGAATGGCGCGCGCGGCGTCATCGGCACGCGCGTGGGAGATTTCGCTATCCGGCGAAAGCAGCCGTCGCCGGATGGACGTGGAGGTGCAGCTTCAAATTGGACCCCCTGGGAAGAGGGACAGTTCAAATAGACAGGGCGCACAGTCAGCCAGGACGCGGGTGGACGGAGCACGACTCTACACGGAGTTTTCATCGACCACATCAAGGAGATCGGCATCCCCAGCAAGCGCCCGAAGCAGCGGCGCGAGAAGCTGACGGACCGCGAGATGGCGTTGTTGAGAGGAGCTCCCGGCGAGATCCAATGGGCGGCGACGCAGACGTCGCTGCGATACCAAGCGCAGTTCTCCATCTTCCAGAGCAGATGGCCCGACATATAAATATGGACCCGAACGACAAGTTGAGCGTCGAGCCGTTCAAGGGCTGGGCCGTGGTCGTAGCCTGGAGCACCTTAGCATGGGCAAATCGGCCAGAAGGGCGGTCGACGGGTGGTTCGGCGATTGGCATCGCCCCTGCGGGCATCCCGGAGCGCGCGCGGACTCCTGCTGGATGGGTGTCACATCTCAGTGGCAAGCCACAGCGAGTGGCCAGGAGCTTGCTGGTGGCCGAGGTTCAAGCTCTGACATTGCAGAGGACGAGCTGTTCATGATTCGCATGATGTGGGCTGGGTTGACTGGGCTTGTCGCCGACGGGGCGCCCGGCGTGGCCAGCGCAAAACGATATCTGTGACCGATGATAGACGGAATCTGGGAAGTCAAAGCATGCTTCTGCGTGGGCGCCAAGAGCGTGTGCGACTGCCTGGCAGAGCAAGGGTGGATGCAGAGTCTAGCCAGGATGCGGACTGCATTGGAGTTGGTGGCGTTCGAGCGGTGCATCGAGAAGACCGGGTCGATCGTAAGATTGCGCCACTCCGCCGCTAACCTGATCGACGCCTTCAACAAGGCAGCGCCTTCAACAAGGCAGCGGCCTACGGGCCAATCGAAGTCTACGCGGGGACAGGCTGCTGGACCCTTTTCGACGACGAGGGGCAGCTCAGCGCCGGGAAGCGGAAGGGGAGAGGCCCGACCAGATTTGAGACGCACAGGCGATATCTCGCCAGCTTCGTCCGAGATTTGTTCAACTCAAGCACGCGGATGCATCGCTACCAGGCGCAGTTGACGGCCGCGAGGACGATGATCGGGATCAGGTCTGCAGCGGGCCCACGGACCGAGGTTGACGTCCGAGCGGCCATGGCCGCACTTAAAGCCAGCGGCGTTTCAGATACCTGGCGAGCGGGCGCCCCAAGGCTTTGTTTCTGCACTGTGCGAGACGCTGTCGACGGCACTGTACCATGACGCGTCATCTTGGCAACGAGTTGATTCATGTGCCCTTTCACGTCCCAGAATGCGGACAGCAGAAGCAACTGAGATTTCTGGGGTGTAACCCACTTGCGCAGTGCCTGCTGCTCCGCAACAATTTGCGGTCGAGGGGCC